>CM031081.1:5724799-5775686 GCA_018257905.1 Gillenia trifoliata | reverse complement strand
GTTGCTGCTGAGTTTGAGACGAGAATATGGAGCCGAATCCAAAAGCCAGGGTCCAGGAAGTGAAGAAGGCTGGGGTCGACGACGGCTTCCTCAAGGCTGGGGTCGACAACGGCGTTCTGAAGAGGAGCGACGACGTTCTGAAGAGGGACGACGAAGATTGAGCTCCGAACATTGTCGCTGGCAGCTGGTGCTCTATCTATATCTTTCGCTGTTGAATGTAGAGAGAGTGGTGTAGTTCAGCTGTTCGAGTTTTGCCACCCACGCCGGGGTTTTGAAGTAGTAAATCTCTGATCAAGAGAGAAGTTCAAAATTTAAATATCAGATTAAGTAATATGTTCTATTTTGTCTATTTATATAATTAAATATTGTTGGTTACAACCCAACGCTTCAACTCACCAACCCGGATGCTCCTTTACCTCTATCACCTTCGTGGTCGAAGCCGTCGTCCCACAGGCCACCCTGTAGAAAAGGATTCTTCCTTATCATTATCAACACAATTACATGGCTATATATACAAGTATGCAGCCATTGGGCTTTTAGTTTCGTAACCGACACTCTACAATGAATTACATGATTATACCACAATAACAATATAACAGCAAAACCCCTTAATCTCCCTTAATGAGTATTTGCTCCTCTTGAATGGGATGGTACCGCATTAGCTTCCTTGGAATGTAGGGATTCCTCAACGCCCTTTGAATGTGAGAATGTCTCTCTAACACGCCCCCGCAAACTTGACATCAGAGAGGAGACAAGTTTGGATATCAAATGTTCAAAACGGTTCACAGGAAGGCCTTTGGTGAAGACATCGGCAAGTTGATGAACATAAGGAATGAATTGAACTTTGTGACTGCCGGAGGCCACACGTTCTCGAACAAAGTGATAATCAAGTGCAATGTGTTTGGTACGTGCATGAAAAATTGGATTGGCAGCCATGTATGTCGCCGAAAGATTATCACAGGTCGGGAGAGCGGAAAACGAAGCTCATGTAAGAGGCCTTGAATCCAAATAGTATCAGCACAAGCATATGCAAGGGCGCGATATTCCGCTTTGGCACTTGAACGAGAAACCGTGCGTTGCTTTTTCGCACTCCAAGAGATTAGATTAGGACCCAAAAAGACACAATAACCAGTGGTGGATCGGCGGGTATCAGGACAACCCGCCCAATCCGTATCAGAATAAGCTATAAGAAGAGTAGAATCCGTGAAGTGACGAACCGGTAAACCATAGCCAAGGGTGCCTTTCAAGTAACGAAGAATACGCTTGACTGCCTCAAAATGAACATTACTTGGAGCACTCATGAATTGGGAGACATGTTGGACGACATAGGCAATATCGGGTCTTGTGAGTGTTAAGTATTGCAAGGCACCAACGAGTTGACGATAGGCAGTAGGATCCGGAAGAGGGGAGCCATGAGTACGAGAGAGAGACCCCTTTGATGCCATAGGTGTGGAGATCGGCTTGCATTCTAAGAGACCACTACGTTGAAGAAGGTCAAGTGTATATTTGTTTTGAGTTAGATGGACAGAATCTGCCAAGTAACTAACTTCAACACCAAGAAAGTAATGCAATGTCCCAAGGTCCTTGATGTCAAACTCAACGACCAACGTCCGTATAAAAGTAAGTAAATGAGAAGGATTACTGCCTGTAAGCACAATATCGTTAACATACAGGAGTAAAATCATCATATGAGAAGTGTCCCGATAAATAAACATAGATGCATCCGCTTGACTTTGAAGAAAACCAACCCGAAGTAAGAAAGAACTGAATTGTTGAAACCATGCTCGAGGAGCTTGTTTGAGACCATATATGGCCTTGTGAAGTTTGCAGAGATGGTGAGGCCGGCTAGGATCGACGAAATCGGGGGGTTGCTTCATGTAAACTTCTTCGGAAATGGTACCATGAAGGGAAGCGTTTTTGACATCCAGTTGGCGGAGAGCCCAACCGAAGGAGATGGCAAGACTTAGAACTGTGCGGATGGTAGTGGGTTTCACAACGGGACTGAAAGTGTCAAAAAAGTCTACACCAGGTTGTTGATGAAACCCTTTTGCAACCAAGCGGGCTTTGTGACGCTCAATAATGTCATTTGAGCGACGTTTTAGCTTAAAGACCCATTTGCAGCCAACCGTGTTTATATCAAGGGAAGCGGGAACCAAAGACCAAGTACCCTGTCTAAGAAGAGCATTGAATTCATCAAGCATCGCTTGCTTCCACTCGGGAGAGCGAGAAGCTTGCGTATAACAGGTAGGTACGACATCACTATTAATAATAGTAGTAAAGGCAGAAGGAACAGGATAGCGAGCCACAAAATTGGATCAGATTTTAGGCTTAAAAATGCCTGATTTGGATCGGGTATGACCAGGGCTAACACGACCAGAAGCAGGTGCAGAAGTCTAAGGCGCAACTTGAGATGATAGGGGGTGCGGTGCGGTGGATGGTGGAAGTGGAACAACAAGGTCCACAGGTCCAGAAGGTAGATCGGTGTCAGCCACAGGTGACGTTGTAGCAGTAGAAAGATGGGATGTGGTGGTGAAGTCAGCAATTGGGTCATGATCATGTAAGGCAACTGCATGCGAGGGAGTAGCAGTGGTCACATAAACAATTGAGGGAGGCGCAAGACCAGGGACCGGTACATGGGCAGGGTCAGGAGAGAGAGCGGTGATGGGCTCAGATACAAGCCCAAGTGGAAGAAAAACTGGAACTGGTTCAACTGTAGGGGACTGGCTGCTGGCAAACAGAAATTGATCTTCATGAAAGACAACATGACGGGACGTATAGAGGTGACCTGTGGAGGGATGAAAGCAACGGTATCCTCGGTAATGATCACTGTAACCAACAAAAACACAAGCAAGAGAGCGAGGTTCCAATTTATGTGAAGCATAATCACCAAGAAAAGGATAGCAAGTACAACCAAAGGTCCGAAGAAGTGAATAGTCCGGGTGACGATCAAACAACGCATGATATGGAGAATTCCATTTGAGAACAGGAGTGGGAAGTTGATTAATTAAGTAAATTGCGGTACAAAAAGCTTCAACCCATAAGTTGTGAGGCAAATGAGCTGTGGGAAGTAGTGTGCGACCCATGTCAGCAATATGTCGGTGTTTGCGTTTAGCTAGGCCATTTTGTTGGGGTGTATGGGGACACGAAAAACGATGCATGATCCCTTTGCTAGCACATAACTGTTTGAAGGCCAAGTTGCCATATTCTTTGCCCCCATCACTTTGAAATTGCTTAACAGTCGAGGAAAATTGAGTTTCAACATATGCCACAAAGTTAGAGAAATGGTTAAAAACCTCATATTTATTACGCATAGGGAAGATCTAGGAATAGCGAGTGAAATCATCAGTAAACAAAACATAGTAACGAAAACCAGAGACGGAAGAAATAGGAGACATCCAAACATCGGAGTGTATTAAATGAAAAGGTACAAGAGAACAATGATCACTAGAAAAAAAGGAAAGACGACTAGCTTTAGCCAAAGCACAATGAGTACAATTATTAATTGATAAACGAAAATTGGACCCTAACAAAGAACGAGAAACTAATGTGCTAAGCACTTTATTGGACGGATGCCCGAGACGACGATGCCAAAGGGACGACGACGAAAACACGGAAGAAAATGCAGTTTTGGACGCTAAGGTAGGAAGCATGGGATAAAGACCGTCTTTACATCGGCCCTGAAAAAGAATAGCATTAGAATTCAAATCACGAATAAGATAACCCCATGGAAAGAATGTAATGCTAACAAGATGATCATTAGTAAATTGAGCAACAGACAAAAGGTTTTTGCGTAAAGAAGGGACACGAAGAACATCAGAAAGACAAAACACAAAAGAACCGGAAGAAAAGGAAAGATTACCAGAGTGAGTGATGGGAAGCGAGTCACCATTACCAATAACAACCCCATCTGATGGAGCATAACCAGCAGTGGAGGGGAGAGAGCGAGCATCAAGGGTCATGTGATGAGTAGCCCCCGAATCCAGGTACCAATGTGGGTCCGAGTGGGGCGCAACGTGTATGCTCGCAAAGGCCTTCTTGTTGTCGGCAGAACGGTTGGGTTGAGAACACCGAGAGGCAAGGTGCCCATATTGAAGATAGTTCCAACATTGAGGAGGAGAACGAAAAACAGGAGATGGCCCCAAGAGTCTAGAGGAAGGGGAAGCACGTGGTAGATTATTGCGCGGGTAGGTGAACCCACCTTGTTGAGGCTGAGACTGCTGTTGACGGTTGGAGGGTCGATGCGGCTGATGTTGATTCCGCAGCCCAAATCCACGTTGATTAGGTCACTGTGAAGGGTGAGCAGAGTAGAGAGCAGTAGAGTGCAGCGATGTGTGAGAGACATTTAATGCTTACTGGGCATCAAACGCCAACGCACAAGAACGCAACTCTGGAAAAGACGGCAAAGGTGGGGATTGGAAGATGGCGGTCACTAGCATCATGTAGTCAGGTCCCAATTCGCGAAGAGCATAAGTGACAAGATCGGAGGGAGAGACGGGATCGTTGATTGCAGCAAGTTGATCAGCTAGGCTTTTAACATGGGATAGGTACTCAGGGATTGTCTTCAATCCTTTTTGAACAGAAAGTATTTGAAATTTCAATTGGGCAGCATTAGCAATGGAATGTTGTGAGAAAGTGTGGTGGAGACAATCCCATATCTCCTTTGAAGTCTGAAAACCCACGACTTGAGAGAGCACCGGGTCAGTGAGAGTGCCACGAAGAATACTGACAATGTACTGATCAGTTTGAAACCATGTGAGATAGCCAGGATTAGGAACAGGGGCAGCAGGAAGGATACCGGCAGCCGCACCTTCAGACGAATCTTCAGCCGGAGCCTTAGTGTCACCAGGAAGGATAGTAAGAGATGGGCAAGGATGAGAACCATCGACAAAACGCCAGAGGTTTTGTCCAACAAGATAGGGGCGTACTTGGCTTTCCCAAAAAAGATAATTAGTGTCACCAAGCTTGGAAGAAACAAGAGCAGCAAGACTGGGAGGGTGAAGAGCAGCAACGGATGGAGCGGAACCAGAAGACGCCATTAGAGAAGAAGAATGCAAAAGAGAACCTGAAACCGTTGATACCATGTAGAAAAGGATTCTTCCTTATCATTATCAACACAATTACATGGCTATATATACAAGTATGCAGCCATTGGGCTTTTAGTTTCATAACCAACACTCTACAATGAATTACATGATTATACCACAATAACAATATAACAGCAAAACCCCTTAATCTCCCTTAATGAGTATTTGCTCCTCTTGAATGGGATGGTGCCGCATTAGCTTCCTTGGAATGTAGGGATTCCTCAACGCCATTTGAATGTGAGAATGTCTCTCTAACACACCCTGTCTCGGCCCCTCTTTCTCTCACTCTCAGAAAACATAAAAAGAAAAACAGCTAGAATTTTCTTCTAGAGTATCAGATGCAAATGCAATAGAGAGAGAGAGAGAGAGTGGTGCCATCGTGAGGAGAAATTATGAGTGGCTGGGCTTTTTTGCCCCTGTTTGCCCGAGGTGTTGCCGCCGGTAAGGGAATAGTTAGGTGGCTAGGGTTTTTTCTTTTTCTTCGTAAGATTGTGGGGTGTTAATAAAATTCACATAATAAAACTCTTTTTTTTGTGTGTATCCATTACTAATATAGTACTAATTAATTCTTCACTACTTTTTCAAGTTCGTATTCAAGCATGTATTTTACGTGTAATTAAATAAGTGGAGAAACATGGAAAAATGGGTAATGCTAGGGAGATCAAATTTTTTAAACTAAATTTGTAAACCAAATAATGTGGCAGTTGACGGTTGGTCTTCTTTTTTAAAATTATTAAATCATGAAGTCTTATTTTATTACCACATCATTTGGTTTAAAAAATTTGGTCTCCCTAACATTACTCCGGAAAAATATATCATTTCCTCTACTTGTATTATGACATGGCTTAATTATCAATATTCGTACTTGGAAAAATGTATCAGGTGGTTGAAGATTTGATAGACCTGGAGGAGATCAAGAACCAAGTATTGTTTTTGTTGCCAACAACTCTCATCAATGTGATGATTTACTTGAAGATATATTTTTCCAAGTACTTGCCAAAGAACACTCCCCATGTCATAATACAAGTGGGGAAATAATATATTTTTTCGTATTCCCTTCGCTTGTATTATGACATGTGGAGTAATTCCGCTGACAACCGTGCACTTTGAAAAATTTCTCTTACTTAATCAATTATGTGCTCGTGAATGTTTGTTGGCCACCTTGGTCAAATTTAGCTAGCCGCCAAATCTAGCTGGCTTTATAATAGTGCCTCCTACTTTGCCGTTGCGGTAATTAGGGTCACGCAACTCGTGTGGGTTACAGTTGAAGGTCAACTCAATCCTAATCCAACCTTCATAATGTAGTTTGGTTCGATTTGGTTTCACTCAGTTCATTCGGGTTCGAGTTTACTTGGGTTTGGTTCCCTAGTTGTCCAACTTTAGAATTGGAATAACTCGTGTGAAGAAACTAAGAGTAGTCATGGTGGAAACAAGCCTTAGAATAAAGTTGAATACGCTAAGAGCAAGTCCAATGGGGTGGATTGCTTGGGGGATGTGGATGCACTGTCGGGGTTTGTAATGGGTCGGAGCTGAAATCCACCCGCTGGTGTGGGAGCCCTGGGGCCACCACTAAAAATCGATGCACTCTGCCAGCTGAGGCGGCCGACGTCGCGCCGCCGCCCACGCCTCGATTAAAAAATTTTGCGTCAGCGCGCCCGACACTCGACTGCGGGGTGGGGCCCGCCCGCTCTGCTACAATAATTTAATCATTGGGAAGCCACGTGGGTTTCCTGGACTGCAAGGGATCTCAACTACTTTAATTTGAGCCGTTGATTCGCAACGATAATAAAAATAAAAAAGGATTTAATCTCAACCGTCAGATTTTCGATCAATCTGATATTAATTCCTTTATAAATTTTAATAAAATTTTTTAAAATTCAGAAAAGTCCACGTTGTGACACGGGCACAATCCTGAGCGTTTAAATTCAAATTTTTTAAACTAACTACAGAGATTAATTAGGTGAATAAAAATTTAAAAAAATTGCAAAAAAATCTGTAAAAATCGGGAAATTTTTTTAAAAATTTGTACATTTGTTTTTAAACTTTTGTATAAAAACCTTGGCAATATCATCTACTTTACACCACAATTCCATAATTGACAACACATTTTTATTCAAAACACCAAATAAATTTTACATCAACACACCAAATAAAAATTACATCAACACACCAAACAAAAATACTTAAACACACCAAATAAAAATTACATCAACACACCAAATAAAAATTACTTCAACACACCAAACAAAAATTACTCATTTAAATTTGTTAGACATCTCGTTAAAAATCTTACTCCAAAATCCATCACCAATAATTGTCTTTTCGCATTATGACACGTGGCGCAACGAGAACGATTAAAAATTTTATCCGATATAACAAATAAAATTATTTTGAATTATTTTATAAATAAATAAAAATACAAATATTTTATTGTTATTATTTTTCGATAATGACATCACTGTACGCAACGGTAACGATTAAAATCTTATCCGAAATTACAAATAAAATTATGTATTATTTTATAAATATAAAAATACTAATATTTTATTGTCAATTGCCAGGCAATTTAATTGTAGGGGCGGAGAGGAAAAAGCAATCACGTTAATACATCGTCTTGTCAGTGGCACCACTGTTCATCAGTGGATTGAATAGTGATTGCCCTCGGGGGAGGTGGGCAACACTTGACTTCGCTTCAATACTCCTTCTTCCATCCTCCCTTTGACTATAAATATTAGAACAGTAGCAGCTTCTACCCCTTATATATGACAATTCTCCTTAGCAACCATCTTACTTCTTAACCTGTAATGTTGATTTTGGTTGAATAATAACTAATAGATTATCAGAATAGAATTAATGACGAATAGGGTTTGAGACTACATATACTACGAAGGGTGTTGGTTGTTGGACTTGGGGTGTAATATGTGCAGTAGTTGATTTGGGTGGGCTAAATCCAGTTGGGTTGGTATAACACAGCTCCAATAAATGGTCAAGTTGACATTGGGTTGGATTTGGGCGAGTTATGACTAAGAAAACCCGTTTCATTCGTATTTAAAGCTCGGTTGGACATGGATCGTTCTGATTGGCACAACCCAAATTGCACTCCCGGGTGGTAATATATTACTCATTAATTTCACACACAATCTAATTAATGCGTATTGGGTTATTAGAGCTTTCTTTTTCAACTTACTATGTATTAGGTTTAAACCATCCCTCTTATTAGTGTAGAGTATTGGTTGTATGGGGATTGTAATGAAAATGGCTTACATATAAAAAATTTAATGAAAAGTATTTTAATGAACTTTTATTAATAATAAGGACAAAAAATAAAAACAATAAAAAGGGATAGTGGCATTTTCGTAAACAAGTGGAAGTTTGGGTGCGGTGATATTTTCATAAATAAGTTGAAGTTTGAAAAATAAGAGGCGGTGGCAAAGCTGGATCGTCTTTTGCCAAAGGACACCAAAGTTTAACTTATTTATGAAAAATGTCAACGCTCTTTTTTTTTTTGTCCTTATTATTAATAAAAGTTCATAAGTTTTTACTTAAATTTTTTAAGGTCTTTTTAATTAGTTTTCTTAAAAATATCTAATCAATAATAATATATGTTTAGATTAATGCATTGACCTTAAGGTAATACTAATGTCAATGTGCTATAATATTATGTGTTTAGTATATGCTTTGTTGACTTGACCCAAACATTGAGGAGCCTTAATGCCAAAAGGTCACTCCAACTAATTACATGGAATATTTGAACCGGGATTATATAAACTTCTATGAGGAAAAAGTGTCATTTAGTTGCCCCTAATTTTCTTGTATGTTGCCTATATATAATCATAAATCATATATGTACAATTAGCTAGGGAAGTACCCCATTAGTAATTTTAATTAATACATAGTATACTTATTATTCTTGTTTTTAATTTGGCTTTAGTGGAGCGCTTGAGACCCTTTTTGTGGCTAAGAATTTGGTGCAAGGCAATATGAGTGTGTGTTACAAGGCTCATGCCTCACTTCTAGGGGTGGGCACGAGTCAAACTCGGATCCATTTTTGGTGAGTCTCGGACTCAACTTATTATTATTTTTAAACAAGTACGAGCCGGTTTGAATTTATATATTTTCTTTAGTGAAATTGGATGGTTTGGATTCGTTGATACGACTCCATGTTGGTATGGGTCAAACGGATCCTCGAACCATTTGAGGAGGCATGGAAGTCTAAGGGGGTTGGGGTGGGGGTGCAGGATGGAGCGGTTGGAGCAACATTAGAAGAGGATGTTACTTTACTAGTCAGGTTGAGGGAACTTCAGCGTGATGGCCCTGGGTATTACATGCGTATTAATGAAAAAGACAACAAAAATTAGTTTTTGAAGATTGTTTATTGTATATAGAAAAGTATAGACACACACATATCCATATAGTATATAATAAAGTAGGAAACCAAGTCAACATATTAAAGCCATCATATATTAGCAAAGTAGGAAAAACGGAATATGCACTCTCTGTATAGAAAACTAGAGTCGCGATTGTTGCATTTAATTAAAGGAGCATATTAAAAGAAAAAACACACAAACCATGAGCAATTTTGTGTACCCAAATCTGTACAAGGAAGAAAAAACAAGCAGAAAACCCAATAAATTTGATCGTTGTTTAAACTTCTTAATCTTAGGTTAGATAGATATGGATCATGTGGCTTCATTGTGGTCCACCATTAATAAAATGACAAGTATTAAGACAACTTTTAAATAGTCCGGACTGAGATACCGCATACAAGAAATATGAACTCGATTTTAGACTTGTTTTTACACAAGCCCGATCCAATTGACGTTTTGGAAAAATAAAAATAACAACCAGATGATTTTTACATTGAGGCCTCGATAATACGCCTAGGACTACCAATCCAAAAGACCCGTATACCACCCCTATTCATTTTCATGATAATCTCATTGGTTATTTCCTCTATTTGGTTATTTTCATAAAACTATTCTACTCTTGTTACATTAAGACCCGGAGATCTCTAAAACTCTCTCATGTCTTTTATGAAATTCTTCATACCTAGATTTGTAGCATTTGGCATCGTCTAGAACGTGTTAAGATTTCTTCAAACCCAATTTTCGGTTGTAGCCCTTTCATTTTTTCCTCACCATTCTCGCCCTTCACATAGGGATTACTTATACTCTTGTACATGGGAAGGGTTATCCATTGCTATTACCATTCCACCCCTTGTTTAGGTCCCGAAGGGCATTAATGACACATTCGACCCGGGATATCCTAATGATATCGAAATCGGTGCTACGCCTAGCGACACCTGGTGCGACGAAAGCCATGTCAAGTAGATGAAGTGGAAATTTCCGAATAAAATAAGGGTTTTATCACCCACTGTGCCTCGAACTCTCACTCACCAGATCGATTGATGCCCTCGAACTTTAAAACCGATCACATAGATGCCCGCACTTATAAAAACAAGACTTTGTGATACTTCCGTCCCAATTCCGTTATCTCTCCGTCAATCTAAATGAGTTTTTATCACCCACGGCCCAACTTTCACTCACCGTGACGATTGATGCCCAAACTTTAAAATCGATCGCGTAGATGCCCGTGCATTTATAAAAACAAGACTTTGTGATACTCCGTCCCAATTCGTTATTCTCCAATTAAGAGGGGTAATATTACCGCACCATATGTTTGATGAAATGACCTTTAAGGCATTGATTACATGGTCCGATCCTTTCCCCTCATTCTCTTCCAATTTTCCCTCCCAAATTAAGTTGAAATTTCCTCCTTTTCTTATCATTTCCTCGGGCCCAAATTGGTTGACCCAACCTCTTAATATTCTTGTATAGAACATTCACCGATAAAAGGGGCTATGCCCAAGTAAGTTAATTCCGATGAATCAATAATTGATTTAGGTCTATTTCATCTAAGAACACATATTGCTTTTGCTTTATTTTGTCTATTTCAACCTTCATTTGATTTAGGTCTATGAATTCTTAAGACTAAGATAGTATGATTAGTTGGTATTATGACTATTATGATATTTTAAATGATATTATGGATGTTATGACTATTATGGATTTTTTTATGGATGTTAATTTTGTTATGTTTTTATGTTCTCATTTTTATTTTGCCCTTAGATATAGGCCCTTGTAACCTTTGTTTCCTAAACTTAACCATCTATCTTTAAACATCCAAATAAACCCAAAATTCAAAATTGTTGACATGTGAAAAATAAGTAACATATTATTACAAATTATTTACAACTTATGCCACAATACCCTAATTATGTTAATGAAGCAATTTAACATTTAAAATTCAAATAGTAGGTGCACTATTTGTGAGAGTGAAAAACCTGTATCATTTCAAGAGTTGACTTCACAATTATAAATTTATGGTATGCAAATAATTTACTTATACTTTTTATCTAAAAATAGAGTTAAATTAATTTTTAATCAAATAACATGCCTCTGCTTTTGTACTAATTAATTTACCTATATATAAATTTATCTATGATTAGCACGTTATTTATTTTTGTAGGTAAATTATTTTGCATGTATTATTATTTTATATGCAATAATTGACCTATATTTTTATGTAAAATATAGGTAAATTATTTTGTAGGTAAATTATTTTGCATGAATTTTTGTTGCTGCTGAGTTTGAGACGAGAATATGGAGCCGAATCCAAAAGCCGGGGTCCAGGGAGTGAAGAAGGCTGGGGTCGACGACGGCTTCCTCAAGGCTGGGGTCGACGACGGCGTTCTGAAGAGGAGCGACGACGTTCTGAAGAGGGACGACGAAGATTGAGCTCCGAACATTGTCGCTGGCAGCTGGTGCTCTATTTATATCTTTCGCTGTTGAATGTAGAGAGAGTGGTGTAGTTCAGCTGTTCGAGTTTTGCCACCCACGCCGGGGTTTTGAAGTAGCAAATCTCTGATCAAGAGAGAAGTTCAAAATTTAAATATCAGATTAAGTAATATGTTTTATTTTGTCTTTTTATATAATTAAATATTGTTGGTTACAACCCAACGCTTCAACTCACCAACCCGGATGCTCCTTTACCTCTATCACCTTCGTGGTCGAAGCCGTCGTCCCACACAGGCCACCCTGTAGAAAAGGATTCTTCCTTATCATTATCAACACAATTCCATGGCTATATATACAAGTATGCAGCCATTGGGCTTTTAGTTTCGTAACCGACACTCTACAATGAATTACATGATTATACCAATATAACAGCAAAACCCCTTAATCTCCCTTAATGATTATTTGCTCCTCTTGAATGGGATGGTACCGCATTAGCTTCCTTGGAATGTAGGGATTCCTCAACGCCCTTTGAATGTGAGAATGTCTCTCTAACACGCCCCCGCAAACTTGACGTCGGAGAGGAGACAAGTTTGGATATCAAATGTTCAAAACGGTTCACAGGAAGGCCTTTGGTGAAGACATCGGCAAGTTGATGAACATAAGGAATGAATTGAACTTTGTGACTGCCGGAGGCCACACGTTCTCGAACAAAGTGATAATCAAGTGCAATGTGTTTGGTACCTGCATGAAAAATTGGATTGGCAGCCATGTATGTCGCCGAAAGATTATCACAGTTGAGAATCACAGGTCGGGAGAGCGGAAAACGAAGCTCATGTAAGAGGCCTTGAATCCAAATAGTATCAGCACAAGCATATGCAAGGGCGCGATATTCCGCTTCGGCACTTGAACGAGAAACCGTGCGTTGCTTTTTCGCAGTCCAAGAGATTAGATTAGGACCCAAAAAGACACAATAACCAGTGGTGGATCGGCGGGTATCAAGACAACCCGCCCAATCTGTATCAGAATAAGCTATAAGAAGAGTAGAATCTGTGAAGCGACGAACCGGTAAACCATAGCCAAGGGTGCCCTTCAAGTAACGAAGAATACGCTTGACTGCCTCAAAATGAACATTACTTGGAGCACTCATGAATTGGGAGACATGTTGGACGGCATAGGCAATATCGGGTCTTGTGAGTGTTAAGTATTGCAAGGCACCAACGAGTTGACGATAGGCAGTAGGATCCGGAAGAGGGGAGCCATGAGTACGAGAGAGAGACCCCTTTGATGCCATAGGTGTGGAGATCGGCTTGCATTCTAAGAGACCACTACGCTGAAGAAGGTCAAGTGTATATTTGTTTTGAGTTAGATGGACAGAATCTGCCAAGTAACTAACTTCAACACCAAGAAAGTAATGCAATGTCCCAAGGTCCTTGATGTCAAACTCAATGCCCAACGTCCGTATAAAAGTAAGTAAATGAGAAGGATTACTGCCTGTAAGCACAATATCGTCAACATACAGGAGTAAAATCATCGTATGAGAAGTGTCCCGATAAATAAACATAGATGCATCCGCTTGACTTTGAAGAAAACCAACCCGAAGTAAGAAAGAACTGAATTGTTGAAACCATGCTCGAGGAGCTTGTTTGAGACCATATATGGCCTTGTGAAGTTTGCAGAGATGGTGAGGCCGGCTAGGATCGACGAAACTGGGGGGTTGCTTCATGTAAACTTCTTCGGAAAGGGTACCATGAAGGGATGTGTTTTTGACATCCAGTTGGCGAAGAGCCCAACCGGAGGATATGGCAAGACTTAGAACTGTGCGGATGGTAGTGGGTTTCACAACGGGACTGAAAGTGTCAAAAAAGTCTACACCAGGTTGTTGATGAAACCCTTTTGCAACCAAGCGGGCTTTGTGACGCTCAATAGTGCCATTTGAGCGACGTTTTAGCTTAAAGACCCATTTGCAGCCAACTGTGTTTATATCAAGGGAAGCGGGAACCAAAGACCAAGTACCCTGTCTAAGAAGAGCATTGAATTCATCAAGCATCGCTTGCTTCCACTCGGGAGAGCGAGAAGCTTGCGTATAACAGGTAGGTTCGACATCACTATTAATAATAGTAGTAAAGGCAGAAGGAACAGGATAGCAAGCCACAAAATTGGATCAGATTTTAGGCTTAAAAATGCCTGATTTGGATCGGGTATAACCAGGGCTAACACGACCAGAAGCAGGTGCAGAAGTCTAAAGTGCAACTTGTGATGATGAGGGGGTGCGGTGCGGTGGATGGTGGAAGTGGAACAACAAAGTCCACGGGTCCAGAAGGTAGATCGGTGTCAGCCACAGGTGACGTTGTAGCAGTAGAAAGATGGGATGTGGTGGTGAAGTCAGCAGTTGGGTCAGGATCATGTAAGGTAACTGCATGTGAGGGAGTAGCAGTGGTCACATCAACAATTGAGGGAGGCGCAAGACCAGGGACCGGTACATGGGCAGGGTCAGGAGAGAGAGCCGTGATGGGCTTAGAGACAAGCCCAAGTGGAAGAAAAACTGGAACTGGTTCAACTGTAGAGGACTGGCTGCTGGCAAACAGAAATTGATCTTCATGAAAGACAACATGACGGGATGTATAGAGGTGACTCGTGGAGGGATGAAAGCAACGGTATCCTTGGTAATGATCACTGTAACCAACAAAAACACAAGCAAGAGAGTGAGGTTCCAATTTATGTGAAGCATAATCACCAAGAAAAGGATAGCAAGTACAACCAAAGGTCCGAAGAAGTGAATAGTCCGGGTGACGATCAAACAACGCATGATATGGAGAATTCCATTTGAGAACAGGAGTGGGAAGCCGATTAATTAAGTAAATTGCGGTACAAAAAGCTTCAACCCATAAGTTGTGAGGCAAATGAGCTGTGAGAAGTAGTGTGCAACCCATGTCAGCAATATGTCGGTGTTTGCGTTCAGCTAGGCCATTTTGGTGGGGTGTATGGGGACACAAAAAACGATGCATGATCCCTTTGCTAGCACATAACTATTCTAATTTTTTTACATTAAGACCCAGAGATCTCAAAACTCTATGCGGTCTTTATGAAATTCTTCATACCTAGATTTGTAGCATTTGGCATCGTCTAGAACGTGTTAAGACTTCTTCAAACCCAATTTTCGGTTGTAGCCCCTTTCATTTTTTCCCTCACCAGTCTCGCCCTTCACATAGGGATTACTTATACTCTTGTACATGGGAAGGGTTATCCATTGCTATTACCATTCCACCCTTGTTTAGGTCCCGAAGTGCATTAATGACACATTTCGACCTGGATATCCAGAATGATATCGAAATCGACGCGTGCTGGGCGACACCCGGAAGGTGACGAAAGCCATGTCAAGTAAATGAAGTGGAAATTCTGAATAAAATAAATCCAAAGTCTGGAATTATTAAAATCATGCGGAAGAGTGCGCAGAAAGTACGGGTAGATCCCTTAATACACAACGTGCAATATTCAGAGCATAGTTAAAGTGTAGTAAGAAGAATACGAATTATTCCCATCCTGAATAGGATGGATGAACATACTAGTTGAAGAAAGAAATCCTACATTTATCTAGTGCGGAAGTCGTAAACACAAGAACTGTCGCGCTCACCACACGTCCAACTACTAAGTCTTGGAGGGGCGTAAAACAGAAAATGTGAGTGGGCAAAAATTTTAAAACCTTGGCTTTTCATAACATAAATAACCCATCTATGAAAAACCTGTATAATTTCCCAAAATCATACTATGTATAGTATGAAAACTGTCAAAAATATGGATAAACACATTTATCCCAACATAATATATAATGCTCATCGCCAAAACAATATAAAGGCAATATGGCCAAAGGTATAAGTAAACACCAATATCTCACCACATATATAATATGCTCACCAACATATATATATAATACAATATGCTTATCGACATATGCAAACACACAAGTCCATGCAGAAAGTAGCTACATGGAACAGGCTGGGTGTAATAGATATATGTTTAGTATTACGATCACGTGAAGCTGACGATAATCGCGTCACATACGAGTCCTAGCTGCCTAATGCAGACTAGTACAGGTTGGCACCTACAATGGATCCAAAGTGAGCATAACGGTGCGGATGTGAACATACACGTGAAGGCTGGTCCTGGCTCGGACGAGTACTAGACATTGGGTGAATGCATGTATGATGAACAATAAAATACAAATGATCATGCCATTACAGTTTCACAAATCTCAACATAATATATAATTTCTTTATACTTAACTCGTAAGTAAAAACATGACATGATAGAAAAATATTTCATAAAACCATATGGGAAGACTTGCCCGCTATTGGACAATTACAACTAAACTGAACTCAACCTATCATAATGTAATTTTATATCCCTCCTAAACCCGAAGGTACCCCCTATATATAGGCATTGAAGATCTTAGGTAAGTCCTCACTCACAAAGGAAAAAACAAAACGGATGAATAGACTACATAACAGTAATTAATCCAACCATTTATGAACATTATATTAACTAAACATACCCTTTTTTATTTAAAACAACTCATACCAGTTGATATGATCAAATACTAAATACTAAGCAACCAAACTTAGGTAAAACATCATGTAATATAGCAGTTTAACATAAAATTTAGAAACTTAAAATGATTGCAAATAGTGAAAAGCGATAAATAGACGTTGTAACATTTTTTCAACACTCAAAGATCAATATCTTGTCTAGAGTTGAAGACTCAGGATTAATCAGAAAGAGAAGTTGAATTTGTTAGGATTAATGAACTGAATAAAATATGGGAAAATGTTGAAAATGAAGTTTCTACATAAAATGTCTGCCACCAAGTAATAGTACACAAATAATTTTTATATAGAGCCAATCTCTCTCAATAACGATTCTCATCAATGCTATACTTTATATGTGTTCTCCTAGTAAAGACCGTAATCAAAATCTCTATAAAACATTGACATAACATCACCCCCTGCAGGAACCCTCCAGTTCAAATTTAATGAAGATTCAAAAGCAATGAATCCACATTATCGTTATATGACAAATGTACCATGGCAGAGACTTCAACACAAAAACCCACAATTCACTTTCGACTCGAAAAGGGTTTATCAATTATGAGAACCATACCTCCAAGATCGGAATAAAAATTAACACTTGCCACCCAAAACCCAAAATCATCAAAACCCCTCAAAAGGGTTTATCGAAAAAACCCCGATTTCGAAGACTAGCACAACTCAAACACCAAACCAAACCAAAACAAAAACACCAACTCAAGCAACCAAACCAGCACCAAAAGCACCACAATTCAAGAACATGCAAACAATGTGAGCAACCTAAATCCACAACGAAAAAGCAAGAACAAAGAACTGAAAATATGACTTTAGCCCCTGAAATTTAATTTTCTCTATATAAAACCGGACATAAGTTTTTTACTCGAATATAACCCATTGACTAGACTCCACATAAGCAAATTCATTAATTATGTTTGACTTTACACATTTTAAATTTTTTGGATGCCTAAAATACCCATTTTTGAATGTTTGATGTACACAATTAATTCCATACGGGTAGTAAGGGAGAATTAATGACCTTCCAAAAAGAAAAAAAGAAAAAAAAATTAATGTTACAAATTCATTGCCTTATATATAATAACAATAAAACATGTCTAATATATGTAATAATACATGCTTAATTAATGTCACGAAAATTATATTTTACATATAAGTGTAGGTAAATTATTTTACACACACACATATATATAATAAAAAAAAAATGCCTAATATATGTAAAAATTCATGCAATATAATTTACCTACAAAATAAAGAAATGTTATTTGGTTCAAAATTAATTTACTCGTATTTTACATAAAAATATAGGTCAATTATTTGCATATAAAATAATAATAAATGCAAAATAATTTACCTAGAAAAATAAATAACGTGCTAATTATAAATAAATTTATATATAGGTAAATTAATTAGTACAAAAATAGAGATATGTTATTTGATTAAAAATTAATTTAACTATATTTTATATAAAAAATATAGGTAAATTATTTGCATACCATAAATTTATAATTGTGAAGTCAACTCTTGAATTTTAAAATGTTAAATTGCTTCATTAACATAATTAGGGTATTGTGGCATAAGTTGTAAATAATTTGTAATAATAGGTTACTTATTTTCTCACATGTCAACAAGTTTGAATTTTGGATTTTATTTGAATGTTTAAAGATAGATGGGTTTAAGTTTGAAAAACAAGAGTTACAAGGGCCTATATCTAAAGAACCCATCACAGAGCAAACAGAGTGTTAATGGGACCCACAATCCTTCATAAACAATAGCTCCTGGCCCATCTCCGAGCACAGAACGAATCTTGATGCAGCTCCGGTCAATCATTATGTCGGGTCTTATGTGGAGAAAAATGAATTTGAGGGGCTAAAGTCATATTTTCAGTAATTTTATATCCCTCCTAAGCTAACAAATGACATGCATTCGCAATCACAATCAGGCGCATACATTAACGACTTTTATCATAATGTCTAGGCTCCAAATGACATGCTTCGCAATCACAATCAGGCGAATACCTATATTACTATGAGATACTGATAAACTTTTCTAAATTTATATAGAACTAGAAATACACAAATTTTAGGAGAAACACATGCACTAAATGCCAGAAACCCAAATTCACTGTCTTTTCATATTTCCAATTTGGTAAGAAAAAAAAAAAAATTACAAAGGCCTAATTTTATGGAAAATTTGAAAAGAGTAACCAAAACATGATAATGCATTGAATACGAATTACATATATCTGATCTTTTATTATTTTTATTGTTTAAATTGAGATAATAAGCATTAATATTGGGTCCAACTTCAGTGGTACGTACCATTGAATGGTACGTACTGTTAAATGGCTAAGATTCATTTGGGGCCCACTGCAAATTAATCTGAACCATTCAATAGTCGTACCATTGAATGGTACGTACCACTCAAGATTTTTCCATTAATATTCAAGATTTATTGTAATCATTAAAAAAATATATATATAATCTGTCTAATTTCTTTAGGACATTAATTCTCATATTTGACATTAATATGCAATGAATTTACAACAAACATGCAAAAGGGTATATTAGACATCCGAAAAATGTAAAAAGTGTAAAGTAACGTATAATTAATGAATTTGCTTGTGTGGATCCTAGTCACTGGGTTATTTTCAAGTGAAAAAATTATGTCGGGTCTTATGTGGAGAAAAATGAATTTGAGGGGATAAAGTCATATTTTCAGTAATATAAATAATATTAGTTTCTTAAAACAAAGCCCACTCACTGATATGTAGTTGGGTCGTAGCCGCCTTATCTTGCCTGACCTTTGTACTCCTCGTGGTAAGTCTCACCTATATGAGATATCACTATAGTAATGATTAAACTCATAAAGGGTACTAAATAAATTAATAAACGACATTTATCGTTGGTTTGCTCAATATGGAGGTTCGAAACACTCTGAAAATTCCCATACGTACTGCCCTAAGGTAGTTAGCGTCATCACAAGTCACCTCGAATTGACGAAAGTCAAAAAAGTGGTCCAATGCACCCCCACGTGTGGCTCACGCGCGGCTCACAAGCGTTGCACGCGTGGTCAAACCAAGCCGGTCAAACAAACGACGTTAGTTAACGTCGTTAGATTTAACAGAAGATTCTGATATCTCCGTTAAATCTTACGGAATATTCCTAACGACGTTAAAGGAATATACCTTGGAATATTCTCAGTTTGGACCAGGTTTTGAACCGATTTGCTGAAGTCACTGTTCGGTTTGGACCGGATTTAGGCCGGTCTGAACCAGTCGCAGTGGGCCAAAACTCGTCGGTTTTTGGAAAAACTTCAAAATTCGTAACTTCTTCATTTTTTAACCATTTTACACGATCCACATGTCAAAATGAAGCTAGAGAGAAGAAGAACAAGATTACACCAATTTGGAGTTCAAAAAGTGGTCCAAAATGGTCCAAAATGGCCAAAAAATCTTGATTTACACCCGAGGTCCGATCTACTTCAAATCACGACTAAATCACACAATTTTTAGTATGAAAATTTATCTACTCAACATGAGGAAGCTAATGTGGTGGTTAGAAACCTCACCTTGGTCGGAATTTTTTAGAAACTCGCCGGAAAAGCTTAGTTCTTCCGTGTGCGATTTCCGTCAAATGGTGGGGAGATTGGGCAATCGGTTTGCATCGTTGAACTCAATGAGTTACGACGAACAAGATGGTGGTGGTGGTTTGGCTCGGTTCGAAAGCAATGGTGTGGCCACTGTGTGCACTGTGCACGTTCTTACAGAGAGAAAAGAAGAAAGGAGTGAGGAAGAAAGAGAGTCTGAGAGAAAAAAAAAGGAGAGATTTTTTCAAAAGTAAGCTGGGCAACTAGGTCCCACATGATACACATTACCATATTCCCATTTCTGTTACACGTCGGATTTTTGTCCCTTTCGCGCTCACGTATTCGTAGGAAAAAGTACCATAAGAATACGACAAGTAAGAAGTCAAAATTCAAAAAAAGTTCAAATGTCCATGTATGACTTCCACTTAGCCCGTTCAAGGACATTTTGGTAAATTCAACAGTTCAGGAAATAAAATACAATAAAATTAGGGACGTGTCATTATAACCTACCCCCTTTAAGAAAATTTCATCCTCGAAATTTTAACATTACACAGAAAGAAGAGTTAAATAACAAATACGGATAAAAAGCTCTCATACGATCCTCCGTCTCCCAAGTGGCTTCCTCAACGATGTGATTCCTCCATAAGACTTTTATCAATCTAACAGACTTTCTCCTTCCAATCTAGAATCGTAACAGGTACCTCATCATAGATCAAGGTCAAATCCGAATGGATCTTCAAAGGCTGAGGTCGGATTATATGAGTAGGATTAGAAACATATCTCCGAAGCATAGAGACATGAAAGATATTGTGTACCTTAGAAAGTTCTGGAGGTAAGTCAAGTCGGTAAGTAACCTCACCAACTCATTTTTTGGTGAATCCCATCCTCTCTGACAACTAGAAGTCGTCTTCGATGGAACCTAATCGTCCTCAACAACCTACAATAGAGATTCTAGTAAAAATCTCGTCGGGTTTTTGAGATTCCACTCGATTCTCCACTGTTTGAACCCCCTCCCTGTCGCGATCTCGTTGCTCACCGCCGTTCACCTTGATTTTTCAAGATTTGGAGCACCGCTGGCCTCTGAACACAGCCACGATGCTCCTGCAGTCACACACTCGACTTTCTCCCTTGACCCTCGACGTCGAGATCACCTCCTTTATTGTGTTCTTCGAGGTTCTTGTGGAACTCCGGCTCGCCCCTCACCTGAGATTCTCTCCTCGACACCTTTTTGGTGTCTGCGCAGCGGCGTTCGTCGAGTTTTCCTGGTGAAAACCCAAACCCAGCATTGTTGGACTTGATCTCAGCCTACTTGGGCATGCATCAGATCGGCCCCCTCCAATTTTTTACATTGGGCCCGGTCAATTTTTTTCTTTTGGCCCACAGGAAAAAGTATACCCATATAGTGGACTCTACTTTTCCACTTTTTCTCCATTAGCCCACTAATTGGGCCTGAGTTCTGTTGACCAAAATTTTTTTAATCCTTTGCTGGCCAGCACCCACCAGGTGGGCTCGTAACCCACATCACCCCATGGTTTTGGGCTATGATCTACTATTTACATATATGGTTCCCGAAGCAACCCCCAATTCCCTATATGTTGTTGTGTATACATATATGTGTTTGTTTGTAGGTACCCATGAAACCCGAAGTTTTGAACATAAGTGCCATAAGAAACCCGTAGTTTCGTAATACACTCATGAAACCTTAAGTTTTTCATGTTAAATTTAAATAAAAACATGTCTAATAGAACCCCGAATGTTCTACTTTTTTACTATGAATGTTTTTCCCATAGCACTAACCACGATCTTGTTCCCTCCATTGCTGAACCTTAAACAACTCGACTTTACCGCTCTAGAAGTATTTGAAAGAAACAACCTGAAGTGGGTCCAAAATGTGAAACTCCACCTCACTGCAAAGAGTTTTAGGGCCACCATTGAAGCTAAAAAGGATAGCCCGATTGGCGAAGTTAAGAAAGCAACCGCCATGATCTTCATACTAAGGCATATGCACGTTGCACTGCAGACCGACTACCTCTCTAAAGAGGATCCATGAGATTTATGGCTCGCTTTAGAAGAGTGTTTTGATCATCAAAAAGATATCTTTTTGCCTGAAACAAGAAGATATGCAGATGGAGATGGAGGTTTGAGTAGTCGCAATGCCCTAAAGGCAGAATTTAGCCCATTCTCAGTGCTTGAAGTTCAATGGACGTCTATTTTCCAAGATTCAACTATCTATAAATCAAGAATCCAACACCGGACCCTTGATCTCTGATGAACTTTTGTGTGCTTCTCTCTTTATGCAAATGGAAAGATTTGTATATGAAAAAAAATAAAGGTATTTTTACAGCAACCTTGTATGTTGTATATATAAAGTTATTGGCACCTTTTTAAAAAACAGATAACCTTTGAAAACAGTTAAGTTTGTTACCCATTCAAATTCAAACGTTGAATTCAAACTTAAAGGTTGTATTGTTTCATTTGAATTGCAACTGTTGCTGCTGTCTAAAACGCAAAAAACAAAAATTGATTTTCTGCTTGGGTGTCGTAATCAATTTCCAAGATCTCCAAGGCCCAAGACCCAATTTTGACTATACATATAGGCCCAAAGTCCATCCCATCATTTTGATCTTTATTTAATTAATCACAAGGCATTAAAATTTATAAAGCCTAATTCAAAACAACTTATGGTCGATGTGAGATTGACGTCCTTTATTTGTATTCAAACTCCAACAAGAGGAATTGGACTCCTCGATCGGATATTACCGGATAGAAAATTCAAGAGGAGGGCTCCTATGCAATGCGAAATTGATCATGAGCTGCAGTTTCAAGTACAACTACCGAATGGTGAAGTTCTTGTATATAGAAGCTCAGTTTGTATTCTTTCTACTTTTGATAATCTTTTGTTTGGAGTAACTAGTTAATTAATCGTGTACAAATAGAAAGCAAATTTGGAACACTTGAGATTTATATGAGAAATATGATTTCTTGTTTCTGCAAATCCATGTGTTATTACGATATTAATTGGATATAAGCATCAACTAGGTTTTCCCAAGTGGCTTATGTTGCTAAATTTTTAGTATTACTTTCGCTAACATCAATTTAGACCAAAACCGGTGTTTCCTGCTCTGGATTTTTAGGTAAATCTGATTGAGTCCATTTCTTGAGCACTGTAATTGACACACCCCACCCTCGATACCCACGTGGATACCGAGTGCGAGCGTGCTGGCCGACACTCGGAAGTGACGAAGCCATTAAATGCATGACAACACTTGATGGAGAAGAAATAATTTGTATTAAATAGATAAAATCCAACGACAATATGCATATGGTTCAGAGCGTACTAATTTTGAACAGCGGAAAATAAAAGTAAACTGAGTTCCTACAATCTCTATCCATAACAGGGATGGATATTATTATAGAAAACTGAAGATAAAGAAAGATCCCTACACAGTTGGGATGAACGATCAGAGCTGCCACGTATCCTCGACCTCGCCAGAAGCAGTGTCACTATGACCTGAAGGGGGCGCAAAACAAAAGTGTGAGTGGACAAAAATAAAAGTTTTCACAAACCTTTCTCTTTTCCAATATACTAACCCCCTGTTTGAAAATCCAGTATAATCGTGAAAACGTACTATCATAGTATAGTTCGAAAGGTATTATAAACATATACTGAAAAGTCTCGAAAGATATACATTTCCGTAAGTCACAAATCATAAATATCCAATAATATAGTACGGAAAACCGACACAAGGTATATACGCAATCACACATGCACGGGTTGAGGAACAGCCTCTCAATCACCGTACAAGACTAATACGTTAATCAATAATTTGTACTCCTAGTACCACACACATGTAAGTCCTGGCGCCGCAGCGCGTCACACCCGAGTCATTACGCAGTGGGGCCTTTTCCCCATAAACAACAACAATAAACGTAAGACAAGCTTGCACTAAGGTATTTACCGGACAATACCCCTGGAGTACAGTGCGTGTGACCCATACATGTGAGAACTGTCCTATGGCCATGAGAACGGTACTACAACGTAGTGAAAGCATACCTAGTGTGTTTGAAAACATACATACATACTCATGTGTATAGACATAGGATACAAGATTCCTTTCATAATTCCCAAATATTTAATATTGCATAAATAATATCTTTTCTCAAAATCACATACCAAATACCATTTCAATATGTATAAATATATCCCAATATCCATTTAAATTCATATCCCAATATAAAACCATAAATAACACAAATATGGTTGCATAAATAATTGTCAACAAGTATATATATTTCATAATAAATATATATAAATAATCATGCGTCGAAAACCATTTAAAACCATAAATAAATCACTTTCATAAACATTTTCAATCATAAAAACCATTGAGTAAAGCAAAAGTCCACTCACAGGTGATCGGGAGTGAAATCTCCCTCGGTGTAGCCCTCCTGGGTGTGCGGAGCCGAAGAATTACCTATTTAAAGTTAAGGGATAAATTAGAACTTCCCTAAAAATAATTAAAAAATAGGCCTTAAAAGAATCCCCCCAAAAATATGAATATTTTAGCGAAAACGGGCTCGAAAAATGAATTCCGGGCCCCGAAAACCCTACCGCCGCCGTCCACCGCCGCCGTCTGGTTCGCCGGAATCTGGAAATTAAATACCGATTATGTCCCAAAACTTCAAAAATTCGTATCTTCTTCATTCTTTGTCCAAAATTGACGTGCCATATATCAAATTGAAGGTATTGAGGAGTAGAATATTTTTATACCTATTTGAGGCCGGAAAAATGGCTGGAGATGGCCTGAAATTGGCCGGAAAGCTTCGGGAAACCCTAATTCCGTTCTCCTTCAATACTGCACCAAATGGGACGTTCTTTATATCAAATTGAACCTACTCAATCCAATAGAACCAATGGTAATGGTCTCGAGGCTTACCTTGGTCTGGTTTGCACAGAAAATGGACGGACAGTTTGCCTAAACCGTTCCGACTTCGGTTTGAACGCTCGGGCTCGAGTTTGGAGATTCCAAGATCACAGTCCCGTCCAAAATGACAAGAGGATCACGTTGGTATGAATTTTGGGCGACGGTTTGGTGGTTTTGTGATTCAACAAGGATTAGGGTTTGTCGGTTCGTTGTTTGGCTTAGAGAGAAAATGGGAGAGAAAGTGACAGAGAGGAGTTGGAACGTGCAGAAAATGTGGGGAGGGGCTGGCTGCTGTGCAGTCAGCCAAAAACCCTAATTCCCACACACGAAGTGGAAAATTACCAAAATGCCCCTACACTTTAAAGCTTCGTAAAACGTTCGTTTGAACTCCGAATTGAGTTCCGCTTGCGCCCACGCGTTCGTGTCGACGAGTACATCAAGAATATGTAAAGAAATAAATTTTTAGAAGTCGTCACGAAAAGTCAACAAAAGTCAACATTGACCCTAGGGGTATTTTGGTCATTTCACATAAATTTTGGGACGGGTTGTAACAGTAATCAACAAAAGTGTGCTTGCTTGGCAGGAGAGACCACAGATTATACCAATCCACAAGCCCTGTACCGAAATAAAAACATGAAAACCGAATTAACTATACTATTTAAAAAAAATAAATCAAGTTAAATTCTTCTTGCTGATAGATAAATCAAGAGCGACAAGGTTGTCTCACCTTGGCATAAAGTTTGAACTTAAATCCAAGAAGACCAGCAATTGTCACACCAACGAAATAAAACGTTGCCAAGTTTACATACACAGCAAAGTGTTGCCACCCACATCCTCTAGCCACACCTGAAAACCAGATAACCAAATTAACGGACACCAAGAAAAAACGCACGAAAAGAAATGAAGATTCAAATCAAATAGAACTATCCCTATTAGAAAAAGTGGGGAATTTCAACCTGAAAAGACACCTTGAACAGAATCAACTATTATTGAAATTGCAAGCAATGGTGTCATTGATGCAAAGTCCTCTTTCAGTACCGTGTAATTCGCGTTGCGGTCCATGAAGAAGTCAGCCCAAGTGTTGTGACCAAACGCAAGAGCCAGAATAATTGCAAAAGAAAGAAGCACAGAGAGCTTAAGATTCACAACCATTGCATTCTTAGCTCTGCCCGGATTGCCGGCTCCTAATTCATTTGACACTCTTGTGCTGCCACAATGCGTACGCTTTGTTTTAATCCATGAAATAGAAAGGGGATATTGAAAAACGTATAATAAACGAATAGAAGAATGCACTAACCTGGCAGCGGCACTGAGGCCATAAGTAACCATGTAACCAATTTCTTGCGTATTCACACTGAAGTACAATTGAACAAGGGCATTGAGCGTATGCCAGAAATAACGGGTACATTAGAGGAGAGATATCTAAGTGGAAATATATGAAGCTTACCACATTGCAAGCAGTGAAGTGGTTTTTGCTGAGTTTGGCATCAATCCTCCCATGAACACCAGAATCTCAAAAGCCCATTCCTCCAAACTAGAAATGATGAAATGAGTAATGAGGGCCTTAAGTTTTGGCGTGTCACGTAGTTTGGCTGTTGTGTTTGTTAGGCTATGAATTTGATACATTAATCATATAGCATTACTTGACATAATAGTAACGAAAATTTTAAGAGGATTGTACACTACCACTCCATTATTGCAGAGGGAAGGGCCAGTTTCAAGCCCGTGAGGACATAGCCGAAAGATTCGAATGAAAATCCTTCCCAAGTGCGCTCAAAACTCTTTGTACAATTAACATTGAAGGCCAGCATGAGAACAGATATCCATAGAGAAACTGAAGCTGCTAGTGGAGCTCCCTTAAAACCAAGAGTTGTCCAATGCACCAAACTATATGTGATGCCAATATGAATAACAATGGCAATCACTGAGAAGACCATTGGCATTACATATATAGATTGTGTCTGAAGAAATCTCAGCATGTTTTGCAGGAAAGCATATGCGAATAATCCGGGGATCAAAAATCTCAAAAAAAGGGCTGCAGATTTTGAAATTTGAGGATCTTGGTGAAGTAAAATTAGTATAGGCTCTGTATAGAGCCAGATTATAGATATCAAGAAACAGAATACGATCGATATGATGCAAGAAGCTTGTAGATAAATTCCCAACATTCTATACAATTTTGCACCGAAGCCTTGCCCACAAAGTGTTTCAAGAGCTCCACTCAGCCCAACCTAATTTAAGAAATGAAAAACACGAAGACAATTAAAAGAAAAGGCCAGGAATTAGATTTTATGTCATGAAATTATCTTGTCACAACAGTGTGACAATAAAACGTTTTATGTCCGTTACTAAAACACATGATGTCATATACTATTTGATTGTCCGACTGTCTGACAATAGAACATTTTATATCCATTTTTAAAAACGTCAAGTTATA
This sequence comes from Gillenia trifoliata, assembly GCA_018257905.1. NCBI lineage: Eukaryota > Viridiplantae > Streptophyta > Magnoliopsida > Rosales > Rosaceae > Gillenia > Gillenia trifoliata. Next base: position 5,748,260 of record CM031081.1, on the reverse strand, counting down.
TACTATCCAAGACATGTTATATCCATTATTAAATCACAACATTTTATATACTCTCCGACAATAGAACAGTTTAATTAATGATTGAGAAATTACCACAAACGCAAAACCAGTAACATTGGCCCATGAATTGGCTAGGGTTGCGCCAGCTAACTGAAGCTCACCAAGGTGGCCAGCAAAACATGACCGAGACCAATGGGATAAAGGAAAAGAACACATTGGTGAGAATTGTTGGCAGTGAAAAGAAAATCTGTTTTTTGGCCTCCTCAACGTCTACCAGTTTGTTCCACCACCTTCCTTTTGATCCTTCTTGTCCATGCCCACCTGCCTAGCTATAATATGGGTGCATTAGTAATGTCTTAAAGTTGAAGATCTTATACAAGCTTTGGTCTTTGAATTTCCTGAATAATAATGCAAATTGCACTCTAAACTCTAAGATTACACTCAAGGGAGGAGCGAGGATTTTCTGAAGAGGGTGTGGACTGAAATTTATGTATTTTTCTATTAAACTATTATTCATTTCTGGGAGCTAGCCAAATTTGTTTACAAAAATTATAAACAAATAAATAAAAATAGGGTAACCCAGTAACAAATAAATTGATATTTATTGCACTTGAAAGTTGAAACATGTAACTAATAGGATTGGAACTAGTAAAGTATGGTTTTCGCTTAAGACCTGAGTCACCTGACTGAAAAGAGGTAGAAATTGTGATATTATAATTAGTTTTGCAATTATGTTATATGGTGTAAAATGTTAAATGGCTAATTTTATATGCTGTAAAATTTTGTTGCAATTAAGTTAGGCTGGGCTATAGTCTAGGGGGAGTTGTGCATAACTCCACCTTTCGTTACACTTTGTTAACAATAATGTTATTTAGACACACATAACTAATGCACTCTCTAATAAACATAATTGAAATCAATCTATATTAGAGAGGTGTGTACGTCAATTTTGTGAGTCTAAATAACATTACTCTTGTTCACCAAAAAATATAACATTACTCTTTTGTAGTGGTCAATAAAATAAATTTTCGAGAAACGAAGTAATAAGAAAGAAAGGTTAAATCTCTCACCTTCTGCAATCATTTTTTCCTCAACCTAGAAGATCAATACTCGAGATATATTATATAAATTAAAAATAATAAATTAAACGGCTGAGTTGTGAGGGAGAGTCAACAATAATAAATAAGAAAAAGACTAACAAATTAAAAGGCCAATTGAGGTGGGGATGGGGGAGGAGGGGGTCAATGGCTCAATGACAAAGTCCGGGAAATTCCAAATGGCAAATGAGAAATATATATAGTCAGAGTATTGTCGTAGAAATTAAGTAACTAAATAACGATGACTATTTTTTTCTTTCTGATCAGGACTTCAACCTTAAATCCTTGATTTAGTTTTAAGAACTTCAATCATAGACTTTTTTTTTCTGGTATATTTTCTTTTTTCGGTCCATCTTGTTGGTATATTTTTCAATCGTAGACTTGTGAATCCCCTCTTTACATATGAATTTGAGGGGCCGCTACGGTGCTGCAAACGTGAATGCTCACCGATCTCACCCTCCTTTCCCCCCTCTCTCTCCCCTCTCTCCTCCCTCATTTTAATGGGTGAGATCGGTGTAAGCATTGATACTTGCAAACATTCAATGCTTGCAAGCATTGACAGCCTACTCCATGAATTTGATCTGAGGACATATCCATCTTGTTTGGTAAATTCTAACTCAAAAAGTCGATGGGCTAGGGAACGGATTCGATCCTAACTATAATAATGTAAAAGCATCAACCACCCCATCCCACACCGTTCCTAGCATGAGACCCTTGTCAATCATGGATATTAGTCATGATCTCATGGAAAGCTTTATTTTCGTAAGCAGTATCAATGCCAGCTTTGGAGGGGTGCATAATTTCAGAGGCAGACAAGCTACACCCAAGTGGCCTTCCGTCCCCGGTAGTTTATGGAAAAACTATTTAGCCTATTTAATTTCATAGGCTAGTGCACCGTTCATCATGAATGTTGGCATTCTTTCTTTCCCTAACGGCGGGAAGACTATCTCATCAAAATGACAATCGAAAAAAGCAGTGAGTAAATATCGCCTATCAAGAGCTCTAAATACGAATAATCGAGGTGAATCATAAGCCCGACATAGATTTCAATATTCTATGCGGACCCATTTTTGGTATGTTACCTTGTTTGTATAGGCACGTAAGCGGCGCTCCCAAATATGCATAAGTGCAAGACATTTGGAGGAAAGAAAGAATGCTTTTCAATGATAATTGTATTTCATCTCAAAAGCAGGTATATATACAACCCTATACAAATATGGGAAAGAATAAGGAAGAATAATTACATCCTAAAAATTTAGGAAACTTAATATATTAGGAAGGAATCCCATAATTACGGGAATCTAATACAGTCAACACTCCCCCTCAAGTTGATGCATAGATGTTGCACATGCCCAGCTTGTCTAGAAACTACAGAGAACTTGTCACTAGAAACCGCCTTAAAGTGAGAATATACGCGACTTGGTAAATGCATTCTATGGGAGGAACTTCAATTACTTTACTATCCGGCTTCTCTTTAATAAAGAACCGGTCAACCTCTACATGCTTAGTCTTATCATGTTGCAGGATTATATGAGCAATATGCGGCTTGACTTGTTGTCTAAAACAACAACCTGCATCGGTGATCATGTTTGACCCCCGAATCTTGTAACGGCAAGAAGCCACAATAGTTCACAAATACGAGTGCCATGCCTCTAAATTCGGATTACGCACTTGACCTTGAGACAACATTACGCTTCTTGCTCCGCCACGTTACTAGATTTCCCCCAACGAAGGTGAAATGCCGGACGTTGAGCGCCTATCATCCGTTGATCCTTGTCGGCATCCGTATAGCACTCAATGTTGAAATACCCATTTTCGAAATAAATTCCTTTACCGGGGCTCCCTTTCAAGTAACTCCAATATTCTCATATGCTTTGCACTCATGTGTTGTTCTCTAGTTGTGCATATATTGACTAATAACACTTAAGGCATGGGCAAGATCCGGCCTAGTGTGGAGCCAAGATACACATTAATCTTCCTACCAACCTTTGACACCTCCTTTATCAACCGGTACTTGGGTGCCACGATCGTGCACCCAACTTCATTCCTTCGGCCAAAAGGAGTGGGCACCGGCTTGCACGCCTCATACCGGTTTTCTTCCAGCAAAGTCAAGAACATGCTTCCTTTGTGATAGAAATATCCGGACTTGCATCTCGATACTTCAATCCCAAGAAATATTTCAAGAAGAACCAAGATCTTTCATCTCAAATTACGTGGACAAATAATTCTTCAAGGCTGCTCAACCAGATCGTTACCGATAACACCATATCATCCATATACGATGAAGCGCCAACCTTTATGTTACGGCGTTTCGGGAATAACGTGTGATCCCAATTACTTTGCCTATACCCAAATGCCCTCATAGACTTGGTAAACCTACCAAACCAAGCTCTTGGAGATTGCTTTAACCCATACAATGATTTCTTGAGCCTACATACCTTCCGTTTCCGTATGTCCGAATCATTGCACCCTGGTGGAAGGTCCATGTAAATCTCCTCAGTTAGATCTCCATGGAGGAATGCATTTTTTACATCGAACTGTTGCAGAGGCCAACCCAGATTTGCTGCTACAGACAGTAGAACACGAACTGTATTGATCTTTGCCACTGGTGCGAACGTATCAGTGTAGTCGATGCCATATTTCTGTGTATACCCCTTTGCCACCAATCGTGCTTTAAAGCGATCTACCGCTCCATCTGCTTTGTATTTCACTGTATAAACCCATTTACATCCCACAGATTTCTTTCCAGCTGGCAAGTCAGTTATTTCCCAGGTAGCATTCTTCTTCAATGACCTTAATTCCTCGTTCATTGCATCTTTCCAGCGAGAATATGCTAAAGCCTCCTGCACACTGTTAGGAATAGATGCAGTAGATAATTGATATACAAATGACTTATTTGATTCTGACAGGTGACAGGTAGACACATAGTTGTTTAATGGGTATCTTACTTTTGAATCTGAATTTAGTTCACTCAAGGAATACTTGTGTTTACACTTAGGATCTGCCTCATAAGTGGGTTTGGGGATACCTCGGTTAAAACGCTCTGGAAGGCGACGAAGTTGAGGTGCATCCAGTGTAGGAGACGATTGGTTATGAGAATTAATAGAAGACGAGTTTGTGCCTTGACCTGATATGACACCTGAAGAAGAATCTTGTGAAAAACACTGCTCGGTCCCATTGCCAAACACGGGCTGCTGCTCACTTTCAAGACCAAAACTTGTGGGACCCGTGGGCTCAATCTCAAACCCAGAACCTGTGGAACCCATGAGTTGGTCCACCTCTTGAATTAATTCCCGTTGTTCAGTGGGCTACTCACCAAACATGGGCTGCTGCCCTTCAATTGCTGTGGGCTCCATCTGAGAAAACTGCAGCGTGCACTGCTGCCCTGCAGATGCCGTGGGCTCCAACTGTGCAGACTGCGAGGGCTGCTCTTCGTGCAGCTCATTTCTCGTCACGGGAAAATAATCAAAGGTCATAACATCACCCTTTCGGGTCAGAACTTCACTTTCTCGGTACTCCCCCTGAAGTGAGGACGTGGAGGAACGAAAAAACATCTCATCCTCGTGAAAACTCACATCCTGAGTAATGAACATTTTTTTACTCGAAGGATGATAACAACAATACCCTTTCTGGGTAGTAGCATACCCCAAAAAAACACAACGAAGAGCTCTAGGTTCCAGTTTAGTCTTCCGGTGAGGTGGATGGAGGTGAACAAACGCAACACACCCAATGACCCGTGGGGAAAGATTGGGAGTCGGAGGGCTGCTTGTCTGAGATGTGAGGGCCTGAAACGGCGTATGGAAGTTGAGAGTCCGAGATGGAAGACGATTAATAAGGTAAGCGGCGGACGTAAGTGCCTCTCCCCAATAATTGAGGGGCAGATGGGCCGAAATGAGGGAGGCACGAACCATTTCTAACAAGTGTCGATTTTTCCTCTCTGCAACTCCATTTTGTTGAGGAGTATACGGGCACGTGGTCTGATGAACAATGCCATGCAACTCTAAGAATGAATGAAGTTCCATATTAACATATTCTCCCCCATTGTCACTGCGAAGAACCTGGATATGCCTGTTGTATTGTACAGCAACCATTTTGTGGAACCGTTGAAAGGCCGAACTAACTTCACTCTTCGACTTTAACAGAATAACCCAAGTCATTCGGGTACAATCATCAATAAAAGTAACAAACCAATGAGCACCACCAAGAGTAGCTACTTTTGACGGTCCCCATACATCAGAATGCACAATCATAAAAGGAACGGTACTTTTATTTAAACTGGGGGGAAAAGAGGTTCAATGGCTCTTAGCCAGTTCACAAACATCACACTTAAACTGAGAAACATCATTCTTGACAAATAAACTAGGAAATAACTTATGCAGATAACCAAAGGAAGCATGCCCAAGGCGCCGGTGCCACATCCAGATGTCTGACACTTTATTAGTAACTCCTCGAGGATCATCAACGGAAAGAGCTTGATTCAGCAAGCTAGAACTACTGGTGGTCAACTCCAAGTAGTAAAGTTTCCCGCTTCTAATACCATAACCAATCGTCTTCCGCGTCCGGATGTCCTTAAAAACACAAAAATAGGGCCAAAAAATAACCAAACAATGTAAGGCAAGGGTTATTTGAGCAACGGACAACAAATTATAATTTAGAGAGGGAACCACAAGAACAGTATCAAGTTTCATGGTATCGGAAAGGGAAACAGTGCCCTCCCCAATAACAGGGACGGCATTACCATTAGCAACATTGACCTCGGTGTGTGGGGATGTGTTTAGTGATGGAACCTGTCTAGAATCACAAGTCATATGTTCAGTAGCTCCGGAATCAATTATCCATGTATTATTCATAACAGAAGTAGAAGTACTTAGTGCCTTACTATCACTTCCTGCCGCAGCTATCATGGCAGAGGCCTTGTCCGCTATTTGATCCGAATCATTCTTAGTTTCGGCAATGGAGGCTCGAGATTTGTTGCACCGAGGATCACGGGTCTTATCCCAATTCTCGGGATATCCAATCAGCTCAAAACAACGACTCTTGGAGTGTCCCGTCAGGCCACAGTGTGGGCACTTACCTTGTGGACGATCCCGGCTTGTCTGGCTAGGCCGAGATGATCCAGGCCGGTGTTGTACCCCTTCTCGGTTCGACCCAATAGATGAGCCACGGGCCCTTGCTGCCATGGCAGCGGGCTCCCCCTTGTCAACCTCTGTCTTCATTGCTTCCTTTCGATCGGCTTCTCGACGAACATATGCATAAGAAGCCTGCAGGCCAAGTGGGGGATCCTTCCGCAGCACTTCTCCACGCACCTGATCAAAAACATCATCGAGACCACCAAGAAACACATAGACCCGTTGTCTCTCAGTGGATTTCTGAAACACTTTGATGTCATTCTCACACTCCATGGATACTTTATTAAAGTGATCCAATTCTTGGAATATCTCAGTGAGCTCCCCAAAATAGGTAGCTAAGGACCGGCCATGCTGACGAAGACGGGATGCCTTCTGATTCAACGAATAAATTCTAGCCTCGTCATTCTCATCAAAGTAGGCTGCCTTCAAGGAGTCCCAAATCTCCTTCGATGTAGACAACCGAATGTACCGTTTCATAATTTCAGGCTTCATTGAAGACAAAAGCCAACTTTTAATTTTTTGATCTTCAGAAAACCAATCATCATATTTAGGATCGTCTTCGCTAGGTGCCTTGATAGACCCACGAAGATATCCCATCTTCTTCCTTCCAGCAATATGAATTTGAATGAGAGGAGCCCATAAATCATAGTTCCTTTCATCCAAAACCATACAAATATTAAAGCTTGAATTCTCTGACTGCACCATAATTGGAGCAGCCACTGAAACAATCTGAGACCCAGCCCCCTTTTCTTCAGCCATCTGTCCGCTCCGGTGTTGACTGACACAAGACTCGGCAGAAAAAACAAACAGCAGCAGGGAAGAGATCTAGAACACGTGGGACGAAGCAACAGGGCAGTAACCACCAATCTGGGGCTCGCTGCAATGGGTCAGGGAATGGCCAGCAACAACCCTAGGGTTGCTTGCTGCAATGGATCAGGTATACGGCAGAAAAAAAATCAGGGTTCAGTGTTTCTTTCTAATCTGGCTCTGATACCAAGAAGAAAGAATGCTTTTCAATGATAATTGTATTTCATCTCAAAACAGGTATATATACAACCCTATACAAATATGGGAAAGAATAAGGGAAGAATAATTACATCCTAAACTAGGAAACTTAATATAGTAGGAATCCCATAATTACAGGAATCCTAATACAAGTCAACATTTGGCTCGTACCCAATTATCATCTGTAACGCAGAATAGGGTTGGTGACGATGGGTCGCAGGCAGACAAGCATTAATGCATGTAAAAGTGCATAGCCCCATGCATAAATTGGAAGCTTGGTGCACATGATCGACCAAGGTCCTAGCAATCAATTGAAGGATCTTTATGAACGCTTATGAGAGACCATTTTGGGTGTGAACATGGAGAACATGATGTTCAACTTTTATACCCTAAGACATGCAATTATCGTCAAATGTCTTTGGCGTAAACTCTCTAGCATTATCCAATCTGATTGACTTAATTGGATAATCGGGATGGTGAGCCCTCAGCTTGATAACTTGCGCCAAGAATTTTGCAAAGGCAACATTACGCGTGGACAGTAAGCAAACATGTGACCAACGTATTGATGCATCAACCAACACCATAAAATATCTAAATGGTCCGCATGGTGTTGAATAGGTCCACATATATCCCTTTGGATTCTTTGAAGGAAAGCGGGAGGGTCTTTGATTATCTTTGTTGAAGATGGTCTAATGATTAACTTTCCAAGGATCATGCTTGGTAAGGTACATTTGATTGTACAAACTAATTGTGAGTAAGAGGATGCCCGTGAGTTGAATTGAGGATACGGCACATCATATATCTCGACCAAGATGTCCCAAACGGTCGTGCCAAAGCATCACAACTCTAGGGTTTTCACCCTTATGGCCGGCCACACTATGGGCCTCGACGGATCGAACGGTTGTTAGGTACAACCCATTTGGGTGTCGCTCCATCTTTTCTAGAATCCACTTATTGCCGAATTCATAAAAAGTAATGCAAATATATTCTTTTCCTTTTTCATCAGAAGTTTCTGTATGAAATCTATTTTCTTGAATATCCTTAAAGTTCAATAATTTTCTTCCAGAACGTGGAGAATACAACGCCTCTTTAATGGTAAACAATGTACCATTGGACAACATTATACGGGCTTTGCCATGCCCCTCAATCAATTTGGATGGGCCTAAAAGAGTTGTCATAGACAAGATTTTAGGTATGAAGTTAGTGAAGTACTTACAGTCATGCAAGATGGTATGCGTCGCAGCACTATCAACCTGACAACTAACTTCCCCACAAGACATACCTAAGTAAAACTTTAATTGAATTCAATTAAGTCATTCGAGAAAATCCATAACAATATCCAATTTCATAATAAACAGAAACACAAACACCAAACTTAGAAATATGAAAACATAAAATTGTTCGCAAACTTAGACCAAAACACTGGCAAATTTTGGCGAATGTAAGGCCCCACGTCTAAGAATATAATCTTCCATAGGTGCAGTAGCCTTCTGGAAATCAGAAAGTTCCAACGTCGCATCACCGAGATTCTTGACTTGGCAAAATTCATCTCTTGATCAAAATTAACCTTCCCAGCCTGCCTTCTGGCGTGGTATTCTTTTGCGACGTATGCCGGGACTTTGCAAAAATTAAACCAATGGTCAGTTAAGCCACAACGATAACACATATCAAGGTAAATGGAATACTCCTCCGCTTCGCCTTATTCTTGAAGTCTTGAGCCTCAAGAGCCAATGAGTTGCGCTTAGGGCCGCGATTCATACTCTTTGCTTGGCTTCAGGCCTGTCTCCCCTTATTAGGGGACTTGGGTGAAGCACCCTTGTTGCATCCCCTATTCCTCCTTTGGCATTTTGGGCTTCTATGCGCGCTCGCGTTTGCTTCTCGCAAAGGAACAACATTTGAGTCAGTTGGGTGGAACTGATGAGTCTTCATCAACAAGTGGTTTTTCTTCTCAGCTACTAGTAAGACAAATATCAAATTCAAGAACTTTTCAAAGTTCTGTGCCCAATATTGCTGTTGCAAGACAATATTCTTGGCGTGGAAGGTGGAGAAGGTCTTTTTCAGAAGATCCCTATCTGTCAACACCTCATTGAAAAAATTAAGAACGGATCGTATTCGACAAACTTCAAAATTATATTCGTTCACAGACTTTAAAGTCCTGAAACCGAAGATTAAGCCAATCGTACCTCACCTGTGGCAATTGTTTAAACTCTTGGTGGGGAAACGATCAATCAGGGCTTGCCAGCTGAGAGCATGCTGGTCCTCTTCCACTAGGTATTCCATCTGTAGGGCATCGTGCATATGCCTCCTAATGAAGATCATTGTGAGCTCTTTAACGGATACTCACTTTTTTTAGTCGGAATAGTTGATTTAATTTCAAAATTTGTTATTCCTTTTTTTCTTGGTGTCCGTTAATTTGTTCATCGGATTTTCAGGTGTGGCTAGAGGATGTGGGTGGCAACACAGCTGTGTATGTAAACTTGGCAACACTTTATTTTATTGGTATGACAATTGCCGGTCTTCTTGGATTTAAGTTCAAACTTTATGCCAAGATGAGACAACCTTGCAGTTCTTGAAGCAGCTACTAATTTAATTAACTTGATTTATTTTCTTAAGTAGTTCAATTAATTCACTTTTCACCCTTTTATTTCGGTACAGGGCTTATGGATCGGCATAATCTGTGGTCTCTCCTGCCAAGCAAGCACACTTTTGTGGATTACAATTGCTATGCTCAAGAAATGGACTCAATCAGATTCATTGAAAAATCGAGAGCAAGACAACCGAGTTTTGGTCTAAATCAATGTTAGGCAAATGTAAAAAATGTACAAACATAGACCACTTGGGAAAACCTAGTTTATGCTCTTATCCAATTATGATCATAATAAAACATGGATCTGCTGATAAATCACATTTCTCACATAAATCTCAACAGTTTCGAATTCTCTTCCATAATCTTAAACTTTCTTCCACAACTAAGTTTCACCGATTACTGCAATGTCTAGATTCAGATCCGATGCCAACTTGCTTTAGTTTTTGACATTAGAGGCTTCAAGTACATGATTCAGGACAAATACTTCCATCATCAATTCTCATTACACTTTGCTTGACAAACTCGAAAACAACGGTGTCCCCAAGTGAAATGTTGTTGGCTTTACAACATGCTACATACGCTGCTGTCATGAACAAATGATCTCTGAGCTTGCACTAGTGTCATTTATCTTGATTTTGTTTGGAAACCTAAAGCACTAATTAAGGTCAATACTCACGAAGCATTCTAGTACCCTTATTTAGAGATTATGTCAATATAGAACATCTTACACTTACAGTCACACCATAATTTAAGCAATTGAATTAATGTACATGAACATCAAACTCGTAGACGAAAAATCAAGGTGTATAATTGTTGCATAGCTCAGGTCGGAGCAAGGCGCCATCGGACGCTAAAAAAGCATGTGCTGGTCGGAGAGAAATAAAAGGGAGCTAGGGTTCATATGTGAAAGCGAAACCACTAGTGAAATTTTATCAATGAATGCAATTGATATTGCAACCGAATATCAGTGTCATATTAAGGACTAGGACTTAGTACACGGAGCAATTCGAACAACATCAACGACGATATTGCAACCGAATAGCAAAGTCATATTAACGACGTTCATATTTAGTAAATATTTCATCGATATTTAATAAATATCATTGATATGACGTCGATGTTTAATACTAATATGTCAATATATATAATGTTGTTAATATAGCGTTGATATTCAGTTGTAATTTCACGTTGTTTCATGTATTAAATCTGTGTCATACACAGTCCATGCGCAAAGAGAAAAGCTCTTAAACTCGAAACTCAAATTTGAGTTTGAACATTTGAATCATTTGCATTGGACCCAAAATGAGAGTTGGGGTATTGCATTGAGATGGCCTTTGCTTTATCTTTTTGGACTTTTTGGCTTTGGGACTTTTTCCCAGCTTCTCTTGCTCGTTTTCTTTTTCTTTTTCTTTATGAATGAAGGTAAATTTTCAGACCCAAAACAAATGCAGAACCAGTATGAAAGATTATCAATTTTTCGCACACCCCTTTGTCCTTCTCCATTTGTTTATGTCTGTCAATTCTGCTTTGATTGACTCAATCCTAAAGCTAGAGGGAAAAGAAAAGTTAATGCAAGGGGAGCGAGAAAATCACTTCGCTTGATGCAATGATAAAATATTTCAATCAAGTTGAGTTTTTTGACAACCAAAAAAGCTGAGTTTGAACCACCATGGGATTGATATTCAGCAGTACGTTTACGAGAATCCAACTTTGAAGCAGGTTTTTCTGAGATGAGATGAGGCATAAAAATATAAAGAAAAAGTCATTAACTTTGCATTTGAATTTAATCCCAGCGTTGGATCTCAAACTTAGCACTGAATTTTTCTTCCAATATGAATGGCTAACATTTTACATGTGCACAAACTCTACTCAGCTCATCTCTCTCAATTCAAGTTCTGCATCATAGAAACAGAAAGCTCCACCACAAAACAATCAGTAGATATTTCACAGAGATAGAAGACTGGCTGCCGGCGGCTGGGGAACAAAATACAAGATCGCCGTTTGCGCAGAATGCAGATGTGTATATTGCAGTCAAGACATTTTTAACTAACTTCCGTTTTTTATATATCTAGTACCACAGCACACCTCTTGCCTCTCACTGCTCTTAAAACATGAATTTGAATTACGCTTTGCTTGACAAACTCAAAAATGACAGTGTCCCCAACTGAAATCTGGTTCGCGTTACAAAATTCTGCCCAACCTGTTGTCAATTCCACACGATGACAAGATGACTTGGGACGGAGTATAACTTTAGCACACCATGATCTTCCGGATTCATTTCGAAGCATTACAGTGCCCATGCTCATAAGACCTTCAGATATGGCTAGTTTCTTCGGAATCACCTGCAATTTCAAACATGATTGATATAGAAGGAGAGTCCATTTGTCCTAAAAGGTGCTGAATGATATAAATTGGCTTGGAAACTAACCCAAATTAACTTAAACATAGAAACAGATTCATTAACCTTGTACCGAAGTCTAATATTCATAACTTAGTGCGCTCCCTAACAAGTGGTGGAACTTTCAAGGAAGATTTCTTAAAAATGCTTTTAGAAAAATAATATCTATTACTCTTTTCCAAAACAATAAGAAAAGGTTTTCACAAAACAAAAAATGGCTTAATTAAGAATCAGTGACAGAGTACTCACCACACAATATTCTTGATGCTTCTTCAGAGTTTCCATGAAACATGGATTCTCCGATTTGAATGTGAAGCATCCGGTTGATGTTTCTTTTACATAACCAGTTGTAGGTCTCTTTCCAGACATGGCAGTCCCTATACAGCACCAAATTGAAACAAGATTACAAAAAAGGGCGAGGAGAGGAAAGCCATTACAGAAAATACACATACAAATCTACAACTCACCACTTCTTCTGTTAACAATAGTCGCTTTGTTTTCACAGTCTGCATCGTAGTTTTCAGTTTCAGATTCGATAATTTCCTCTTTTACTCTAGCTTGATTTCCTTTATTTTCCAAGGAAACTGGACTGCTACTCCTCCCCTCATCTTCCTCTACATCCTTCTCACAGGCACTTTTATCGTATATTTTGACTTTAAATTTGGATTCACCATAGTAATGGAAAACCAGAAAATCCCCAACTTGTAAAAGATGATCCTTCACAAAATCCTGCCAACCCACCGCATAGAAGAACAAGCCGTTATCTCTCTCTTCCAGTTCCACAATCCACCGTTTTCCACTAGGGCCTTTAAGAGCGCATTTGCCAAGTGATAGTCCATTTAAGTTTTTGAGAAACGCATGCGGTATACGCTGCAAAATTTGACAGCTTCTTAAAAGACCATACTATATATGCATAAAACTAAGCAAGCTTAGCATCAATAGTAAACAAAACTCAAACTGGATAACATCATAATATTTAATACTAGTACAAAGAACATAATTAAAATACATGGAAACCATTCATTGTAAACCTTCCAAGTAATTCTACCATTGTCTATTGACTAATCCTGAGCAGAGAGGGTGAGATAATGTAGCAAAATTTTCTTGTACTATCTTCACGTGACTTCTTCACCCATAATTTGGCACACAATCCCTTAGTTAGTCCTCTAATACAATTCAGTACAATCCAACGCAGTCCAATTCTAATCCGATCAAATCGCAATCACCAATCATGTCCTTAGATAAAGAAGTCTTCACAAATCCCAGGATATCATGGATTTGCAAGTGTATCTAGACTTATAGTTGTATGTTAGTATAATGCCAGGTTTCTAAAGCTAAGTTGTTGATCAGTAACAGTTTTGGTTAAGTAATTGTTGGTTAGGCTGTGGAACCCAGCTCCATAATATCTTAAAAGTCAGGAGAATGATTTCTGCATATGTTTTTTTCTCCGTCTGCATATTCTTGTTTATTTCGGTCCCTTGGTGCTTCCTAATTTATTCAATCCGAAGGACATAAATAGACATGAGTGTATACGGAAGAAAAAAGGTGTGTGTAAATCAGTAACCAAAAGTTATTGATATTATCATTCTTGGTTAATTAAGCCCTGAGGATCAGTACTTTTTCACTTTTCTCTCAGCTTCTCAGTAACCAAACAAATTTTTAAGTGTGAGTTTCTTCATTATTGATCGACACAAGTACTAAAATATAAACAAAAGTAGATCCAAACATGAAACCATGAAAAGGGTATTTTAACATTCACTCAAATTCCTGATTAATCTTGAAAACGAACCCAAAAAGAAGAAAAGAAAACTGGTAATCACGACTGTAAAAAATTGATCTTGAAAAGTTTGAGAAAAAAAGAAGGCAAAGATTTTACCAGATGCTTAGAGAAGTCACCAAGTAGGACCTTGAAAAACGATTGTTTCTTTCGTGAACCCTTCCTTGCCATTGGAACGCTTTTGTTCTACAATGCCCTGCAGCGATTCTTCAAAGTTGAAAGCTTTCTAGGAATAGCTGGCTGCTCTTTGTAGTTTTTCTTTTCTTTTGTCTTGTTTTCCTTACAGCATATCTAACCATTTATTGTTACCCTAAACCCTAAAACCCTAAATATGCGAGTGGTGGTGAATTATCCTGATAGTTATAGTCTTTCTTTTAATCCTCGACTTCCACTCTCTCCGCCTCATTAGCATAGATTATCACTTTTACTCGAAAAAAAAATTGGGGAAACATAAAACAATTTAGGTAGGTTTGAAACATATTTATGCTTAATAAATTGCCTTCACTCACCTTTTACCTAAAGAAAATTAATGCAATTAAATTGAATGGTCAAATCCTCATCTGACACGACTGTTTTCTTTTCCCTACCTAACCTTATTCTTCAAAAACACTTTTCTTTTTTAAGGTAAATTGGGGCCGAAACCCAAACAAGAAAAACTATAAACCAGTTACTAACAAAAAGGGCAATTGCTGCTGCCCAGTAACATCGATATCATCTTGAAGAAATAGAATGAGAAATAATTTTCGCACAACCTTTAACCCTTTTGGATTGAAAAAATAATCAGATGACACAAATAAATAGAGAGTGTTTAGAAGAGGGTATGGGAAAATTATTTCCCACAAAAAAAGTTCGTTAGAAGAAACTAGCATAACAAGCCGCAAGAAGAAAGTACTACACTCGCAAAGGAAATCACCGGCACACCCAAAAAAGAAATCACCCCTAATAAAGTACAAGAAGTTCATCACATATACAAAATGGACAAGTAAATATTGCAATACAAACATTTTTGAAAAGCATTGCAATGTGGAGTTCTAGAGTCGAATAGCCTTAATTTTCAACGTCAGGGACAACGAGTGCAACAGAACTCTTACTACGATGAATTTGCATTACACTAGGCTTGACAAACTCAAAAATGATGGTGTCAAAATCTGGTTGTGTCAAAACGAACATGTGGTGACCTGTGGACTTTGAGTTTGAGAAGCCATGATCTCCCAGCTGGATCTTCAAGCGTTATGGTCTTCTTACTCATAAGACCTTCAGCTACGGCTAGCTTGTTCGGAATCGTCTACAGTTTGGAACATTAAAGATATCAAGGCTATAAGATTCCGTAGCGCTGAAGGGTACAATTAGATGAAATAACTTGGAAACTTACCAAGAATTAAATTCTCAGTCTTTCAAATAGTTTTAGCATTTTGCAATCACAATAGGGAAAAGGTTTTCAAATACAAAGAATTGGCTTAAGAATTTGGGTGACGAAGTACTGACCACTCGGCTCGATCTTCTATCCACAGTAGTTACAAAACACGAATTCTTTGATACGAACAAGATGGTTTCAGTTGATGTTTCTTCTACACGATCATTCGAAGGTCTCTTTCGAGACATGACATATTTTGCTACAAAATGCGCCAGATTGAGACACGGTTTAAGAAGAAAAGAGAAAATAATAGCACACACAACTTTCATAGCTGTAAGAAAGTAAATCAAGAGTACAACTTACGACTTCTTTTGTCCGCAATGTTCGTTTTGTTTTCTGCGTTTTTGTTGTAGATTTCAGTTTGATCAAGGTCAACAATTTCATCTTTCACTCTTGTGGCTACTTCAACATCTTTCTCGCATGCACTTCTATCATAGATTGTGACATCAAACTTTGAGTCACAATCGTAATCAAAAACCAAAAAATTCCCAATTTCTAAAGAATGATCCTTCACAAAACCCTGCCAACCCCCATGGAAGAACAGACCATTATCTCTCTCTTTCAATTCCACATCACACCATTGTTCACTAGGGCCTCTTAAAGCACATTTGCGAAGTGATCGTTCGTTAAAGTTCTCGATAAACGCAGGTGGTATACGCTACAAAAATCCAATATCTCTTAGAAATCAATGTATAGAAACATATATTGCTTCTTAAAACAGAGCAAATCTTACATTATTAGCCGATGAGATCAACAGAAGAGGCTAGCCAAAACTATTGGGTACATAATTCAAATACTGCATAAAATCATAATATTTATAGATGGAAAATAATGTTTGGAATAAATTCAATTGTTCAAATCAAATCATTGCAGACCTATCAAATAATTCCACCGGTCATTGAGTGATTGAGCAAGGGTAAACTGTGGTCATGTAGCCTCTTTGTTCTAAGCTGCCCATTACTTCTTCAGTCATACAATACATCTTATTGTGACGTCAAACTTCAATGGTACGTACTGTTGAATGATTTAAGATTCATTTGGGGTCCACCGCAAATTAATCTAGGACGATTCAATGGCCGTACCATTGAATGGTACGTACCACCCAAGATTTTTCCCTTATTGTGGTCATTTTGCAACAAGAGTCTAAACAAATCTTACATTCTTAGGATTGGTCAATACAAATATTCTTGGAACAAAATACAATAAGTATTTGAAGAAAGTTGAGGTTGGATTTCAAAACTAATTGGCAATAGGGATAGTAGCTCAACTCCTTAACTTTGTGGACAACACATATCAGGTTATATGAAGCACGTGTGACACTTAGGCTTCACACAAGCTCTAATACTACGAAGAAAGTTGAGATTTAACTCCAAAACCAATTGAAAATGACGGAATAATTAACTCCTGATCATAAGACTATGCAAAGTTTCTTAATTAACTTTCTAATGCGGCACACCCTTTCCACATCCTCTAAAGGAAGTGGGCTCAAACATGAACAGGGCAGTAAACCTTCCAACTCCAATCTTTTGGGTATCACACAGAAATTCAGAATCTAATGTACTGATCAAACTTGAACGAAACACAACGATCTCATCCAAAAAGTTTAAATGAAAAGAAAGAAAAATAAAATAAATATAAGGAAATCATGCAATCAATTATATACGAATGTAGAAATTGATGTTCAAAAGTGAAAATAAAAGGATAAGATGCATGCATGTGTTTACCAGATGCTGAGAGAAGTCATCAAGTAGGACCTTGAAAAATGATGGTCTCTTTAGTGAAAGCTTAATATACTTTCCAGCCATTTGAAGTTTTGCACCTGCAGGATCTCTGCTCTCTGTGGCATTGAGATTACTGAAACAACTTTTCTGGTACTTAATTTGAGTGACGAGACAGTACGTGCAGCTGTTTAGTCTATTTTCAAGGCAGGAGAAAAAATTGAGAAATGATGCTTCTCCTTTTCTTACTCTTCTGCTGCCATGTGTATAACATGCACTTGGAAACTACTATTATATATATGTTGTTTTGACAGGGAATGAGGGGTATTGTCGTAATATTTCGTATTATTGAATATAACAACTTATTATTATTATTTTTAGTTAATATAAATCGTTAGATTAAACATGAATCAATTCCAACTATTCATCATCTCGTAGTATTTGATGATGCGTAACACTAAGAATTTTTCCAAGTGTCTTGGCTAGGTGTGTTTTTGCGAACAATCCTTCTAGTGCTACGCATTATCAGATACCACGAGATGATGGACGACTGATATTGATTCATGTTTCCAAGAGTTGACATTAATAAAAAAAAACTATATTCAATAATACGTATTGCTAAGGCAATACTGTGTTTAATCTAACGATTGCAATACCTTTGTTTTTGCCTCCCTTTCCCTTTGATCACTTATCCTCCGTTGGGCTTGAGCTTTTAACCCAAGTCATTGTCTTAAGACTCTTAACCTTCTTTTACTGGCGCAGTTACGATATTGGGAATTTTCGCATGGATTGCGCACCTTACATGCCAAACTCATCACATCCACTCGTTTTTAAGCTATAAAAATAGATGGCTGAAATTTGATTGTTTTGGGGCATACGCGCGCACAGCACATGTGCGCAGCAGAGAAACTCTCTACGACTTTGATATCAAGATATACATCTCGAGCCCACATCATATTAGAGAAATACACAAAAATATACAGCCAAAGATAACATCATCCATTAACCAAAATAGATAAGCTAATACTGCAGTCCGTACATTTTGACAAAAGGATGGTAAATTTGTGATGTGAAACTCTGGGATCAACTAGCTTTCAGCTTTAACATTAGGGCCGGCAAGCACCACACGACACTTATCGCCTCTCACTGCTCCTTTTCTGAAAATATGAACTCGCATCAGACCTTGCTTCACAAACTCAAAAATCATGGTGTCCCCGGGCGAAATTCGGTTCCCTTTCACACAATCTGTCCAACCTGTTGACATGTCCAACTGATCAGAAGAATTACCACTTCTGATTCTGAGTTGGATAAGCCATGATCTCCCAGCTGGATCTTGAAGCTTTATTACAGTATTCTTAGACATAAGGCCTTCATCTATGGCTAGTTGCTTCGGAATCCTCTGCAATGTAGAACATCATGGATACATTTGCTTGAAACTTGACCACGAAACTAAAAACGAAAAAACATATTCGTTCTATAAGAGTTTTCATGTAAACGATTCATAATCTTTGTACTCAATCCTTAGTCCACCCTAGAAGTAGAATTTTGAAGAAAGATTTCTTGAAATGTTTTTCCAATTAACTGCCACACTGCAGCCACTACAAGAAAATAACGCCATGTAGTTTTAAAAGGTATACTAAAGATCTCTGTCACTATTTTCCAATTGCAATAGCGAAACTTGTTCAAATTGACTTAGGAAATGAGTGACAAAGTACTCACCACGCGTTGTAGTAAATGTTTCTTGTTTGAAAATGCTAGAAAACATCGATTCTCCAATTTCAACAAGATAGATCCAGTTGATGTATCTTCTACATAATAATGTCTCCTTCTGGAAATGAGAGAATTGCCTACACAATCCGAAACACGATTTAAGGAGTGAAAATAAAAGTTAAAAGATCAGATACAAATCTTCGCTAGATGCAGAGAACTAAAACAGAGTTTAACTTACTACTTCTTTTGCGCTCTTCGTTATAGTTTTCAGTGTCAAGATCACCAATTTCATGTTTTACTATAGCTTGATTTTCTGTATTTATCGCGGCTGATTCGACATCTTTTTCACACGCACTTCTATCATAGATTTCGACATTAAACTTTGATTCACCATCATAATTAAAAACCAACAAATCCCCAGCTTCTAAAAGATGGTCCTTCACAAAACCCTGCCAACCATTGCGGAAGAACAAGCCATTCTCCCTCTCTTCCAATTCCACAGTCCTCCGTATTCTGGTAGGGCCTTTAAGATCACATTTGCAAAGTGATCGTCCATTGAAGTTCTTCCTAATAAACGTAGGTGGTATACGCTACAAAATTGAATAATCAAGATCACATTCACAAAGACCATAGTATATATTGTTTGTAATTTTTGAGATTTAACAAGAAAAAAAATTATAGCAAACAAAATTCGAATTGTATAACATGGTAATTAATACTGAACAAAAAATATTCAAGCACTTGGAAATAATTTAAACAAATCTTTGTAAACCTCACAAATAAAATGTTTCTGTAAAGATGTACCTGGCTACAATTGATAAATAATAACCATTGTTGCAAACATTCAGAGTAATATTGATAAAAACAAAATTTGGGGATCAATAATATTTAATTAAAACAAATTTCACAAATAAGAACAAAAAACCCTAAACTCACACATGAACCATGAACTGGATATCGATTTTTCAACAGAAAAATAATCCAATACATGCAGAAAATTAGAATGTTACCCAAATGAACCCACAAAAGTAAAAAAATACAAACGAAAAAAAGTAAGATCTTGAAAAGTGAAAAGGGAGGATGGATTAATTACCAGACCACGAGAGAAGTCACCAAAGAGGATCTTGAAAAATGATGGTTTCTTTGGCTTCCTTGCCATTTGAATCAACTGTGTCGTCAAGGATTCGAGAGAGTGCCAACTAGCTGCTTGCTGGAGTAAGTGTTCAACAAACCAGAATAACTTTCTTCTGGTTCTTAATTTAAGTCATGAGGAGACAAGACCTGCAGCTATTCATCCGTATTTTTTCTACTTTGCTTCTTCTGCCATGTGTGTAACATGCACTTACCCCTTACAAAGTTAATTAGGTTATCTCCAATAAATGTTATAAAATCAGATTTGATTATAAATACAGTGATGCAAGTTATATTAACTTCAATGTATATAGAGTTAGATTTAGAATTAAATATAACTTTTGCATCTTTTAATGTATAGAATATCATTTTTAATTCTAGAATTATACTCAAAATCAAATATAATTTTGCATCTGACTACAAATCTATATGACTCTAACTTTTTCTATGTATTGGAGAATGATTGAGTCAAATTTAGAGTAATTTTGATTCTAAATTTTTTAGCCAATTGGATATAGTCTGACAAGTTAATTATGATGACTTATTATTATGGTTAGACTATCTTCAATGCACCGAAAAAGTATGACCTATATCTTATATTTAATTTATGAGAATATGAATTCAAGCCACTCTAATGCATTGAAGACAAAAAACCTTTATATAACTTTTTGGCTAAAATGCGATTCAATTTTGGATTTTATCAAAGAAAAATAAGATTTGAATTTGTCTCTAACCATCTCCAATGCACATAACCAAATTGCTAAAACTCAAATTTTAAATTTGTGCATTAGATGAGAAAACCAAAAAACTCAAACCCACCACCGTTTTTACTATTAATCTTGTATTGGAGATTGCCTTAGAGCATCTCCAAAGGCATTTGTTGCACCAATTCAGCAAAGTCACTCATTTCCCAGTGAATTAAACTAATGACTGCAAAAATGTCTCCCAATGCTCCCACTCTGTAGATATGAATTTGCAAAAGACTTTGCTTGACAAACTAAAAAACGACTTCGTCCCCAGGTAAAATCTGGTTTGCTTTACAACATTGTCCCAAACCTGTTGCCATATCCACACGACGCTGAGATACCTTGCCTCGAACGTTAAGTTTAACGAGCCATGATCTCCCAGTTGGATCATCAATCATTATACTCTTCTTATTTAAAAGATCTTCAGCTATGACTAGTTTCTTCGGAATTGTCTGCAATTCGGAACATCATCAACGTAAGGAGATAAATTCCATATACAGTTCTTTTGGTATTCTAACGGTCTCTTTTACTATTTGCAATGACAAGAGCCAAAGCTTTCAAAAATATATATAGTTAGCTTCAGAATTGGATGATAAGGTACTCACTGCCCGATATCGCCTTGGATTGTTAAAGATTTCTATAAAACATGAGTTCTTCGATTTGAACAAGATTGATTCAATTGATGTTGCTTCTCTGTGATCTTGTGCAGGTCTCGTCCCCGATATAAGATGATTGCCTGTATATTACCAATTGAGAAAAAGTTTAAGAAGAAAAGAATAAACAAGCCGCTAGAGAAAATAGCATGCGCATACAGTTCTTTCCTAAATGTCAAGATGTAAAGTAGTGAATAACTTACAGTTCCTGCTTCCAGAAATGAACACTTTGTTTTCACAGTTTTCGTTGTAGTTTTCAGTATCAAGTTCAATAATTTCTTCTTTTACTCAAGCCTGTCCGTTGTTAATCAAAGGAACAGAATTGCCAATCTTCCTGTCAGCTATCTCTATATCCTTCTCACAAGCAGTTGTGTCATAGATTGCTACTTTAAACTTTGATTCGCCATCATATCTGAAAACCAAAAAATCCCCGTTTTCTAAATGATGATCCTTCACAAAATATTGCCAACCATCGTTGAAGAACAAGCCATTCTTTCTGTCTTCCAATCCCACAGTCCTCCGTATTCCAGTAGGGCCTCGAGGGACACATTTGCACAGTGACTGTCCAGTGAAGTTCTTGACAAACCTAGGTGGTATACACTGCAAAATTTAATTGCTCTTTAACAACCAAAGAATATGTGCTTCGATCAAAACAGACTACTAACATGGAAACTCATCCGATCTGATTACTGTATGACACATTAGCGTTAACTACAAATAAAATTTACAAATTTCCAAATTTCCAATTACAATATATGTCACAGAAACAATAACACTGATTGTCAAATTTGAGTTACTACAAGTCTACAAATTGATTGAGCAAGCCCCAGTTCCAGCTGAGATTGCATTCAGTTTATCACTATAATTTATAAACAATATATCCAGATCAATTGCTGAGATGTCACTGAATCTAATAACAGAAAGCTATACATCATCTAATCCTAATGGAGATGCCATGCCAATTTCCAAAATACCAATTAATTTAAATTTGTATGGTACAGAACAAAGCCTACTTTATATTAACATAAATAACATATGATGTACCATTTAATATGCGGATCCAAAAAAAGAGTTTAACATGATAGTAAGCGTACAATACAATCACATAAGAAGACGACAATTTATCGTGTTTCTTACAAGAATCGGCAATAGAAACATGGTACACACAAGAATACTGCCCGCCGCCCAACGGCTTTTGACCCTCAGAAACCTCGCTTTCTAGTGAAAAGAAGTAGCTTCAAACATGAACCACGAACAGGGTATTATCAACCTCCAACTAAAATTCGTGGGCATCTTTCAGAATCTAACATATTGATTAAACTTGAAGGCATGCCGAAGATTAATCTTGGAAACAAAGAACCGAACAGAAAACAAGAAAACAAGAAAGCAGATAGAAAATGGGCAATCTTGATTCTTGATTCATGAATCTTGAAATTTAGTGAGAAAGAAATCCGAGGACGTTACGTACCAGACGCTGAGAGAAGTCACCGAGTAGGATGGTGTAGAAAGATTGCTTCTTGTGAGAGCGCTTCACTAGTTTCCTTGCCATTCCGACTTTGGTATTCCTTTTCGGGCTAGATACTTCACTCGGGACTCTGCAGAGCAGATGATCCGCTTATTGAACCAAGCAGCAGACAACTCTTCTGGTCTTTTGGTGAATCAGACGCTTCAAAGCTTTTTATGAGTTTACTGCTCGCTCTGCAGCTTGTTTTTGTTTTTCTCTAGTCCGATTTGGTCTTCTATTCGCTTCTGTTGGCGCGTCTATATTGTTAAAAAAATTTGTTGGTTGCGGCTCAATTAAAAGAGCTTTCCGTTTCTTTTTGGTTAACCTTACCTTTTTAGTTTGTTTCCTATTTGGATAATGTTTGTGTCTCCTCACTTACTATTAACAAACTTTTGTCGTTCACACATTATAATCAGAACCGTTCATTCTCTTTATCATCATTTAAAGATCATATATGCAAAAAATCATTCAATTTGGAGATCGTTTAGTCATCCATATGTATTAAACCAATCAACGATTTTGGTAACAAGTAGTATCCTCGTGAAGAACCGTCAATTTGTTAAGGGGGCACAAGTAAGTCCCCTCATGGGGG
>CM031081.1:5233996-5719294 GCA_018257905.1 Gillenia trifoliata | reverse complement strand
GAACCGTCAATTTGTTAAGGGGGCACAAGTAAGTCCCCTCATGGGGGGACACAAGCGTTATCCTTCCTAGTTTTATTTTTTTATATAATCTAGTTTTTTTAAGTTAATTGATTTTGGTTAGTGGTACAAGTTGGATAGAAAATTTTGATTTTGATTACAATTAAAAAAAATTAAACTTTGGCACACCAGAATTAAATCTGCATTTGAAATTCTGAAATCCTTGGTTCAAACAGGGACTTAGCCTCCGACCATAGTACCCGCAAGTGCGAGAGATAAGAGAGAGTCATCGGAGACCATGTTGTTATTAGGATCAAAACGGGAAAGAAGAAAGGTAAATACCGAAAGTAAATCTGGTCAAAAGTGACATGCTATAATACACACGGAGCTACTCGAACGACCTAAATGACGATATTAATACCGAATATCAACGTAGATTAGTCATTGAAGGTTGGATCGGCGAACAAGTATGCCTCAGCAGACTCCATAATCTTACCGCAGTAGGCAGTGCCGACTGCTCCCTCCCCTATATCTCACTCACTCGAAGTCATTGTCGTCTCTCTTCCTCTCATAGTGACCTATTAAGTCAAGTAGCTGTTGTTGTCGTCGTCGTCATTGTCTCTCTCTGATGCAATTCTTCTAATGGGTTTTTTCAATCCAGTTGTAAGCTAACCATCAATCTAATATGGTATGGTGGTTTAAATTCAGCGGCCAAATTTTGTCCCCCCGCCCGTACAAAACCTTCACAAAAGACCACTCATTGCAGCCTAGCGATAGCAAGAACTACATCTAGCTAGATGCCTCTAGATGACAAAATGAGAATGGACCTAAGGAATACCCAGCCCACAAGAACCATAATTAACAGCCCATAAGAGTTTCAATAGGCCCAATAGTATGGAGTACTTATCACATGTCCAATATTGATGCACCGTGACAGCGTGCCAAGAAGCTAGTTTTCTAACCTTTTAATTTTGTTTAGTTAATTTTGTTTATACTTAGGTTGAAATTGAATTAGTGATGGCATGTACGAATCACAAGTATGGAAGTAGGAAGACGTCTTGTTTCTCACAAAAAACACAATGAAAATGATAAAAACCCTACTAATTATCTATTTAGAAGTTGTTAACAAAAATAAATGTTTTAGGCTTAATTTTAGCACAACACACGGATTTCATTTGTTGCAGTCAGTGTAACGTCCTTCCTTCTAATTAAGATGCATGCATCTAACAATGCATAAATTAACTTCTCACAGTTATATGATTTCATCACGTCTTAATTTCTGACAATTTGTTCACACCAAAACTGGTTTTTCTTTCTCTGCAACATCTGATAAATCCAACACGCTCCATTTCGTGCGCAGTGTTATGAACATAACCGTGCCGGCTTGACAGGAGAGACCACAGATCAAACCAATCCACAAACCCTGCAACGAAAAATGAAGCACCAAAATGTGAATTGAAAAAATAAAATAAAACCAAAACAAATCAACTTATTAGTGTGTTATCTTACCTTGGCATGTAATTTGAACTTAAATCCAAGAAGACTAGAAATTGACATGCCAATCAAATAGAATGTTGCTAAATTTACATATACAGTCAAGTGTTGCCACCCACATCCTCTGGCCACACCTGAAATACCGAAAATTCGCTAAGTTAGGGGCCGGGGAAAGGAGCACTGTAGAACTAACCCTACAAAAAAAGTGGTTGATCTTAACCTGATAAGACACCTTGAACAGAATCTACGAGTATGGAAATTGTAAGCAATGGTACCATAGAAGCAAATTGATCTGCTATTATATGGCTGTCGCTGAAGAGGCGAGTCCAGGTACTGTGACCAAGTGCTAGAACCGAAACAATGGCGAAAGAAAGAAGCAGAGAGAGCTTAAGAGTCACAGCCATTGCATTCTTCGCTTTGTCAGGATTGCCTGCTCCCAATTCATTTGACACCCTTGTGCTACACCCCAACAAGTAAACATTGTTTCAATGTGCAAAACAGAATGTAGATATCGAAAAAATTAGGGGGAATACACTGCCTGGGGATTGTTAGTCTACCAACCTTGCAGCAGCACTTAGGCCATACATAATCATGTATGCAATTGCTTGTGTATTAACACTGAAAGTGATGAATATAAACAAGGTTACTTGAGTCAGGAAGCACTAATAGGTTTAGAGCACAAAAAAGGTACATTGAAGTTTACCACATTGCAATTAGTGAAGTGGTTTCTTTCGAATTCGGCATCAATCCTCCCATCAACACAAGAATCTTAAAAGCCCATTCCTCCAAACTGGATATAGATTGCACTAATGTGAAGTTAAATAATGCAATGAAGTTACTAATCCTATTGGCAATAATTCTGCTAAGTTATAGTTGTTGTGCAGCATCTAAAATCTGATGTTTATGCTTTAAAGTATAAACCCTACATTTGGATTATAACTCGGTTTCGATATTCTTTCAATTTTATTTCTATGTCATGGTTCCATAGCTTAATGCAGCAATGTTAACTTCTAATACTAAGCATAAAGATAAAAGTAAATGAAAAATGTGACACTTACCATACCGTTAGTGCTGAGGGGAGGGCAAGTTTTAAATCAGAAGCAACGTAATGGAATGATTCTAATGAAAATCCTTGCCATGTATGCTCAAACTTCTTCGAGCAGATGACATACATGGCCAACGCAAGGACGGATATCCATAGCGAAATTGAAGCTGCTAGCGGAGCTCCCTTGTAACCAAGAGCTGTCCAATGTACCAAACCATAAGCAATGCCAACATGAATAACAGCGGGGACAAGCGAAAAGACTATTGGCAGGACAACAAACTGTGTCTGAATAAATCTCAAGATGTTTTGCAGGAATCCGTATGCAAATAATCCCGGAATCAGAAACCTCATAAAAACAGCAGCGGATTTGGAAATTTGAGGATCTTGATGGAGAAAAATAAGTATAGGTTCTGTATAGAACCAGATTATAGATATGATGAAACAGAAAAAGAAAGATATGATGCAAGAAGCTTGTAGATAAATCCCCAACATTTTATACAACTTTGCACCAAACCCTTGCCCACAAAGCGTCTCTAGAGCTCCACTCAACCCAACCTACACCAAAATTTCAAGCAATTAGAATACTAAAAGCGAAATAATAACCACACATCCTTTTTCTTCCCCTACACACTCCTACTGATCCTGTTTAATCATGTTCGTCGTTTAACATTTCCCAAAATTTGTATTAGATTTTGAAGAAATTAAAATATATTGTAAAGAGAGATAAGGTATGAATGAGTGAGGAAAAGTGGAAAAGTTACCATGAAAGCGAAGCCAGTAACAATGGCCCATGAATTGGCAAGGGTTGCACCAGCAAGCTCAAGGTCTCCAAGGTGGCCGGCGAACATGACTGACACCAAAGTGATCAAGTAGTAAAAAAGATTGGCAAAAACCATTGGCAGTGAAAACAAGACCTGTTTCTTGGCCTCCTCCACGTCCAACACTTTCTTCCACGACCACCTTGGTAATTTTTTAGCTCCTCCTTGATCTCCATCACCACCACCACCACTACCTGCCTCTAATAAGGGCACTTTAGTATTTTCACTCCTCTCTAAACCTCTGGTGTTTGCCAACATTGCTATATATATATATATATATATATATATATATATATATCTTCTTCCTCTTCTTTTCTATATGTTCCTCTTCCTCTTCTGCTTCTGCTTTCTCCTTGTTTTCTTATATTTTCTTAACTGTTCCGGAGAGATACTGGCAAAATTATAAGGTGGCATGCCAAAAGCTGACTTGTTTATAAAATAATTTTTTATATTTTATTTGATTTTGTGGTGTTTCATTTGTATTTTCTTTGCTTTGTCACGTGGAAAAGAAATGCGATATGTGTATATATTGTATATTGCACAAGAGATAAAATTTACAGGTGTCAAACACATGGTCTGAAATCTGAATCATATTGTCAATATAATAAGTAGGATGACTTATAGAATATAAATCCCACCGTCTCAAATAAATTGTATACTGCAGCATGCAGCAACGTCCATGAGTACTTCTCTTAAGTTATCATTTGCCAACAAAATCATATATCAGTAATCTTACTTATTGGAACTAATTAACTTAGGCTGCGACTCAAATATGAACAAAGACTGATAGATAATTTGATACCTCCAGTCAATATGATTTTTTTTTTGTTGGTCCAAACCAGTATCTATGATTAAAGGTCAAATTTCTCAGTTGGGATTTCAATTAAACCTTGTTTTCTGCTTAATATCGAATATAAATCATCTTCTCGTGTTCCGCACCTTCGACAAACTCTAAAGTTGTTTTATAATAAAAAGAAAGAAGACTAATTTTCTCAGACAATCAATTTCAAAACTCGTGTAATGGTTAAATTAAGACTCACAAATTGATACAAATCAGTCGACCAATGTCTAGGTTTTGCACTTAGTAAATGAAAAATCGACCGGCTGATGTTAAGGTTTATATTCTATTTGACGATTGTCCTGACTACCAATTATACTAATGGTGGATTTGGTTAAACCACACAACAAATAAGCCATAATAATCAAATTCGTCATACATAAAAGTCGAATCTAATACTTACAAGTGAAAAGAGAAATAACACTAAGAGGAATAACATTGTATCCTAATATTAGGTTGTTTAATTATATAAAACATTTTCAAATTGGCTTCATGAATATCCGACTCGTGTGACTCGTGCTTTGTATCTTCCTATTCGGCTGAGATCAGTCCAACAGCTTTTTCAATTTTCATTTGTCTTTTTTTATATTCTTCTTAAATATATATTATTATATTATATTATATATATATATATATATGTATATATATATATATATAGTATGCAATTGTCTATTTGCCTGTCCAGGAATATATTCTGATAAGCACGATTTTCAGATTTTCGACAATGATGAACAAAAGCAAAAGAAAATTAAAAAATTAAGGCAAATAATTAAGAAATTGTTAGTTGGCTGAAAAAGGATAACACATTTATTTCATTTATTTTTATGATCTAAGTCGTTTTCCAGTCTTAGTAATTTTAACTTTCACTCCCCCGGATATCACCTTGTCTGTTTAGTTTATGCATTTTCCCACCACCACACGTTGCATTTGTTAGAGAATAGGATCTCACATCGGTCATGACAGAATACAATACAACTTATATATAGGAGTTTCCACTTCTAATATTACCGAGGTCTTTTGTGATAAAACCCAACACCTAACAATATGTGGTTAAATTGGAACAATATCGGTGATATTGGTGGTGGATCATGCTTGGGCCTATAAAGCTTAGCATGGTATCAAAGCAGAGATCCTAGGGTTTTTGCTTTGCCTGCAACCCTTAGGAAAAAAAAAAAAAAAAAAACCTATCCACTCCCATGGAGGCCTTGCCACACCTTACTGATGACACCAATTCTGGTGTCGTCACCTCTACCATACCTACTACTACTACTACAACTGATTTATTTGTAAACCCAATATCGAATCCTACTGCTATTATTACCATACCTACTACTACTACTCTTGACTCTTCTAGTGCTCCTGGCTTGACCGACAACTCTTCCAAAACCTTAGATAACTGTGGATGGACTTTACATGTTTCTGGTGATTGTGATTCTTGTGATTGAATTATTGATTCAGGTGTTACAGATCATATGACTTATGATCCGAAGGATCTTGTTTATGAGACTACTCCTCAACAACGAAGTATCACAAATGCTAATGGTGTTGCCTCTCCTGTGATTGGGGCAGGCACAATTAATCTTACACCTACGCTCTCTTTACCCAATACTCTACTTGTTCCCTCATTAAAACATAAATTAATGTCTCCTGGTCAGGCCACTGAACAATTAGATTGTTGTGTACTAATGTATCCTAAGTTTTGTCTTATTCAGGATATTCTCACGAATGAGATTATTGGTCGTGGTACTAAGAGGGGGGACTTATATTTTGTGGATGATGTCAGCACGAGTGGAGTGAACTTTGTGCACGGGGCTTCTAATGACAAGAAGCGACAAATATGGTTGTGGCATCGCCGTTTGGGTCATTCATCTTTTAGTTATTTGAAGCATTTGCTACCAAACTTATTTGTTGGTTGTTTTTTTTTAGACTTTAAATGTGATACTTGCATTTTGGCTAAGAGTCATCGTGTGCCTTATCCTTTACGTTCTACAAAAAGTACTGTTCCATTTGGTTTGATACATTCTGATGTTTGGGGGCCATCCCCGATTTCTACTTTTTCTGGCATTCAGTGGTTTGTGACATTTGTGGATAACTGTACACGAATGACGTGGCTATATCTGCGCAAAAATAAAAGTGATGTATTCATCGCTTTCAAGACCTTACGTACTATGGTTCAAACTCAATTTTCTGCTAAGATTCGCATTTTACGTTCTGATAATAGGGGTGAGTATGTGAATCATGATTTTTTCCAATACTTTACTACCCAAGGTATTCTCCATGAAACTTCTTGTCTCCAGACTCCACAGCAAAATGGAGTTGCAGAACGTAAAAACAGGCATATCTTAGAGACTGCTCGGGCATTGTTAGTTGGTGCTTATGTTGCTCGTTCTTCGTGGGATGATGCGGTTGTCACCGTTATTTATCTTATGAATCGACTGCCTTCTCAAGTATTGGACTTTCAGACTCTGTTACAGGCTCTTTCTCGATTTGGTCCTCTACCATTTATCTTGTTGTTGCCACCACGGGTTTTTGGATGTATCGCGTTTGTCCATCTTCATAAGAATCAACGTACCAAACTAGATCCTTGTGCAGTACGTTGTGTTTTTATGAGGTATGGGGCACGTCAAAAAGGCTACCGTTGCTATCATCCTCCTACTCGGCGCACTTATGTCACTATGGATGTGACTTTTTTGGAGACAGACATGTACTATTCCCCATCCCACTCTTCTCTTAAAGGGGAGACAATGAGTGAAGAGAAGAATTGGACAACTGAGATACGAACAGAATTGAATAGAGAGCTGTCATCTCCACCGACGGGTCGCACAGTCTCCAGCGACTCATCGCAGATAGACCCGTCGCAAACCAAGGTCACCGATTGGTCAGGCGAAGTTTATGCCGACGCATCGCAGAGCGACCTATCGCAGACCAAGGTTATTGACTGGTCAAACGAAGTTGATGTTTCTTCCCCCCCTCTCTTCTCCAACTATAGTACCTACTGACGATCATTCTTTTGAGAATACTCATGAGGTAAGTCCCCTACACCTATTAGTACATCAACTAATCCAGCTTATCAGTTACCTGACAGACATAACCGAGAGAAACCGCCTAATAGATATTCACCTGATGAAGTAAAGAAGTCCAGATATCCAATTGCCAACCATGTGTCATCCCACAAGTTATCAGAACTAAGAAAAGCATTCATACAACAAATATCTGTTGACAGTGTTCCTAGTTCTTTGAAAGAAGCATTGTCCGAAACTAGGTGGACCAAAGCAATGGAGGAAGAAATGAGTACACTTCAAAAGAATCAAACATGGGATTTAGTTCCCTTACCAAGAGGAAAAAGGACTGTGGGGTGCATGTGGGTATACACAATCAAACATAAAGCTGATGGGTCCATTGAACGATATATGGCACAGTTAGTAGCTAAAGGTTATACACAAACCTATGACATTGACTACAAAGAGACTTTTGCCCCGGTAGCAAAGATCAATACTGTGAGAGTATTGCTTTCTTTGGCAGCAAATCCAGACTGTTCACTACAACAATTTGATGTGAAAAATGCTTTTTTACATGAGGATCTTAAAGAAGAGGTGTATATGGATATTCCACCAGGATATACCTCACCTACCCAAACGAAGTTGTGTGTAAGTTAAAAAAAGGCTTTGTATGGTATGAAACAATCGCCATGTGCGTGGTTTGGGTGATTTCAAATGGCCATGAGAAAGTATGGGTTCAGGCACAGCAACTCAGATCATACGCTCTTCTTGAAGCGTAGAATGGGTAAGATAACGACACTTATCATTTATGTAGACAATATGATTGTTACAGGAGATGATAGGGAAGAAATCTCGAGGTTGAAGAATTATTTGGCAACTAAATTTGAGATGAAAGACCTCGGTGGGCTCAAGTATTTTCTGGGTATTGAAGTCGCTTAATCGAAACAGGGTATATTCTTATCTCAAAGGAAATTTGCCTTGAACTTATTAACAGATACAGGGATACTTGATTGCAAACCTGTAGATACTCCTATTGTCCAAAATCACCACCTTGCAGAATATCCTGATCAGGTTTCAACTAACAAAGAGCGCTACCAGAGGCTGGTTGGAAGGTTAATTTACTTGTCTCATGCTCGACCAGATATCGCCTATGCAATGAGTGTTGTGAGTTAGTTCATGCACTCTCCGAGTGAAGATCACATGAATGCTATTGTCAAAATACTTTGATACTTAAAGTCAGCACCAGGTCGAGGTAATATGTTTTCCAATAATGGACACTTAAAGATAGAAGGATACACTGATGCAGATTGGGCAGGAAATATTACCGATAGACGATCTACTTCTGGTTACTTTACGTTTGTGGGAGGTAACTTGGTTACTTGGCGGAGTAAGAAACAAAAAGTAGTAGCTTTGTCAAGTGCGGAAGCAGAATACAGAGGAATGGCAAAATGAGCGTGTGAGTTACTTTAGCTTCGGAGGTTGCTCACAGAACTTGGTCATCCACCTATGTCGGTAACAAATTTATTATGTGACAACAAAGCTGTCATTGATATCTCTCATAATCCAATTCAAGATGATCGTACTAAACATGTTGAAGTTGATAGACATTTTATTAAGGAAAAATTGGATGCGAATATTATTCAATTCTCATTTGTGAAATTAGAGGATCAACTGGCGGATACTTTGACAAAGGCAGTTTCAAGTCAAGCATTCTACAACTCACTTGACAAGTTGGGCATTAGCGACATCTATGCACCAACTTGAGGGGGAGTGTTGGTGTGAGTTGACATTCCTGTATTAATTCCTTATAATTAGAATATTGTTTTTATTATTTAGTTCCTTGTAATTATGATAGATTTATTCTCTTGATTTGCCTTGTAAGTAAATCCATGTACTATATATATTCCTCCTTTGAGAGAAGAATAGGCATTCAATACATTCATAACCCTAAATTAGCAGCATTGTTGTCAATCGCATTCTCCGGTCACTTTGAATCTTGTTGTGTATTCACATGCGGATTATGCCGGTGATCCTGATGATCGTAAGTCCATAAAATCTTTATATGCAAAACTCCAACATTCAGAGACGAATTTTCTCTGCAATATATAAGTTCCTCAAAATTCCATAAACTAGTCAAATAGGTTGCCAATTTGGTCTATGTTGTTTATACTTCTGTGTGACCTGCATTTAGACCAAAACTGCATCTGCATTACGAGGTAAATCCAGTTTAGTCCATTTTGTGCGCAGCGTAACCACTAAAAGTAGGGTGGCTTGACACGAAAGACCGCAGATTAAACCAATCCACAAGCCCTGCACCAGAAGAAATTAACAGCAAATGTGAACCGAATTAGATATATAAACAAAACAAATCAACTACTAGCTAGCTTCTTGTTCCACATTTGTGTGCTGCTAAAGAATTGGTAATCGTAGTATTGAATGTGCAAATGCCTCGACTTTCTTAGAGCACAGGTCCGAGTCAATCAGCAATGATTCGAAGCACTTCTTGTTACACTATTTCGGAAACCCAAGGATTCAATCCTATGGGGATGTAAAATTAAGCTACAAGGTTAATGGTCTCACCTTAGCATATAGTTTCAATTTAAATGCAAGAACACTTGCAATTGTCATGCCAACCAAATAGAATGTTCCCAAGTTTACATACACAGCCAAGTGCTGCCACCCGCATCCTCTGGCCACACCTGAAGTACCAAAAATTCGCTCTCATAGATACTCAAGAAATAGAAAGGAAAGAGAATAAAGCTCAAATGCAAAGTAGCAGATTGAACAGCCCCTAATAGAAATGTGGATGATGATTCGAACCTGATAAGACGCCTTGCACAGAATCGGCAATTATTGAAATTGCAAGCAATGGTGTCATGGAAGCAAATAGTTTTATTATTACGCTGCTGTCGCTGAAGGAGCCGGCCCATAAATTGTGACCAAATGCCAGAGCCAGATCAACAACGAGAGCGAGAAGTATAGAGAGCTTAAGAGTGACAGCCATTGCATTCTTGGCTTTCTCAGGATTGCCTGCTCCCAATTCATTTGACACCCTTGTGCTACAAACAAAAAAAAGTAACATTTGATTCAATGTGTGAAACAGAATGCAGAATCGAAAAACTCGAAGAGATCAGTTTAACTTGGAATTTATTGTTCTACCAACCTTGCAGCAGCACTGAGGCCATATGTAATCATGTATGCAATTGCTTCTGTATTCACACTGAAGATATGATTAGGAAAGGCTGGTTGAGTCAGCCGAAAAATTAAAAGTTTAGAGCTAGCCAAAAGCTTACCAGATTGCAATTAGGGAAGTGTTTTGTTCGGCGTTTGGCAGCACTCCTGCCATGAACACCAGAATCTCGAAGGCCCAATACTCCAAACTGGAAAGCCGAAAAAGATGAAGACTTCAATACTTACAAAATCTATCTCATATATACTCAGAACAAAGAGTAAAGAAAAACTGAAGAACACTTACCATACCATTGCTGCAGAGGGTAGGGCAAGTTTCAAGTTGGTGAGGACATAACGAAAAGATTCTAACGAAAACCCTTCCCACGTAAGCTCAAACTTCTTTGCACACAAAACGTACGTGGCCAACATTAGCATCGATATCCATATTGAAATCGAAGCTGCTAGCGGAGCTCCCTCGTAACCAAGACCTGTCCATTGTACCAAGCCATACGCAATGCCAACATGAAGAACAACTGGGATCACCGAGAAGTAGACCAATGGCATGACGACGGATTGTGTCTGAAGAAATCTCAAAATGTTGTGCAGGAAGCCATATGCAAATAATCCCGGAATCAGAAATTTCATATAAACCGCTGCATATCTGGAAATTTGAGGGTCTTGGTGAATTAAGATAAGTATTGGCTCGGTATAGAACCAGACTACGGATACAACGATACAGGCCAGGAACGAAATGATGGAAGAGGCTTGTAGATAAATCCCCAGCATTCTATATGACTTTGCGCCGAATCCTTGCCCACAAAGCGTCTCGAGAGCGCCACTTAATCCAACCTAAACAAAGAAATAACAGATAAGAAAAGTTAGAAAACAGTTCAGTTCAAAGAGAAGGCCTGCAATCTACTAATTGGCAGTATTCTTTGCCTTTCTAAAGCACAAATAAACATGATTTAGAAAAATTGACAGACAAAAGCAAGTGAATTGTATTGTATTCACGATGAATTTGTAATTGTAAAATTGTGTGGTGTTTCTTTTGGTATGTGTGACAAGTCTGTCTGTCCTATGTACGTTCTTAATGGTTTCTTAATAAATTCATATTACCTTCAAGCAAGTGAGGCATGGAAAACATATTTTCAGAAAGCAATACTCCAATACTATATATACTACTGTGCACGAAGAAATTCGGTTACAAATTTTAAATCAAAAATAAAACTGAGCGACAGTATAAACCACGGTTTAGTGGTTCATTATTTTTTATTTTGTGTCTTGAGTCCTATTCTTTATTAAAATTTCATAACTAGTTCTATGTGTGCATATTTCCCTGTAACTATTCCATTGGATTGAGGACATGATAAATAGAGAGAGTGAGAGTTACCTTACCATGAAAGCGAAACCGGTGACGGTGGCCCAAGAATTGGCGAGGGTTGCACCGGCAAGTTGAAGCTCACCGAGATGGCCGGCAAACATGACCGAAATCAGAGGGATCATGTAAAAGCAAACGTTGGTAAGAATCATCGGCAACGAAAACAACACCTGATCTTTTGCCTCCTCCACGTCCAGCACCTTGTTCCACCACCCCCCTTTTCTTCCTCCATGACCACCTGCCTCCAACAACGGCGTCGTATTATTATTAGTGTTTGCTACCATGTCTCTGTTCTCCATTGTTGTCTTGTCCTTCTTCTTTTCTTGTTTTCTTCTTCTTCTGCTCTGCAATATCAATATGACAATATGTTGTCTGTTTCTAATTAAGATATGGCATGTGGTGTATGGACACTTATTTTATATATGGAATGGTCAACATCTTAAATATGAGTGGGATTTTAGAGAAAGAGATTGGGAGGGTGAGGAAATAAATAAATAAATAGGGGTCAGAAGCTGCGACTTTGGCCTGCCATTGCTTATAGGAGAACAAAAGGGTTATGTAGCGTTCCGTGTTAATAAAACAAAAATTTTTAGACAAAATCTTATATATAAGTTTCGCTTCAAATTTATATTCAGAACGAGATGCTACGGTGGTGGTGAACATGTTATATGTATATCCTTATTCCTTTTCAATACAAATAATAGAATAGCCTCATTTCCGTGAAAACCATTACATGTAAAAGAATAAAAATAAAAATTTAACGGGTATGGAAAATTTATTGTTCATGGCAGCTCAGACGACCGGGGGATTTTGGTGTTCACCACGGTTGGAAGATATCGGAGGAGGAAGAGGAAAAAGGGGAAAGGTGAATTTTTCCTAGTGAAATATAAAAATCCTACTTGAACACATCAACTCGCATGATGTATGTATAATAGTGGGAGCTGATATTTGTACCTCCTTACTATTATTTGTACTCCCCTTTCATTATGCAATTCAATTGTATGATTCATTGGTGTTTCCTAGTTGCTTTTAGCTTAGGCTGCAATGCACATGAAAAGTTGAAGTCATATATAATTTTTTACTTCAAATTTAACTCAAAATTTTTTTTAATGTATCAAAAAGTTAGAGTCATATATGATTCTGCATTGACACCAAGAGCCTTATACAGCTCTACATTTGACTCCAAAAATTATGATTAACTCTTATTTGATGTGTATTGGAGCTGATATAACATTTGGAGTCAAATATAACTAAAGTTATATATAGGTGTTGGGGAGGAATAATTAAGCAGGCGTGAGGGGTAACTAAATGATGGGGGAGGATAAATTAATTCGGGTACTAAAATTATATATAAGGCGTCATACAGTATATTTATATTAGAATAGTACTATTATGTGTGTAATACAACATACCTAATAAGGCCTTAACTATTAGATTGGAGATATGCAAATGTTACTTAATTTATCTACTTTTGTAAAATGTAGAAAAATCACATTTTCGTATCAAACACCAACTTTAGTTACTCAGTCACTCCAACCATGAAATCACGTTTGCAGAGTCATCAGAGATACAGTATGGTTCCACATACAGCAGTAAGTTATGTATCCATATCATGTCAATTCATAATTTCATTCAGTAAAAAAAGCCAATAGAAGTGTATATCTTTTTCGATATAGAAAACAAAATTCAATAAAGTTACCCACCAATACAAGATCAACTTACATAAAATGAGTTCACCGCTATGTGACGTTCCGATCCAATAATATATTGTTACGTGGAGAAAAACTTGCACTAACAGTGAACCCGTTCCATGTAAGTCATTCTCCACCATCACATGTACCTCTACATTATTTAAGTACTATTATTACTCCTAAACGTTATATTCTCCCATTGAAAATGAAAATTTGACATTTTTATATAGTGGTTGAGATCAATTTTGCTTCCATCACCTATTCATTTGTTATTTTTTGATAATTGGTACTGAATTCTGTTTCTCCTCTGCATACCTTTATGTTTCTTTCACTTAATTATGCTTTGATTTATTTAAAATAAAAAATTCACAAACACTGTGATCAAGTAATATTGTTTCAAGTTTGTGACTTTTATAAATAGTGAATTTGATATCTAATTACAGTTGGTTCAATGTATCACTTAACACAAATCCCTCTCAATATCGTTGTGAAAAAGATACCAAAGAAAGAGGGCTACAATCACTACCTTTACTGATACAATGGTTTTTATACTTTTCCGGGATCCATTTAAAACCCAGCTGGCTCTTGGCAACTCTTGCTTAAATAATAGAAGGCAGTCGTCATTTGATTATCTGATTAGTCAACAGAATTTTATGGCACGGTTGGCACCTACAAAAAGGAAATAACTTGGCTGCAGAACAATTCAACAGTCACTCTTACTTACATCCAATTTCGTGTGGATACGTGTCAAATTTTGATTTTTTTTAATCAAAACTTGGACACGTGTCCACATAGAATTGGGTGTAAGTAGGAGTGGCTGCTGAATTGTTAGCAGCCAAGTCTTGTTCCTACAAAAATGGCCTTTTCTCTCTTTATTAGCATATAATATTTTTGCTCAGCACCCTATTTATTACTGTTGAATAAGTTTAAATTTCAAAATTTGTTTAGTGGACGGACACAAATCTCAAAGTAAAAACTCATTCAATGATAATAAGTAGGATCGTGAGCATAACCACCACTTGAGAGTGGTGAGCAAAATGCACCCTTATTAGAGTGGTGAGCATAACCACCACTTGATTATCTGATTAATAAATAGAATTTTATCACTAAAAAAATTAATAAACAGGATTTCATTCTATATTTTCTTGACTTTTTTCTTCTACAATGATATTTTACACTAGGGGATCATTTAGTACACATGATTGGATTGGGACAAAGAGCTCTCAAATTTTAAGATATATTGAAGGTGAAAGTGAACTATTTGAAGGGGATTAGAAGAGGATTGGCACGAAAGAAATTGATCCCTCTAACATACCATTTTAAGGATGATTGGAATGAATGTATTTTCTTCATGAGTAATTCATCTTCTATTGACAGACCCCGACCCGGATGTCCAGGTGGACACCCAAAAGTCGAGTTTGCTGGCCGACACCTCGTGAGGTGACGAAAGCCATTTGGAAGAATTGAAGAGTAAATAACCAAACCGAAGTAAATTAAACTCAGAGTGCACGAAAGTGTGCGGGCTGAGAAGAATTAATAAAATAATAATTGTGGAGTAGAGTAGGAGAATACAGAATGATTACAAATACAAAAGAGATTCCTACATTGTCATACCACCGCGTCTCGACGTCAACAGCTCCAAGCCACTAATCCTGGAGGGGCGCAAAACAGAAAGGTGAGTGGGCCATAAGTAATTATTTTGTAAAACCTTTGCTTTCTGAAAATAATAACCCCTCGCCGTCAAATCAAGTAATAGTTCCGGAAAACCTTTCTGGAAAACGTACTAAGATAGTAGGTAAGAAAAGATGTAAAAGTACGGAAATGTACTTGTTTTCCAAAAACGGGCAGAAAGCCATAACTTAGTATAAAAATACTTTACCAGAAATCCGTATAATAAAACAGTACAGAAAACCCGTAAATCAATAGAAGCCTCCGTGGCATCAGTGAAATCCAATTTAAAATCACAATATAAATCAATAGGGAATACGCTCGATAGGTATGACAGACACACGAGTTCATACAGAGATATTCTGTCATGAACAGGCTGGGTGTACGAATAATGTTACGCTCATGTACTACATACACGTGAAGCTGGCGCTAAGCGCGTCACAACGAGTTCTAGTCACCAAGGCAACCTAGAACAGGCTGGTACCTATGATGGATATAAAGTGAGCGTGTCGGTGCATGTGAACATACACGTGAAGCTGGTCCTGGCCCCAGACAGTACTAATGACACCGTGTAAGCATTCCTAATTGAGCGTGTATAAAACATACCACGGAATATTTCTAAATAAAATAAGGTGGGGTAATTTCCTTTCTAAAAATAAACCTCATAGTAAACTTTATAATTAGGTATTCACGGATGCCGTATCCAGAAAACCAAATATATACCAAAGTTACTTAAAATACTATATTAAGTAACAAACTAAGTGAACCAAAATACAATATATATATAAATTCAAGGTTCACCAACAATAATATAATAAAGGAAAGCCATAGCCGAGTCACATACTAGTGAACCAAGTATATAAATAATAATAATAATACTAAAGTTCACTAACATAACATGATAAATATCATTTAAAAGCATAGGCATAGCCAAATATTAATTTCCAAAACATGTGAAATATTTAATTTAATAAGGAAGGGGCCCACTCACATAAACCTTTGCCAGAATAGCTCATTTGTACGCTCTCTGTACTCCACGGGTCGCCAAACCTAGGTTAGAACACCCACAATTAATAAAGACATTGAAAAGTACGAAGAAAACGGTGTTCGAAAACCCGAAAACGGAGTTCCGGGGTCGGAAAACCCAATACCGCCGCCGTGCGCCGCCGCACGCGCTGCCAAATGGCCTCACGCGCCCTCACGCGCCAATGGAAGTCCACCACGCGCAGCCACGCGCCACACGCTCCGGTCACGCGCCTGGCACTCGCCGGTGACACGCGCCGTTAAAGTTAATGGAATATTCTAACGGCGTTAGAATATTCCGTTAACGCCGTTAAAGTTAATGGACAGAATATACCTTTGGAATATTCCGGTCCAACCGGGTTTGGACCGGGTTGATGACGTCATCACCGGTTGGCTGACGTCAGGGCCGGGTTGGCTGACGTCAGCTCACCGGTGACCGCTGCAACGTTTCGCCGGAATCTGGGTTTCTTGCCGAAAATCTTCAAATGCTAGTAACTCAGTCAAATCACAACAATTTCTCACGATTCAAGTACCAAAATGAAGCTGGGAGCAAGGGGATTAAGAATATACCATTTAGGAAGCCAAAAGGTGGCCGGAATCGACCGGAAATTGAAGGAGAAGCCTCGGCCCTAAAATGGCCGATTTCCAAACCCCTGATTCTTGTCCAATCCCAGCCATGCAAGGCCTGAATGGGGTTTAGGGGACCTCTGGGAGTTGAATGGTGATGATTTCTAGAAGGATCGAGGTCGATTTCACCGAGAAAGCTCGTCGGGAAATCTTGAGGTTCGTCGAAATCCTAGGTTTCCAGGTTATGGGTTCTGAAACTGGGTTTGGCAGAGTTTAGTAATGGTGGACAGAGAGTGGCTAGGTTGTCCTGGTTCAAGCTGGGGTTTGTAGGGTCAATCTGGGTGGCTCAGGGAGAGGGAAGCCACGGGAGAGGGAAGGGAGGTTTGTTATGCAGGGAGAGGGGGGAGAGGGATCGAGACAGAGAGACAGAGTGAAAGTGAGTGAGGGAGACCAAATCAGAAACAAGAAGGGCTGGGCTTATTGGGCTCACTGGGCCCAAAGTCCAATTTACAAACACAGTCCAACTAAAAGGATTACGGAAACGTCGAAGGATTAACACCCGTAGAATACTCATTCGGACTCCGAATGCCGTCCCGTTCGCGTCCACGCGTTTGTAACGACGAGTACAGCAAGGAAATACCAAGGAAAGGGTCGTAAGTGCCATGACACGGAAGTCAACCAAAAAGTCAACCAAGGGCATTTTCGTCATTTCCCACTTCTGGGAATAAAATATTGTTATTTTACAGGACGGGCTGTAACATCTATCCTCTAGGTGATCATAATTTTATAATTTATACATTTAACATACCTTTAATTTAGTAAGTTACTCATTCTAATAAGTATCCAACTACACAATTGACTAGCCATAATAATAGTTATCCAACTCGTCGCTTATGAAGTCAAACCTGAGACCTCTCATTTACAAGTTGAGAGGACCTCTCACTATTAGATTCTATTACTAGTGACAAGTTTCCTTAATCTTTAAAACCAAAGTAAAATATTTAATTTTCATAAAGGTATATAACTATTTATACTATAGCTGAATTTTCCTTGAATATTCAGTATCATTCTGTCCAGAATACAATTCGATTTCAAACCCAGATGACAAAAAGTGCAGAAGATTGTAAAGCAGGGACTGTTCTGAATTTGGTTATTATATTACACCATTGTGGAATCTGCATATTCTTCATTAAAGCAAAGAATTGAAACGTGTGTTCATAACTTCGTGTACTGTTTACCGTTGCATATTTGCTTGGAAGATGCAAGGGAACCAAGAACAACTTTTTTGTGCTATATATTAATTCAAATAGATTTTTAAAAAATGTACACTTCTAGCAAGTTTTACTCTCTTTCAACAATCTTGAGAAAAAGATCTGATGATGCATTTTCCAATTTGAATACGATATTGAAGATAGTGACGACAGTGACTTTGATATGTTGCCGGAGCTTCTAACTATGATGAATGCGCTAATTATGCGAGTACTTGTTGCCTTAAACCATAAACCTGCAATAATTTAAAAATAAATAAATAAAAAGCTACAGACATATGTATAATTGCAAGCACTTGAGAGTACTACTGGACGATTTGATTTGAAACCCCAGCTCTCCAATATTACAACAAAGTGCAGCACTCTCACATTAGAATCGGAACCCGAAAATGCATGCCACCTTATTAGCATATCGAACTCGTCATTCATAGTCGTACACACTATTGATAAAATCAAACATGAAGAAATAAAGAAGGGTCAATACTCAACAATCAAAATACATTCTTTTTTCATAAGCATGTATATATATATAATCTGACGTTGTAACTTGCAGGTAGCTGCATTGTTGTCATTCTTTCTTGTCTTCCTTGGATTCAACCTTCTTCGCTTCTTTTGCTTCAACCTTCTTCTCTTCCTTGGCCACTTCCGTCGCCGCCGCCTTCACCCTCGCTTTGCCCTTCTTAGGCTTCATGAAGCAGAAACATGAGCAGCAGGGACACTGGAACAAGAACTTCATAGCTTCCTACCTTCACCTAATAATTTTCTGCTCTTAAATTCTCCTCAAAACTTTATGTATAGCAAAAGTACTTGAGCTTTGCCTTGCATTTCTATCTTCTTTCTTATCTAATTATTAATCTTGTGGGGTTTTTAGAAATAAAAAATAAAAAAGGAGAGAAAATACAACCATTGGATTCCACTTCAATCACTATCAAGTAGCAATAAAGGTGATGCCTGCAGCCTGCCTAATAATGCCAGCTTTGGAATGAGGGGTCCGTGGGGCTGGCCAATGGCCATGATCAAGAAATGAAGGTAATTCTTAAAAAGAATGTTAAGCAACTTTTTCTTTCTACTTTTTCGGCTCTTCGTTTGATCTTATAATGTTGCACGATAATTTCAAGCCGTCTATTTTTTAGATCATTCTTTAAAAATTACATGTGTCAGCTATATCCAAAATTATTTAGTCATCTAACAATTTTCCTATAAATCGACGAATCATGTTTTTCACTTCAGCATTGAAATTTTAACTACGTTAATCTAACATTTAAGCAATTTCTAATTTGATTGATCTTTAAAGGAGTTGATTTTAAAATAGTGAGCTAGAAATTAGATGGTTTCGATCATTTATAAGTCGAAAAGATAAAACAAGAAAGTGCGAATGAGGTTACTAGCATTCTCTTCTCTCAATCAATAGGCTCTCCCTTGTGGGGTCATGGTGAAGCATGCATAATGAACAAGAGCAACTATTCTGGTTTTCTTTTTCACACACTGACTAAGGATTTCTGAGCTCAGTCTGAGTGAGCTGGCAAGCAATAAAAGCAAATATGTTTTACATCACCAATTATTTGCTAATGTTAGTGATCAACAAATAATGCAAACTAGCTAATAGCTATATAGAGTTTTCATATTTTTGTCAAACAAAAATAGCCCCCATTTTGCTCCACTGCATCCGGGTAAAAGTGAGGGAGCCATGTGAGTGCCAACCTACTTGTCGGAAGCACTATTCTTGATTGGTAGGGCATGACCAATCCAACGCAGTCCGGTGCAAAAGTGAATGCGTTAAACCATTTTAGCTACAAGTCCAGTGAATGCGTTAAACCATTTTAGCTACAAGTCCCGTGTGTTTTGCAACAACAATGTACTGTCAGCCATGTTACCTATCATTGTTACTTTTGCACTTCATAAAAAGTTGAAAACATTTAAAACAAACGAGGAGCAAAATTCAATAATCCGGGGGAATACGTGTGGTTTATGTTTTGATTGGAAAAAGAAGATTTTTTTTTTTCACATTATTAAAAGAAAAATGTAAAACAATCCACAACCACTGTACAGGCCTATGAAAAATACTTCTATTGAGACGGTCTCCGATTAACTTTGTAAAGGTACCTCTCATTTGGGTCCCCTTTACAATTTGTTCCACGATTATTTCAAAACGCAATGTATACCGTATAGATGATGGCAGTAAGCTATCCTCGAAATTCCACAAGTTCAAAGTTTTGAAGGTTTTCCGGATTCAGGCGTTTGACGGTAGTTGTATACCCCAATACCCCGTTTTCTTCCAAGGCGACCTGCATCAACATACTGTACAAGAATGGGGCACGGAGCGTATTTACTGTCCCCGAGGCCAGCATGAAGAACTCTCAGAATGGATAAGCAGATATCCAATCCAATAAAATCTGCGAGCTCTAGAGGACCCATTGGATGGTTTGTTCCCAGCTTCATTCCTGCATCAATGTCTTCCTTTGTTGCCACACCCGTGTAAAGTGCATAAAATGCTTCATTTATCATCGGCATTAGGATCCTGTTCACAACAAACCCGGCATAATCTCGAGAGCATATTACGGTCTTGCCAAACCTGCAAATTCAACAGTCAACATTTAAAAAGATGGCAGAGGATTTATTTGGGTATATGAGTGGGAAATGTGACTTAGTATAATTGTGAAAGGAATACGCCCAGAAACAAAACAAAAGGAAGATTTCGTTCATTAAGCAATTCAACGTATCCAAGTCGTTAACCTCTCTGCCAAGGCTTTTGTGACATCAAATGTTTCATCTGATGTGTCTGCTCCTCGCACAATCTCAACAAGTTTCATTATAGGAGGAGGATTCATAAAATGCATGCCAATCACCTGCAGATCACAGTATTAATTTGACACGATCAGATTTCTAACGTCACATAGTTTGGTTGATAGTTAATCAACACGAGAAATCAATTCACACATTATTCTCTGAAAACATCATAAGCATAATCTCAGGATAAAAAGAAGAAGCATATTCTGAGCATAACCTGGTGCGGTCTGCTAGTTGCTGAAGCAAGACGAGTAATGGAGATGGAACTTGTATTAGATGCCAGAATGGCCGAACGTTTTGCAATCTTATCCAGTTGAAGAAATAACTTTTTCTTCACATCTTCAGATTCCACAATAGCCTCAATAA
Source organism: Gillenia trifoliata (assembly GCA_018257905.1). Lineage (NCBI taxonomy): Eukaryota > Viridiplantae > Streptophyta > Magnoliopsida > Rosales > Rosaceae > Gillenia > Gillenia trifoliata. The sequence goes on along the minus strand of CM031081.1, from coordinate 5,698,184 downwards.
TAGCATCTGCCGAAGAAAGATTTTCCACATTTGAGGTATACTGTAGACGTTCTAAAGCATCTTTTCTTACAGCCTGTTAAAAAGAAATTGAATGCTTTGTCAAAACATCAAAATTGAACAGGCATAACTTTCATCAGTCCACAGACCAGGAGGAAACAAATCGCAACAGGGTACAGAAACCAATGAACCCTTAAAGAAGAAGAACAATTATGTTCTCACATCTTATCAATTCTGAGTTTGGAAGGAGATGGATTTAAACCCTCAAACTCCTATTAGGGAAATAAACTCTAATTTATATAATGGAAACTTTGACTTTTTCCCCCAAATTGCTTTTAATTAGTGGTTTTTTACTTTGAATTAGTAAGTATGCCAAGAGCTTACGAAGCTCAACTGCATAAATTTGCCGTTATCGCCATCTCTGTTTCACCTCAAGGGTAAATACTAAGATATCCTTTTCAAAGTGGCTATGTAGGATTTAGTGTACCGTTAAAATATAAAGATATCTCCAAGGAAAAACCATTCTTGTAAGGCCCTCCATTTGCGTGTGTGTCTGTGCTAACATGTGTATGGTTTCCTTTAATTCTATACATGTATTGTGAGCAAAGTAGCATTGAATGTAACTACATTTTTTCTTCACCCATAACTCCGTAAGTCTGTCATAAAACTAAAGCTTAAGAGCAGCTTGAATTCTACTGCTAAAAAGCGCATTCAAAGTTTCAAGCATATATATTCTACCTTGTTAAAGCCATGAGAAAGTCAGAGGTGTTCTACAAATTTACAAAAAGCAAAGACTGATTGGCTTGAAGAAGACACCACTTTCACTCGGGAAAGGAAATGAAATTAATTGTCAATGCAGAGAAATCACCTAATATAGCATGTTACAAACTTTAGTTTCATTAAAAAGGGTAAAAGTATAATACTTTCACACAGCGATGATCAACAAGGTTAATTCATAATTGGAAAAGGCTCAAACAACCAGAAGCTGCGATGAATATAATACCAAATTACCAATCGAACTCAAACAAACTCTACTCACGCGGAGCAAGAATGAAAAACCTAAGTTTAAGTTACGTTGCACCCTCACTGAGCAAAACTCCTCTTAGTTACATAAAGAAGTTGATTAGCATCATCACGGCGTTGGTTAATTTCCAACCAAAGCTTTCTTGTTTGCCTCCAATATATCACCACACATTAACCAGAACTACACTCTCACCACACATTCATCAGAACCACAATTCTCGCCCCACATTCATCAGAAGATTCAGCACTACAACTCTCCCCACACATTAATCAGAACAAAAGTACAATCATAGTAAAGTCGCCGGGCATCAAATTAATTCATTAGGGTACATCCCGACGACCTCCACTAACTCCATTTCCAAGTCTTTCACTGAGCTTAACAAATTTGAGGCCAAAAGGAAGCTCACACAACACCAACTATTAAATTTCAATCACTCAATTAGCTTGCAATTAACAATCTACACTTACCCGCAACAGCAATTTAGCTTAATTCAGCTGATTATCCAATTTTCAACAAAGTACATATTCAACCAACATAAAGCACCAAAAAGTCTCAATCTTTTATTTCTTTTTGTTCCTTTTTCTTCCATCTCATCAAATTTCTTGGTAACTAAAACATTAAGTAGAGAGAGAGAGAGAGAGCAACCTGGCTGAGCTGCCCTTTGGAAACTAGGCGTTGGATGGAGCTAGAGATGGACTTGGTGGCTCTGGAGAGAACCTCCGGGTCGGTGTCAAGGAGCCAAACGTCGAAGCCGTGCGTGGCGGCGAGTTGGGCTATTCCTGAGCCCATTTGGCCACTGCCCACCACTCCGATTGTCCTGAATTTCTTGATCTCTGCCATTAACTCAACGCTGAGCCCTCTCCAATGCCACTGCACCCGTACAAATGGATTCGACAGGGACGAGTGGATAGGCCTTGCGGTGGCCCTCACACGCTGTATAAGTGCGTGCTAGTAGTATCTTTATGGTTGGTCTCAACTCTCAAAGATGTAAAACGGGTTGTCCAGACGGAACAAAGCCCGAAAATCTGGGTTTTTATCCGGTCAGACCAAGTCCAACTAGGGCTTGGAGTCTTATTTTTTTGTGTTCCCTTTTCAATTTATGACTAACAAAATTTTTTTCTTTTAACAAATGATAAGACAATTACAGTATTTAAAATTATGGAGAGTGAGAGTGAGATTCGAACTTGAATGCAGATAATGGAATACACTGCTTTAGCCAATTTGATTAAACCCATATCTGACTAACAAAAGTTTTATAATGCTCACTGAATTGTGAAGTTGGTGTGCTTATGTTTTTCTAATCGGTTTTTTCCGTAAGAGGCTTGTAACTTAAGAGTACTTATCCGTGCCCTCAAGATCCTATGTTCTATTTCTTCTCCTCGATATAACTTGTAAAAAATAAAATTAAAAATCTTATTTTTCATGTGTGTTTAATGAGAACAAAATGGTGACACTCATCACTCATGAGGAAACTTTTGAGAAACATTTCAGTCAAAGCAAATGAGTTCCAAACTTCCAACACATTTCATCCATTTTCATCACCTTATTACCAGCTTTGGAGGGTATACCATATTCGAAAACCTAATTTCTCTCGTATAGATATTGATAATCAAATAGTAACAAAGAAGAAGGGGGTGTGAACGAGAATCGAATTACTCAGTAAGAAAATGTTACTCAGTGATAAAACTTCTTTGAGAAACCTAAACTTTGAAGAAATTTTGAATTCAAATCTCATCACGACAATTGTTATTAAAAAAAAATAGTAAAGTTCAACTCCCCAAATGACTCAATAGTGTGTGAGACAAAGACACAACGCTCATCTATACAAATAGTATATAGAGAGATTATCAAAGAAAAGCAAATGGGCACTCAACTCAATTACACAACCCATTGGCCAAATGAGAAGAAAAAATAAGACATGCATGCAGCTCCAATCAATATTGAAAGTGTATTATCTTTTCCCACACCTTTACTTTGAGTTTGAGCATTGTCAACGACTGAAAGGCAAAACCGATCAATAAGCCATAAGTGATGTTTTCTATCGTGGGAAATGTCATCAATTTAAGGATAAATCCTTGATTTGTGTAAGCTTTTACTTGTGAGTTGTGAGGCTTAATCATGAAGTTTACCAAAAGTTATGAGCACATCAACATAAGGAGAAAAGAAATTGTAACCTGCCAAAATAGCATAATGAGGTTTTCACCCATGTCAACTTTACTAGCTATAACTTTTACCAACCGTCCCCCAAAAATATTGAAAGAAGATATAACTTTCATCGACATGTCCGAATAAAGAACAGACTCGTGATTTGAAATCGGAGTGGGTTGAACGTTAAAGTCAAATGTGACGCATTCTAATCCTAACACACCAGGTGTCGGAAAGTGTTGGCCAACACGTGTTAAGTGACGAAAGCCAATTATGCAAATGATTGAGAAAAGTGAATAAATTTAGAGTTAAAAGCGGAAGTAAAGTGTGCGGTAATGGGTAAAACCAATTATTACAGGTGCATAACATTCAGAGCATAGTAAATAGTGCAAAGAATATAAAATATTCACATCCTCGTGAAGATGGATATACAGAACAGAAAACTAAAAACTAAAGGTAGAAACGAATCTTACTTAGTCTGGAGAAGCTGTCAAAACTACCACTAGCCGAAAGAAGCCCTCATCTCACTGGTACTCAAGCTCACCACTAAGTCATGGAAGGGCGCAAAACATAAAAGGTGAGTGAGTCAAAAAGTAAAGTTTGATAAAACCTTTGTTTTCAAGAGCATATTATCCCCTCACTGGAAAACATGTAAAGTTTCTTAAAATACGTCATACTCCTCGGTATGATCTTCAAAATACTATAATAGTAATACGGGTACTCCCCGAAAACCAATTGTAAAACCATATTGGATTGCTCAAAAACAAAACTGAATACTCAACCATCTGTAAACACACAAGCCCAAGTAGATAAGCTACGAGGACATGCTAGGTATAAAAGAATACGCTGAGTACTATAATGACGCGAGTCATAATGCTAATCGTTGTGCGCAAAACGCCTCACACACAAGTCCTAGTTGCCTAGTGCAAACTAGAACATGCTAGTACCTACAATGGATCCAAAGTTGTGTCGCGGTACTGGGTGTGAACCTTCAAACGTCAAAGCTAGTCCTGGCCTTGGGACTGAGTACTGATACCTGAGTGTTCTACATCTATTGATAAGCAACAGTATAAGAAAATGTATGGTAAATATAATATGGATGTTCTACCTCCAACAATCACATATTATATAAGTCAAGCTAACAATTTAAAGAAAGCTGTGAAAATCATACATAAATATATGTTTACTAAAACAAAGACTCACTCACTCACCTGTAAGTAGTCAGGTCGTAACCTCCATGTCCTGGGTAGCCTCGATAGTCCTCTGAATAAGTCTCACCTATATGAGATATCACTATAGTAATGATTAAACTCATAAGGGTTACTAATTAAACTAATTAACGACACTTATCCCTTGTTTGCTCAATTTCGAGGTTCAAAACACTCCGAAAAATACCATACGTACTGCCCCTAAGTAGTACGCGTCGTCACGAGTCGTCTCATGTCAACGAAATTCGAAAACAGTGCCCCACACGCGGCTCATGCGCCCCCAAGTGCGGCTCATGCTCGGCCCACTCGCGGCTCATACGCTGGGTCAAACTAACAACGTTAGTTGATGCAGTTAGATTTAATGGAAGATGTCGGTATCTTTGTTAAATCTAACAGAATATTCCTAACAGCGTTAAAAGAATATACCTGAGAATATTCTCGGTCTGAATCAGATTGAACCGGGTTTTGCTGACGTCACGATCGGGCAGGACTTGGTCCACTGAGGTCAGCGGGCTGCAACTTGTTGGAAAACTGGGTTTTTTTGGTCGGTTGTCTTCCCAAGCTCGCCGCTCTTCCATTGTTGGCCCGTCGCCGGTTTTGAGGGTATATTTGGGTTCGTGAAGTTGATATGAACCCAATGGGAGTGGTTTCGAGTGGCGTTACTTTGACGTTTGGCCAGGAAATGACCTGTATTTCTCTCAAAAAATCAATGCTACTATAGCTCTTCGATCTACGTCAAAACTCCACCAAATCAAGCAAATGACATATGAAAATTCATCTACTCAACGAGAGGAATCCAATGGTAGTAGTTAGAAACCTTACCTCGGTCTAGAATGACGAGAATATCGCCGGGAAGATTTGGTTCTTCTGTGTGCGATTTTTGTTGAACGATTGAGAGTTTGGACAAACGGTTAGCATCGTTAAGTTCAGAGCGTCGAGATGAATAAGGTGGTGACTTTTGATTGCCTTGATCCTTCGATTTTCGGACGATGTGCACTGTGCACAATTCGGTGAGGGAGAGAGAGAAAGAGAGAAAGGGAGAGTGACGGGGAGAGGGAGAAAAAAAAATGAGAGAGAGATTTTGGTTTTGGGGGCACTGTGTACCCACCAAAACAATAAAAATTACCCGTCTAATGTACAAAATAACACGCACGTGTCCAAAATATCCCTCAAAAATTAAATTACAATGAAAAAAAATGACGGGATGTCACAAAATGTCATTAGTTGAAAGAATTTGGTAGAGTTTTCTTTGTTTCTTTAACTCTGTAGTTAAATTTCATTAATCACAGTCCTTTTAATTTTAACCAAGTTAAATTTCTTGTATGATATTTTACATCTCTTTAGTTATATGCTATATATTGCAATCAAAACTTGAACTACTTTAAATATGATCGCACAATTTCTTTGATTAGATCAAAATTGAATTGCATTACCTATGCGACTCCATAATTGTTTTACAAGAAGCAAACATGTTTTGAAATAATTTGTTATTAATATATATATATCTCATCAAGGTGTCATAGTCAGTATCGGTTTTAGTTTTTGGATCAAGTTCTTTTCAACTAAACGCACACCTTTTTCTGTATTTGTTGTAGTTGTTGAATTACTCGTGACGTGAACGATACTACACCTAGCTAGCTTACTAATTGATGATGGGATCACAAAAAGAAAATTTATTTATCAAAGCTCAATCTACATATTTTCTTGTTTATTTGAGGCTGACTAATAATTATTTTGTTTTTAAATTTTTAGTTTTATAGAAGAGTGTAGGAAAGATAGTGTGAGAGATATATATAGAAGAAGAAAAACACAAAAAGGATAGTGGATGAATGATAGTTTTTATTTCTTTTCCTCCCTCTTACCTTCTTTCTTTATTTTTCATTTCTCCGATATTTTGTCTTTACATTTCAAGCACAAAATGTAAACTAAAATAAATTAAAAAAATTATCAACCAGGCTCTTAATTTTTAAAGATGTCAAAAAAAGATAAAGTTATTCGCATGACATCAAGCTGAGTTGCAAGCACTCTATGAGTTGCAAGAAAAGAGAAAGTTAAACATATTAGCAAGTCACATTGTTCTTGGTTCTATCAATTATTCCGTCAAAATTGAAGATTATTTTCTTCCATTTTGTACAAAAGAAGTCGTTAAATTTGTTGCAAAGTGTAAGCTTCAATTCTTTTTAATTTTTTTCATAACTCAATTATCAGAATTCAAGTACTAAATTTTCTTGTGAATATAATATTTTGTTGATTTATATGCTCTCGAAATTGCTCATATATAATCCATGTGATGGATTAAAAGAAATTTTTTGACAAGCGTGAGAATATTGACATGAATTGAGAATTTAAACCCCTCAAAACTAAATAAAAAATCAGATGCAAAACCAGAAAAAACCCACGATAAGTTTTCCCTCTATAATAAATTTGTAAAAAGAGGAAGTATGAAAATAAAACATGGGTTGGGTGAATTCACGTGTGGGAAGGTGGTAGTTGACCCGAAAATCCGGTGGCTGAGGAAGAAACCTCACATATTTTCGGATCACGGCTAATCTATAAACCCGTGACGTCCGCCTACCGCGGCTCCATCCACCGCCTCCCATCTACTGTCGTCCGATCTCATCGCTTTGACTCCCCACTCTGACCTTTCTCATCCACCACCCGCATTTAACGCGTGTAGAACACGCCAACACAATCCTCCTACATCTTGTCGCAGACAAAACAAATGAGAGTGTTTCCCACGCAAGTCATGCGAGCGTGAATTTCAGAGTAGGATCCTTGTTAGACCGCACCCAAACATTGTCCAACCTCAACAACCCGGGCCCCACCACAAACACACTAATTATCAGTATTTTATTTTTTCTAGAGAGAGAGAGAAGGAAAGAGACAAATGTAGGTATTGGGGTATTGACAAAGAGTGTGACTTTAGCAAACTGTTGAAAAAATCCAAGAAAAATTTGGCCAACAGAAAAAAAAAGTCAGCTCTTTGAGAAACGAGTCCCCCCCCCCCCATTTCAAATCAAAATTTAAAGAAAAAACCCACTACTAAAACCAGCAAGTTTTTAGTGTATCCTACACGGTCACGTAACGTTACTTATGTTCTCAATATGTATAAAAATTTTAAAAGTAAATTATTTATATTGTTCATTTTTATAATAATATATGAAAGGATTCCTTACATATAAGTCTATGCAATTTGTATTTCTCAAATAAGGTTAGAAGACTATATATTTATAAAAAATTAATATACTATCTCATGCAAAGTGATGTATATAATTAATTTTTAATGAGACAAATTTATTAATTAATGTGACATGCACTTCTCACTTTTACGTTCTCTAAATTTCTCTAATAAGACCCCACAGTGTTTTTGTGTTTGTCCAATAAAATAAAGAGTCTCAAGAAAGAGAAAGAAGTTTCCTTTTCTGTACTGCACTACTGTTAATTTGATTTGAAATATCTCCCTGCTTTTTTCCTTCCTTTTTTTTATTCTCCCTCTTTTGTTTTCTTGTTGTTTTGATCGAAAATTTGGGGAGAGTTTTGAAATTGGAGAAGTCCCATTTGTGGAAAAAGTGGCCACTCACTCACACTCACTCACTGTTTGATGTTAGGTTACATAAAGGCATGCCATTGCTTGTGAAATTCTGCAACCTTTTTTTCTTCATATTTCACCGTGGGGCTCTGAGAATTCAGAGTTCATGGTTTCTTCTAGTAGGCCACAAAAGCTTCCATCTTTCTTGTGATTCTTCTGCTTTTCTCTTTGGTTTTGTGTTTTGTGATGGTTTTGGGATGTGGGTTTGAAATTTCAGCAATTGGGTATTTCTCTTTTGGTGTGAAAGGGGAGGGGGAGGAGGAAGAGGATGCTTGCTTCTACAGCAATATAAGGGGTTTTTGCTATTGGGTTTGCTGATTTCTGGTCAATGGGTCTTTGACTCTTTGCTGATTTTTTAAGAGGTAAGTTTTCATTGCTTCACTTGCAAGTAGTAGTTAATTTTATGAACTGCTTTGGGATGTGAGTATTTTTTAAGTTCCTTTCTTTTTCTGTGTGTATTCAGATTGAAGGAAGTTTCTGCACTTCCATATTTGTGGTCTAGGGATCTGAATTCCCAAGTGGGCATTGGTGGTTGCACTTGTTTTACTGAATAACTTGGAAGTTTTGCTTCATTTGACGTTGCAAAGCTGGGTTTTTGAAGTGAAGGTCTTTTGGGATTTGGGTGCAGAAAGTTTCTTCATTTGGGCTTCTTATGGGAATGTTGGTGTTGAATTGAGTTGGGGGGATTTGCTTTGGTTTCTTCAATGGAGGTGTTGGGGTTTACTCCAATGGCATTCCTCAAATGGGTTCTCTTGGCCTGCTGTATTGGTTCGGTTTTCGGTCTTAATTCTCCAATCCAATCCTGTGATCCAAATGATTTTCTTGCTCTGAGAGAGTTTGCAGGAAACCTTACAAATGGGTCTATGATCGCGGCATGGCACAACACATCAACTTGCTGCCAATGGGATGGTGTTGTCTGTGAGAATGTGAACAATGGGACAGTTGTTGCTAGTAGAGTCACACACTTGATTCTTCCTAGCATGAGTCTCAACGGAACAATTTCACGCTCTTTGGGTCGATTGGATCAGCTGAAGTTGCTTAATCTTTCTCTGAATCATCTGGAAGGTGGACTGCCTGCAGAGCTCTCAAACTTAAAGCAGCTGGAGGTTCTTGACTTGAGCAACAACATGCTGTCCGGACCAGTTTCAGCTGCGCTTTCCGGTTTGAATTCGATTAGAGTTCTGAATATTTCAAGCAATTTAATCCATGATGATTTATCTGAGCTTGGAGGAGGATTCTCACATCTTCTTGTGTTCAACATAAGCAATAATTCATTCACTGGTCAGTTCAGCACTCAAATTTGTAGCTCTTCCAATGAAACTCGTATTCTTGATATGTCTTGGAACCGTTTGGCGGGCAGTCTTGAAGGCTTAGACAATTGCAGCAGGTCCCTCCAACAATTGCACTTGGACTTCAATTCATTTGCAGGATATCTACCTGAATCTTTGTATTCGTTTTCGGCTTTGGAGCAGCTTTCAGTCTCCGGAAACTCTCTATCCGGCCAGATAAGCAAGGAACTGAGTAAGCTTTCTAGCCTCAAGACTTTAGTCATTTCTGCAAACCAATTTTTGGGTGAACTTCCAAATGTGTTTGGGAACCTTAGACGACTAGAACAGTTAGGTGCACATTCAAATATGTTGTCTGGGCCATTGCCTTCAACCTTGGCTCTCTGCTCAAATCTTCGAGTGCTTGATCTTCGAAACAATTCTCTCTCCGGTTTTATTGATCTAAATTTCACTGGACTTCCAAAACTCTGCACACTTGATCTTGCTACCAATCGTTTTTCTGGCTTCCTTCCAAATTCACTTTCTAATTGTCGTGAGTTGAAAACTTTAAGCCTTGCTAAGAATGAATTAAGGGGTTCAATCCCAGAAGACTTTGCCAAACTCACCTCCCTTTTCTTCCTCTCATTGTCAAATAACAGTTTTGTGAACTTATCTGAGACACTATCTGTGCTGCAGCAATGCAAAAATCTCACAACTCTAATTCTTACAAAAAATTTCCTTGGTGAGGAGATTCCGAAAAATGGAAGTGGGTTTGAAAGCTTAATGGTTTTAGCACTTGGGAATTGTGCGCTCAAAGGCCAAATTCCAGTCTGGTTATTGAGTTGCAGGAAGTTGGAAGTCCTTGATTTGTCATGGAATCGCTTGGATGGCACTGTCCCTTCATGGATTGGTCAGATGGACAACTTGTTTTATTTGGACCTTTCAAATAATTCACTCACGGGAGATATCCCAAAAAGTCTTACGGAGCTGAAAAGCCTCATATCTATGAATTGCAGTCATTCAAACATTATTGCTTCTGCTGGCATCCCGTTATTTGTAAAACGGAATAAGAGTGCTACTGGCCTGCAGTACAACCAGGTCTCAAATTTTCCTCCGTCAATATTCTTGAGCAATAACAGGATAAATGGAACAATATGGCCTGAAATCGGACGCTTGAAACGGCTCCATGTTTTGGATTGGAGCAGGAACAACATTACTGGGACCATACCAAGCTCCATCTCAGAGATGGAGAACTTGGAAACATTGGATCTATCATCCAATGATCTGTATGGTTCGATCCCTCTGTCACTTAGCAAGCTCACATTCTTGTCAAAGTTTAGCGTGGCAAATAATCACCTCCATGGAGTGATTCCCAATGAAGGACAGTTCTTAAGCTTTCCCAGCTCAAGCTTTGATGGTAACTTGGGACTTTGTGGGGAAATGTATACTCCATGTGGTGATATCAGCAGTACAAGTCTCAAGCCAATAACACCATCCAGTTCAAACAGTAAATTTGGTCGAAACAGCATCCTTTGTGTAGTAATCAGCATTGGAGTTGGGGTTGCATTGCTTCTTGCTGTTGGGTTGCTTAAAATGTCAAGGAGGGGAGTAAAGGATCAAATTGATGATTTTGATGAGGACAGCAGACCGCACAGGATATCCGGAGCCCTTGCATCGTCAAAACTGGTGCTTTTTCAAAATTCAGACTGCAAGGATTTCACCGTGTCAGACTTGTTAAAGTCTACAAACAATTTCAACCAAGCAAACATAATTGGTTGTGGCGGTTATGGTCTGGTTTACAAAGCCAACCTACCGAATGGAGCAAAAGCTGCAATCAAGAGACTTTCAGGAGATTGTGGACAGATGGAACGTGAATTTCAAGCTGAAGTAGAAGCCCTCTCAAGAGCTCAGCACAAGAACCTTGTCTCTCTTCAAGGTTACTGCCGGCATGGTAATGACAGACTGTTAATCTACTCCTACATGGAGAATGGAAGCTTGGATTATTGGCTGCATGAAAGTGTTGATGGTGTTTCGCTTCTAAAATGGGATGTAAGACTTAAGATAGCTCAAGGTGCAGCTCGTGGGTTAGCCTACTTGCATAAGGGTTGTCAGCCAAATATAGTGCATCGAGATATAAAAACAAGCAACATTCTTCTAGATGAAAAATTTGAAGCTCACCTGGCTGATTTTGGTCTTTCAAGGTTACTTCGTCCTTACGACACTCATGTTACAACGGATCTGGTTGGAACTTTGGGTTATATTCCTCCAGAGTACAGTCAGACATTAACAGCAACCTGCAGGGGCGATGTTTACAGTTATGGTGTTGTTCTTCTTGAGCTTCTTACTGGTAGGAGGCCTGTAGAAGTATGCAGAGGAAAAAACTGCAGAGATTTGGTATCATGGATGTTTCAGATGAGATTTGAGAAGAGAGACGAAGAGATTATAGATTCGTCAATTTGGAACAAGGATCATGAGAAGCAGCTTTTAGATGTGCTTGGTGTTGCCTGTAAATGCCTGGATCCCAATCCAAGGCAGAGACCCTTTATTGAAGAAGTTGTCTCGTGGCTTGACAGTATAGGATTTGAGAGCGGGAAACAATGAACATCCTTGCTGCATTTCATCCTATGGAACTGAGCTGAGGTTCCGTTAGGATCCCAATATGGAAAGGTATACCTGTAAAGCAACACTATTGCAAGTCTATAGTCGGGGCAGTCTCTTTGGTTTCATATAGAAAGCACTCCTTTGGTACTTTGTTATACTTATGTAATATGCATACAAAGGCAATGTTGGCAGCCTCTACCTGAAATAAGCATTACAAAATTTCGTCCTCTTTTCTCTTTTCTGAATTATGGGAGTTTTTGCTTTCTCTGATGATGAATTTCCAATGTGCAAGACACACAGACGCTGGAATGCGTTAATTTTTGTTTTGTTAGCTTTTGAATTGATTTCATTTCATTGTAATGTACATACATGAGTAACTCAATGTAACAAGGTGACAACAGAAGCACCTTTTTAGAGCATGTAGTATGCTTCTATGCCGTACAGAAAATATGATATTGATTTCTCTCACAATTTGCATTTCAAGGTCCCTTTCTATATAGTCTGGAGTGACCGAGAGCTTCGGTTACATGATGTTATGTGGACTGGTTGTACAGATTCACTTTAGGAGTTATTTATTCGTATTTATGCCTTATAACTATATCGTATACAGTGTTCATTATATTTCATGCATTTATTTTTTACGTACTCATGTTGATCAAGAATTTGTGCAGCTATATTTCGTTATATGCATGGTGTTGTACTGTTAGACAAAAAAGTTATATGGTCCAGGGTGAATTTCTGATAATCTACAGCAGTTGTTTTCTCAAATTAATTGAATTGACTCTACCTTTCATCTACATTTTTCAGTTTTATCTCCAGTTTCAAGCAGTCATCGGAACATGATTTTCTTTGTCGGCTGAAAGCTGGCTTGTTCAGTATAATGGTTCTTTCAAATGTTTCTCAATTACGTGATGTTATGTTGACTGGTTGTACAGATTCATTAACTTACATGTACAGTGTTTCTTATATTCCATTCATATCTTTATACCTGAAGTCCGAGTTTCTCTTAATCCCCTGACTATAAGTAGCTGCCGTTGTTCCCGGATATTCTCCTGCCTGCACTTATGTTGATCAAGGATGTGTGCGTTCACAAAGTTATACGATTCATGGTAAATTTCTGATTATGTACAGCAATTGTTTTCTCGAATTAATTGACTTTTCTTGACCTCAACCTTTCATCTACTTTTTATCAGTTACATCTTCGATTTGCTGCAGTTATTAGAACATAATTCTTTGTCAACTGAAGGCTTGGCCTGTTCATTATAATTCAAGATCCACAAGTCCTTCACCAACACCACAAGCACCGATCGACTGTTTTGGATTCCCAGGTGTGTTTGAAGTCCTCATGTATTTAGCTCTTTCTCTCGTATTTGTATTTTGTTTCCTTCTACGATTGGAATCCATATATGTGTATAGAATAGTTTTGTACAACAATATATATAACAGATGCACGGCTCACACTTCTTCAATTGTCTTTCATCCGCCATATCTATTACTCATAAAAGTTGGAGAATCACCATCCTCCAATAGAAAAGTTGACAACAATTGTTTTGTGGCATGTATCGAAAATGTTTGAACAGATATGCTCTCATTGGACATGGGTATTCAAAAGTATGGCGATTCCAAAAGCAGATGCTGCACTCGTCTGCCTTTTACAACCGAAATGGACTGAATACATTCTGTGCACGAGTTTGTTGCATTAAGATGTCCACATTCAGACGAATAGTCAGATATAACGATATTTCTTTGCGTATTTTTTACGCATATATGTTGCTTGACATATTCTCGTATTTTCAGACTCTGAAGTTTGATTGTACATTCAATCAAGAATCAACATGTCAACTTAATCATCTTCAGTCTGGCAAGAAAACGTCTCTCTCTGCATACACACGCGCACAGACATATATGTTACTTAGTATTGTAAGCATCATAAGTTTTGGCAAGGTTTAAACATTAATAGATAATTTGTGACAAGGAGAATAAAACTCGTCTGAGGCTTTGAGCTTCCAGTTTTCTTTATGCAAAGTTTGATGATGTAATCCAAGTCTTTTGACTTGTGAAGTAATGGAAATTTATGAAAGGTGATGGCATGGCTGTATCTTTTGCTGTGGACCAGGGTAGGATGGATGTTTATCTTACGTACTAAGACCAACTTCAATAGTGGCCTATGACCAACAATTTTAGGCCTTTGACTTTTGCTTTTGGTTCTCCAATGGTGATCAATCTTTAGGCCCAGATGAAAAAGAAAAAAAAATGCAAAATGCAACAATTAGGCCAAGCTTTTGGCCCAGCCAAAAGAAAAAGGGCCCACCAGCACGCGTGGAAGGCGCGGTTGTAGGCCAAGCGCCAGAGTCAGACGCGCGGACACATCGCACGCGCCGACATAAAGTGTTGCAGGGCCCAACTGACGTTAGGCATGTCGGTTGGGAGAAAAAAGAGTCGTTAGCTCATTTGCGATGGACGGTCCAAATTGATGGAACGTTGGCTGATCCAACGGCCATGTTTCAAACTTTATTTTATTTATTTATTTACTTTTACTTATAATCCAACGGCTATGATCAAATAATATTAAATCTAACGGTAAAAAAAATCATCCAACGGCTAAAACAATTAAAAAAAAAATTTAACTAAAATTTCACCCAAAAACTCTATAAATACCTATTCATTTGGTCATACATCCACACAAAATCAATTTTCTTCCCTTTCCTCATCCAAATTTCTTTTTTCCTTGTACCCACTTCTAAATTGGCATTCTTCTTCTACCCACTTCCAAATTTTCATTCTTCTTCTACCCACTTCCAAAAAATTTCAAGATGCCAAAAAATAGTACAAAATTACCTAATTGGTCGAAAAATGAAGATATAGCTTTGTGCAAGGCATGGATCAATATTAGCGAAGATGGTGCTACCGGGACAAACCAAAATATTCAAGAATTTTGGTCTCGCGTCTATGAATTGTTCCTTAGCACCTCTCCCCCACCGTTGCCCAACAAGCCACGAGCCCTTGATGGTATGTATGATCGGTTTAAGAGAATCAACAAAAAACGCACTTGTTGGAAGTCGGCCTACAATAAAGCCAAAGATGTTCTTGAAAGTGGACAGAGTCAAGAAGATATGGTGAGTGTCTCTTCATATATTTTTTTTTTCATCTGCATAATTATATTTTTAATGTGCATAATTACATTTTTTAACTAATCAATCTTTATTTATTTCATACATAGATTAATAAAGCGATGGCTATATTCATGACACCCGATACCCCTAAAGGTCACAAATTCAAGTTATTTCATGCTTGGAACATCCTCAAAGATTCTCCTAGGTGGAATGAAAGTGTATCGTGTATCTACTAAAGTTCCAAGACAACCTTCCGAAGGCGGGGCAAATGTTGATCTTGATGATGATTTTGTAAATGAGAGCCCATCTTCATCTATAGCAAGACCACCGGGGCGAGATAAGCAAAAGGAAGCAAAGAAAAAAAAGGGAAGAAAGTGGATTCGGCTAGCGAGAAGTATGAGGAAAAGCTTGACAAACTACTTCATTGTAGTGAAGAGAGCAATCAAGAGAAGTTGCAAATGCGCAAACTCATGGAGTGGCAAATGGCAATGGAAGAGCAGGAAATGGCAAGGAAAATCACAAGAGATAAATTAGACCAAGATGTGTATGAGTTGGATATAATGAAGATGGATATCGACCAATATACTCCAAGGAGGAAGAGGTTTTTTCGTGAGAATCAAGATGAAATTTTATCAAGGCGCACTCTCTTTGATGATGTTGGCTATAGCTTTCACCCAAGTCCTCCACCATATTAGTTTTTTAAAAAAAATATCATTTAGTATCTTAATTATTCATTTTTAAATATCCTTTGAAGTATTACTTGTTTAGGGAGTTTTTAATTAGTTTTTGGTTTTAATTGTTGTATGATCAACCTATGTTATAAATTTAAGCATTAATAGTAATTATATTTTATGCAATTGTATGCTCTCATTTTTGACAAAACTAAAAGGCCAATAACTTGAAAAAACTATGAAATCTTAAAAAAAGGCCACGGCAATTGCTTCAATAGTCGAAAATTTAAGAATTAACATCAAGTGAAAGACAAACACACACCCTTTATTAGGAAGAAAGACAAACACACAAGCATACTTTTATTTGAAAGGAAGACAAACACACAAACACAAGCATATTTCCTTCACGTTGCCAAATATGTTCCACCAAATCCCTACGAAGGCTGTCATGGCCTTCCGGAGCTTGAACCCTCATTTTTCATACTTGATCGGAATTTAAATATTTTTAGATAAAAATGTTCAGAAAATTAAGCTAAATTAATCTAAACAATTAACAAAAAAAATTATTTAGGCTAAAACGATATTTAACAACTTTTTAGCCTAAAATTTAGGCCACAGTATTGGAGATAAAAAACAGTTTCTGGCCAAAGGCCAAAATCTGTTATTGGCCATAGGCCACCAAAAGCCAAATGTCAAAATCTGTTATTGGCCATAGGTCACCATTGGAGTTGGTCCACATCTCACACAAATGGAATCCAATTCACTTATGTGATATTTTCGTGAGAGATGTGACGAGAGAGATAAGAGAAAAAGATAAGAGAAAAATTAAGCTGTAATTGTAATATCTAATGTATACAACGATTCATACAAATTTTTCTCGAGAAACAGACACGAGGGTGATATAAAACTGTGACATGTAAACTGTACGAAAATTTTACAGAAATTAGAATGTATCTGAGTGAGATACTTGTAGAAATACAAACTTTAGAGAAGAGTAATAATTAACAACAATGTGTGATCAATATTACCACTCTGTTTTGCGAGATGTGTGTTTTAATTTAGATTTATATTGTCATTTTCACCGGCTTATAAATCTCACTTTACATCTGCAGAAGATTGTAAATATACGTTTTACTTCAATAGGAGACGTAGGTTTGATATTGTTAAAAAAAAAAAAAAGCAAATATACATTTACCCGTGCACATAAAGGTAAGAGACACGCGGAGCCAATTTGAAAACGTTTTGCCCCACCACACTTCATAAAGGTAAGAGACACGTGAAGCCAATTTGGAAACGTTTTCCCCCACCCCCTCCTCTACGGTGATTTGGCAGGTCGATGTGACCTTTGAGCATTTAAGATTTGGACTGATTGCAAAAGTAGGTCCAAAATAGATTTGATCTTGGTACAAGGACTTCGACCCGGTTTTGGGACCGCTTTAATTTGAGGAAAGAGAATTTCTAACTTAAAACCAATAGAGCGGGAATGGTGACTTGACTAATTAATTCAAAACTTCCACGTACGTGCATCTTTGTAGTGACCTGACCAATTAACTGGCTTAATTCACATATGTGCAGTTTTGTAATTTTTCATTTGCTTTTTTTGGCACAAACTATGCCTTAAATATTCAACAAGGTAAGGAAATGAATTTACATATTTCTAATTTACATTGCCCCATTAGAGGTGCTCTAACACTATATCGACCGCTATAATTACTTGATGAGGTACAATTTTATAGATGGTGTTTGTTTTTATAATCAACTTTTATGAAATTTGAACTTAAGAATTTTATTCTAAGTAAGTGCAGACTGTGACTGTGCCACTAGATAAAACGATTGTATGAACTCTTAATTTTACTTTTTGTTTGTTTAGTCAACAACTTTCGTCTATAAAATTTAAACTTAGAATTCTATTACAAGTACAGATTATATGCCACTAGATAAAATGATCGTATTAACTTTTAATAAATTTTCTTGCAAACAATAAAGTGTGTCTAAATCCAATACAAGTATCGTTCTCTTGCTACATTTTTGTCGGAATGTTATTTTGTTAAAATGCAAATTTGACACTATTACATAAGAAGAACAAGAATCTGCTGAATATTTGGCTTACAAATAATGTATCCCTTTAATTTATCTTGTAAAAGAACATGATCATTCTTACTTTTCAGGGTGCCAATTGCAGATGCAGTGGCAGATGCATGATCATTGATCAGAGTGTGGAAGTGAAGTTAGCGGGACATCAGGCTTGCCTTACACGGCAAAGGAGACGGTGAAGGAAGGTGTTAACCAAGAGTCAGCCCCTGCACCCTCTCAAACTGCCTTGATCCCAACCCAGGCACCCCTGCGCGCCGGTAACCCTCAGCCGTGGTGGTTCCTGGCAAGGCAACCGCTCTGGTGGCAATAATTAACCAGCGCTGGCGCATGCACTTGACGTAATGGACGTACGTAATGGTGGTCCTTCTAACCATAATATGAATTGGGCTGGTCGCCCACAAATTGAAAGTGTCTTTGTTTTATAAAAGTGTCTTTCATAAAACTCACTAAAAAAAAAGTGTCTCCTCCATTTGGTGAGCAGTGAGCACGTTCTTTTTTTTTGTTTTTTGTTTTTCTTTGCGGTGTCTTTTCGTTTGCATCTTCTGGTTTTCAATCGTGACCACATTTCAGTTCACGTTTCTTCAATTTTGAATTTGTCGATTCAGTTCCATCCTCATCTACATAATTTTATATATATTGTACATTGCATTGGCAATTACTCTTATTATTCAGGGCACCAAAATTATATCGGTTTGTGAGCTTATAGCAGCCACGATGAACCCTTTCAAAACAAGATCTTGCTTTGCGCTCTCCCCCTTCCTTTTTCCCGGCCTGCCTGTACGACGTCCCACCCAAAACCTTTTCTATAAACCAAAACGAATACAACCTATATCCTCTATCCAAGCTGGTCCGGCAGATCAATCACAAAATGCTAAACCCGAAACTGCTCGGCCGACTGTTTTTCGCCCCAAGCATTTGGGGAGACCTGTTCATCAACAACGATGATTCACAAGACATTGTAATCATTAAACTCATGCATGTTAATCGTTCTCAAAATTTTCTTCATTTCTGTTAGAAATATATGTCACTCATTCACAACAGGTTTATGTCACTTACATGTCACACATTCATTTGTTCAATTTGGGTCGTCTCACTTGCAATTATCCTCCACACGAACACACCAAACCACAAATGTTCTTGGCACAACTTCTTTGTACTTCTCTCTTGTAGGTCAGGAAGTTGGCTAGCTACTAGAGTTATCCTTGCTTTAGCGGTCCGCCCGTTACAAGACAATGAGACCACTAGAGATAATTCCCTCAATTTGCGTGAATCACCATAATCAAATATTTAATTTATGAATCAAATATTTGTAACAATTTCCAATATTTTTGCTCATTTAATTGACTAGCTTGTTGATGTAGATATATCATGACCATATGGAACGGCAAGTTGAGGAACTGAAAGTATTAGTGAGGAAGGAAGTATTCACACCTAGTGCAGAAATTTTTTCACAACTCAAGTTAATTGATGCAATCCAGTGCCTTGGCGTGGTATACCATTTTGAAAGAGAAATCAAAGAAGCACTGGAACGTATACATATTGCTACATATCATGGCAATGCCATTATTGATGATGGTGATTTATACGATGTAGCTCTTCACTTCCGGCTACTAAGGCAACATGGATGTAGTGTTTCATGTGGTGCGTATTCAGAATTTAAGAGAAAATTAGAGCAATAGTCCTTAAACTAAAAATTTGTGATTATTAGTCATTGAACTCGTCAAAATGTGGAGCAATGGTCATTGAACTTCCGTCTCTTATTTGTCTCTCTAAAACCTTGGATGAAAGTTCTAATGGTGTTACTCAAAAGGGCAATTTGTTTCAAATTGTGACAAGTTAAGGACCAATACTCATGAATTTTTAGTTCAAGTACCAAAACTCTAATTGGTCCAAAATTCAAAAATTAATGCTCTATTTTTGTCAAAAATTCAAATAACATACGTGAACACGATGCGCATACTGATTTTCAGCTAACTTCTTTTGTGTCCATTTTCTGACAATGAAGCAGATATATTCACAAGTTCCTTGGTGAAAATGGTAACTTCAACGAAAGCTTAATTGCCGATCTGCCCGGTCTGCTAGAGCTTGTTGAAGCCACACATCTAAGAGTGCATGGAGAAGACATATTAGAAAAGGCTCTTGTTTTCACCATTGCTCACCTTGAGGCCGCAAAAAATTACGTAAGTGATCCACTGGCTGTACAAATAGCTCAAGCCCTAGAGAGACCTATCCAGAAAAGTCTAGAAAGAATATATGCCAGGCATTACATGTCAATCTACCAATATGGAGCTTCACACAATTGAGATTTACTGAAACTTGCAAGGTTGGATTTCAACCTTGTTCAATCTTTGCACAAAAAAGAGCTTGGCAAAATTACAAAGTAAGTCTATTTTAATTATATTTATTTAATGAAGGCTTATTTTGTCGCAAAAAAAATAAAAATGAAGGCTTATTTTGATTAATCGTACGTGTTGCCGTGTTGGGGACTAATCTTTTGTTTCGTTCCAAAAATTATCGAATGATTGGCTTTTAGGACATACATACCAACATGATGAACTACTTGTATAAATGTGTAGGTGTTGGAAAGAACTAGACTTTCAAAGAAAGCTGCCTTTTTCAAGAGAGGAGTGTGGAGTCGTACTTTTGGACAACGGCAGTTTTTTTTTTTGAACCCCAGTACTCTGCCGCAGGAATAATTCTTGCCAAAGTCGTCGCCTGGACAGCAACAATGGATGATATATACGATGCATTCGTTACATTCGAAGAGCTCGAGATCTTTACAGAAGCAATTAGAAGGTTTGAAATTAAATATTTCTTAATTTATCGACACTTTAGTTTTTCCTTAACTCCTACTGTCCTACAGCTAATATGCTTGAGATGACTATGCTTATGCAAATTCAGGTGGGATATCAATTGTGTGGAAGAACTGCCAGACTATATGCAGATATTTTATATTGCAGCTTTGAATTATTTCAATGAAGTTGAGGAAGAAATGGTAAAGGAAGGAAAGTCATACCGAGTTTACTAAGTAAAAAAAGCTGTATGTGATATACATGCTCACCTAGCTTAATTAATTAATAATCTTTTACTTTAAATTAGCTTAGGGGCATTTTGATAACTATTTCGTTTTTAATTTTTTTTAAAACTGAAAAATTTGTTTGATAACTAATTTCAATTTTCATTTCTTAAAAAAATATTGAAACTGAAAAACTACTTTTTTTGGTTTTCAAAATTTAATTTTTAATTTTTGGACTGAAAACAAAATGGGTATCAAATGACCACTTAATTAGCTTAATGTTTACTTATTCTACAACTATCAAAGTTTACTTTCACACATGTATATGTCATTGTGGCATACAGTGGAAAGCTACTGCCCAAGCTTACTTTAATGAAGCTAGATGGTTACACAGAGGAAGCATCCCTAGCATGGACGAGTATATGCATGTTGCAACAGATTCTGTTGGTAACATGATACTTTCAAAATATCTTTAGTTGGCATGGGAGATATTGTAACGAATGAGGTATATGAGTGGTTTTCCAATAACCCTAAAATTCTTAGAGCTTCCAATAGCATTTTTAGGCTCATGCATGACATTTGTGGCTACCAGGTATAACAATTTCTTACATTGAATAATAACCTACATTGAAGTTGTAATAACCATGCACATAAGAGTAATTAGTAACTAAAA
The DNA here is from genome assembly GCA_018257905.1 of Gillenia trifoliata. Taxonomy (NCBI): domain Eukaryota; kingdom Viridiplantae; phylum Streptophyta; class Magnoliopsida; order Rosales; family Rosaceae; genus Gillenia; species Gillenia trifoliata. The sequence continues at coordinate 5,676,788 of CM031081.1, read as the reverse complement.
ATCTATTTGATTTTATTAATGCAGTTTGACAAAGATAGCTAGGGAACATGTTGCATCTAGCATGGATTGCTACATGAAGGAATATGGGGTGTCAGAGGAACATGCAATTGATGTGTTTAACAAAAAAGTTGTGGAGATGTGGAAGGATATAAATGAGGAGTGCCTTAATTGGACCACTTGATGTGGCAATGCCTGTCCTCACTCACTTTCTTAATCTAACAAGGATTGTGGATCTGCTTTACAAAAGGGAAGAGAGCTTCACACATGTTGGAAAACTTATGCAAGATATTGTTTGTTCACCTTTTATCGACCCAGTGCCGATTTAAGTAGTTTCTTTGTACGATAGACTGATTGGTTTAATGGCACTTAATTTTCGTTTTTATTTAAGAATGATGAGTAAGTGGTGGATTGTCTTAAGGTCTTTCTTTTCTATTTACTGCGTCTTGAGTTCAAACCTCATTTCTTCATTTATTGTAGATTAGTGTAGAATATCGCATGTGTATTAATACTGAATTCTGAGTCTCTACATCTAGCCTTCGCGCATTTACCCGCATTTCGCTAAATCTCCACAGTTATAATAATCCAACAATTCATGACATGACATATCACTTTTAATTAAGTTTATTTATAATTACAATTACGTTTTAGTTTTTATAAAAAGAAAATAAGTATTCTAACATCTGTTAACTCTTTGCCGTTAGTGCCCTATCTTTTTGTAACAGTGGCGGACACACCTTGTGGCAAAGGTGGGCAGCTGCCCACCCAGAGCACAAAATTTTAGCCTATTGAATCCTTTTTTGTCCACTCAGAACGTTAGAAACAGACTTGATCTTGAAGATTTGGGGTTGGCCATGGCAGCTCGCCAGCTTCTGTGCTTACTGTTGCTGGGCTTTGCGAGGAAGAAGAACAGAGAGCCTTTTTTTTTTTTAAACCCTGGACCGTTTTGGTCTGTTGTTTTTATAAATAAAAAAAACGGCAGCACATGCTGCTTCTTTCATGAAAACGACATGTCATTTTTTAATCCCCAGATCCCTAATTTTTATCTCGTATGCAGTGCAGCAAGCAAACTCAAATTCAAACCCCTTTTTTCAACTAAAATTCATCATTCACTCAAATTTCAAACTCCCATTTTCACCTCAAATTCATCATTCACTCAAATTTCTTCATCTCCACTTCCTTCCTCAATCTCTCTGGCACCGCTATCTCTAAGACCCGCTCACCAACAAGGCAATTTAGGCAAGAACACTACACCAAGTATGTATAATTTAACCTAAATTCTTATTCCTTAATTTCAAAGTTTCATACAAAATTTCATTATTTGTTTCCTATGACTTAAGTGTTTTCATTTTGAATATCTCTTATTAGTTTTTAAGGTTTTGGATAATGAATTGGTGATTATGAATTTATGCTTATTTGAATTATAATTTTGTGGAATATGTTAATTGTGATTTTGTAGTTAAGAGAGTATTTGTGATGCTTAAGATTGATTATTAATTTAAATTTGTTGATTAATTGATAAGGGGTTTGTATTTTCAGTTAAGAGACCAACGCCACCACCAAGTAGTTCGACTAATCCCGGTAGTTCCAAGAAACCAAAAATAGATGAAATCTTAGCTAATCTTCTACAGACCCGGGACTTCGACCTCCCATGTCAGAGTATGATCCTAATTTTTGAGTTGAAATTCGAAGGGCATATATACAAATGGAACCTTGTCGACCAAAAGATCATGACTTCACACAAACTGATGGTCGCCGGTTTCTCCCAAAGTGGTTTGAGGAGTATGATTGGTTGGAGTATAGCATAGCAAAAGATGCCGCATTTTGTTTTAATTGCTATCTATTTAAGACTAACTTTCGTAAAGGTGGGAGTGATGCATTCACTAGTAAAGGCTTTAGAGGTTGGAAGTATAAGGGTAAACTACAAGTTCCTGTTGGAAAGGTTGGTAGTCTTCATAATCAAGCTACACAAGCTCTCTTAGATCTCATGAATCAAAAGCAACATCTTCAAACGGCTTTCGTTAAGCAATCGGACCAAGCTCGAGACAACTATCGCATTTGCTTGAATGTATCAATTGATTGTACTAGATTTTTGTTATGACAAGGTCTTCCTTTTCGGGGTCATGATGAATCATTAACATCTAACAATAGGGGGAATTATATTGAGCTTTTGCAATTTCTTGCCGATCATGATGGGAAAGTTAAGTCCGTGGTGTTGGATCATGCTTCCGAGAATCTCAAATTAGTGGCTCCTACAATCCAAAAAGACCTTGTCAATGCATGTGCCCATGAAACCATTAAAGTTATCACAACGGATATGGAAGGCAAATTCTTTTCTCTGTTGGTTGACGAACCCCGTGATATTTCAATAAAAGAGCAAATGGCGGTAGTGTTTCGTTATGTGCATGACAATGGAAGTAATTGAAAGGTTTTTGTGAGTTCAACATGTTAATGATACCACTTCGGAGTCCCTAAAAACGACCATTGAACAATTGTTTTCTACATCTAAATTGAGCATGTCTATGCTACGCTGGCAAGGTTATGATGGAGCTAGTAATATAAATGGTGAGTTCAATGGCCTTAAGAGCATCATTTTGAGAGAACATCCTTGTGCATTTTATGTTCATTGTTTTGCACATCAACTTCAACTTGCACTTGTGGCCGTTGCAAAGAGAAATGATGAGATTGCCATATTTTTCACATAGGCCAATGGTTTAGTCAATATTATTGGAGCATCGTGTAAGCGTCGTGATGCACTTACAGAGCAACAACAACAAGAACTAGTGGATGCTCTTGAAAATGATTGCCTTATAACCGGGCGAGGCTTAAATCAAGAAACTAATCTCAAACGACCTAGTGATACACGGTGGAGCTCACATTATGATACCTTACTTAGTATCATTTCCTTGTTCAAATCCGTTGTGAATGTGCTTCAGTGGATTATAGAAGATCGTAACAATGATACTAAGGGTGAAGCATTAAGGACAAAGGAATACATCCTATCTTTTGAGTTTGTCTTCCCCCTATTTTTGATGAGATCTATATTGGGAGTCACAAATGGTTTTTCACAAGCATTACAAAGGAAAGATCAAGATCTTGCCCATGCAATAAAGTTAGTCAAAGCTTGTAAGCAACAACTACAACACATGAGGGATAATGAATTTGATGAATTTCTTGAACAATTTTCTTGTTTATGTAAGGAATATGATATTGAGGTTCCTTTGATGGATGAAGCATTTGTACTTGGAGGGAGATCACGACGTAGAGCTCTAGGTATTATAAATCTCCATCATTATCGTGTGGACTATTTTATGGCCGTCATTGATAAAGTACTTTTGGAGTTGAATCACTGCTTCAATGAGGTAAATACTGAGTTGCTTATTTGTATGGCATACTTGAGTCCTAAAAATTCATTCCGAGCTTTTGACAAGCAAAAACTTATTTAGTTTGCCAAATTTTATCCTTAAGACTTCTCTATCAAACATATTTTGGAGCTTCAAGATTAACTTCAAATATATATTCAAGGTGTGCGTATGAGTAATGAGTTTTCTCAATTGGAAGGAATTGGTAATCTTGCAAAAAAAAATGGAGACATGGAGACATAAAACACATAATCATGTGTTACAACCCGTCCCAAATTTTTATGTGAAATTACCAAAATACCCCTAGTGGTCAAATGTTGACTTTTTGGAGACGACATGGGAAAATTTATTTCTTTACATAATCAAATAGTACTCGTCGATACGAACACGTGGACGCAATCGGAACTCAATTTGGAGTTAAAATAAATGCTTTACGAAACTTTAAAGCGGAACTCAATTGAGCCCAATCGGCCAAACCGACGCCGGAACGAAAATGGCAAACTTCCATTCAAGTTTCTGTACAATCCTGACTTAGGTAAGCCTCGAAACCATTTCCATTGGTTTTATTACATTTAGTAGGTTCAAATCGACATAAAGAACGTGGATTTTGGTGCAGTTTTGAAGGAGAACGGAATTAGGGTTTTCCGAGGCTTTCCGGCCAATCTCAGGCCATCTTCGGCCATTTTTCCGGCCCCAATTTGGTTTGAAAATATTCTACTCGTCAATACATATATGGCACGTTAAATTTGGCCAAGGAATGAAGGAGTTATGAATTTTTAAAGTTTTGGAATAAATTGATGAATTTTTCCAAAAATCCGGCGAACCAAGTGGCGGAGGACGGCGGTGGCTCCGGCGACCGGAAAAAGGTTGAAGGTGACGGAATATTCTGTCACGGTAACAGAATATTCCTGACGGCGTCAGCATATTCCGTTAACTTTAACTGACGTCGTTAACTTTAACGGTGCTGACGTCATCTGCGCGTGGGATGACGTCAGCAGAGTGCGTGCCAGCGCGTGGCGACACGTGCCGGCGCGTGGCGACTCCTCCCGGTGGCAAGGTTTTCGAGCCCTGAAAATCGTTTTTCAAGCCCATTTTCGCTAAAATAGTATTATTTTTGGGTTCTTTTTATATAAGGGTTAAAATAATTTATATTAGGGAGGTTTTAACATTTTTCCCTAATATTAAATAGGTAATTCTTCGACTCCACGCTTTGAGAAGGGCAACACCGAGGGAGATTACACTCCCGAGTACCAGTGAGTGGACTTTTGTTTTATTAAATGATTTTCTATGTTTTGAAATAATTATGGTTTTAAGTGATTTCAAGGCATGAATATATATATATATATATATATATATATATATTGTGAAATGATTTTTCAATTATGTTCGTTTATGCATAAGTTTGATGGTATTTAATATATAACTTCTATGCATAAATATATTCGATTATACAAGGTTTGAATATTTATGGTTTATATTATTAAATGGTTTTAGACTATGATTTCGGGTATGCATAAATATATATTGGTATTTGATATATGATTCCGATGAGAATATTTATTTATGCGATATTCAATATTTGGGAAATTATGAAATGGCTATTGTTCTTTATATCTAAACACATGGTTATATATGTATGTTTTCAAACACACTTGGTATGCTTTCATTACGTTGTAGTACCGTCTCACGGCCGTAAGACAAGTCTCACATGTTTGGGTCACACGCACTGTACTCCAGGGATATTGTCCGGTAAATACCTTAGTGCAAGCTTGTCTTACGTTTATGTTTAATTTTGGGGAAAATGCCCCACAACGCAAGGACTCGGGTGTGACACGCTATTGCGCAAGTGCTTACATGTGTGTGATACTAGGAGTACAAATTGATTGATAACGTAAAGTGCTTGTACAGGGATTGAGAGGCTGTTCCTCAACACGTACATGGGTGATTGCACATATACTCTGTGTTGGTCTTCTCATTTATACTATTGATTTATATATGGCCAACATAGATTTTGTAAACATATATCAACAATGATTTATGGAAATATGAATGATTATTTACAAAATCTATGTTGATATATGTTTCCAGTTAAACATTTAAAGTATGTTTTGACTCATATTACAGTAGTATAAATTTTATACTTATACTGGTTTTCAAACAGGGGGTTACTATGTTGAAAAGAGAAAGGTTTTTTTTAGAAAACTTTATTTTTCGTCCACTCACACCTTCTGTTTTTGCGCCCCCTTCAGAACCTAGTGATAGAGCATCTGGTGAAGTCGAGGCATACGAGTGGCAGCTCTGATTCTCTTCCATACCATGTAGGGATTCATTTTTATTCAGTTTCTCTAATAATATCCATCCATGTTATGGATAGAAATTCTAGGAACTTGATTTATTATTTTGTTTCCGTTGCTTCAAATTAGTACGCTCTGAACCTTGTGCATATTGGCATTAATTTCCGCAAACTTTATGACAGTTTAATTTGCTTAAACTAAGTGTTGTCATGCATATAATGGCTTCGTCACTTATGAGTGTCGGCCAACACGCCCAAACTCGGTATCCATGTGGGTATCGAGGGTGGGGTGTGTCATCATGTGTATAAGCTTATTACATTGTCTTTAGTGTTACCGGTTGCAACTACTTCAGTGGAGAGAGTTTTTTCTGCTATGAAAATTATCAAAAGTCCCCTTCGCAACAAATGGGAGATCAATGGTTGAGTGATAGCTTGCTTGTTTACATTGAGAAAGATGTTTTTGCTTGTATTGATAACGAAACCATCATGAAACATTTTCATGATATGAAAACTCGTCGTGGACGTTTAGTTTGATTGATAATTGTATTGTTTAACTTTTAAAAAATCTTTGTTATCTATTTGGAAGCTTTTATATTTTGCTCACCCAAGGAAAAATTCCTGGATCCGCCACTGACTTCTAAAGTGCTAAGGCTGTGAAGGAAGATGAGTAACATGTTGCTCTTCATGTCACTGAGTTTTGGTGTTCAATTTGTGATGAAGAGATTTATATATTAAAGGAAGATTGGGGTGATTTCAGCGGTAATTCTTCTATTCCATGCTTTTATTTTATCAAGCAAGCACTTTCTGCTCTATTCTCTTAATTATTGGACTGCTCATCTTAAGCAAGAAGAGTATCATCAAGATGAAGTGGCCTGGAATGTTGCAATGGTTGGTGAAAATTGATTGGGCTTGGCAGCACGAACATAGATGATTTTGTTCCACTTGTGATGCCATTTATTGAGAAGAAGATTACAAAACCAGATTGAAGGCAAATGGCCACCTACGCAAGAGAGGAGAAAGAAAGACTTGAAGAGGCACAAAAAGCTAGGAGTAACCCTAAAGGCAAAAAGAGTTAGGAAACTTATTTTCTTTTTATAAAAACTAAAACTTAATTGTAATTATAAATAAACTTAATTAAAAGTGATGTGTCATGTCATGAATCGTTGGATTATTATAATGGTGAAGATTTAGCGAAATGCGGGTAAATACCCGAAGACTAAATGTAGAGACTCGGATCTATTAATACTAATGTAACGACGCATGCATGTCTCAATTTTATGTACCTATTTATATCTTAAATGTCTAATGCTCATTATATCCCTACTAAGAAAATTTTACATCAAGTCAAGGCATTTTTCAGTCATAAAAGAAAGTATGACTTAGATTATTAACCAAAACTGAGATGCTTGGCTGCAAACTAAATCATCACATTAGAGAATATCTAGATCAAGTTCGAGGAGACAAAGAAAACTATCAAAGTTAGTTAGTCGTTTGATTATTATATCAACGTTTAACAGGGCCTTATTGTTAGAATTTTTAACTCTCCTCTGGATCATGTTCTTTGATGTATCTGGCAATAAACTAAACTTAGCAAAAAATAAAAGATAAGAAAACACACAAGATTTATACTAGTTCGGCATAACTTTTGCCTACGTCCAGTTGTGATTTCTCTGGGTACGTAGAGAAACCACATCTTCTTTGATTAATAATAGAATGTACAGTATTTTTGTAAAACCCTATAACTAATCCCTCTTCTCTCTTGGCTATCTTTGTTTTCTCTCTCTTGATTTTCACCTCTTACCGCACCCTATTTATAGATATAAGGTGTGGTTTACATGTTTATTTTCTTGATTAAGATTCCTATCCTTTTTGGGATAGGAATATACACTTTTATTCCTAATCATTTTCCTTTTAGGATTCCTAATCTAAATTGTACAAGAAAACTTAATTCTTTCTTAATTCTTGTAGGACAAGAATCGGTGCACCTTAGCTTTCCTAGTACAATCCTAAACAAAATAGGACACTAACATTGACGAGCCAAATCCTAACAATCTCCACCTTGGTGAGACAAACCAAGTTTTGATCGTTGCACCCCAGAGTATCTTCGAATCTTCTTGAAGCAGCTCTGGAAATCTTCAAGAATCTTCACCTTGGCAAACTTCTTCTTGCCTCATTGCACATCAAGTGAGGAGGTGCTCCACCTTAATCAATCAACTAGACTGATCAAGTTCAAGCAATGCTTGAACTTCTTGTCCACCCAATCCCGGATTATGTGATACCTCACTTCAATGTGCTTTGATCTTCCATGAAAAACTTGATTCTTTGCCAAATAAATGGTACTCTGACTATCACATTTCAACTTCACATAATCTTGAGTGATTCTCATTTAGCTTACCAAGCCACTAAACCAAATTGCCTCATTTTTAGCTTTGACCAAAGCAATATACTCTGCTTCGGTGGTTGACAAAGCTGTAATAGGTTACAGTAGTGCTCTCAAACTGATTGGTCCTTCTGCACATGTAAATACATAATCAGATGTTGACCTTCTCTTGTAAAAGTCTTCTGCATAATCAGCATCAACATATTTCAATACCCCTGCATTTACTTTTTGCTTCTCAAACATAATCCTTTGTCGCTAAGAACCTCTAAAGTAATGCAAAATCCACATGACTGCATCCCAATGTTGCCTTCTTAGATTTGTCATGTACTTAGAAAGGACACTTATTGCTAGAGCTAGGTCGGGTCGTGTGCACACCATTGCATACATAAGGCAGCCCCCGACATTAGCATAGGGCACCTTCTTTATCGCTTGTTTCTCTTTCTCGGACTTAGGACACTGTTGTCCACTTAATCTGAAATGAGTCGCCAAAGGAGTTGAAACTGCCTTTACTTCTATCATATTAAACTTCTCAAGAACCTTCTAAATTACTTGGCTTGTGATATTCAGATTCTACCCTTGGTCCTATCTCTCTGAATTTTCATGCCAATGATCTTTTGTGCAACACCTAGACCTTCATGTCAAACTCCTTGCTCAACATCTTCAAGTCTTGAATTCTATACTTATCTTGACAAGCTATTAGCATGTCATCCACATATAACAGTAGCAATATGATCATCCCATCTTGGAATACATGATAATACACACAACAGTCATATAAGCACCTTCTAAAATTAATTTTCAGCATAAAGGAATCAAACCTCTTGTACCATTGTCTTAGAGACTGCTTCAGGCCATACAAGGACTTCCTAAGCCGACATACTAGGTTCTCTTTCCCATAGTCGACAAAGCCTTCTAGTTGTACCATGAAAATTGTCTCCTCTAGATCCCCATAGAGAAACACAGTCTTCACATCCATCTGCTCAATCTCCATGTCATATTGTGCTGCCATTGCTAAAAGCAATATGATAGAAGTATGCTTGACCACGAGTGAAAAAATATCATCATAATCCACCCTTTCTTTCTGTGAGTACCTCTTTGCCACAAGCCTTGCTTTGAATCTCACGGCATCCTGTTCATGTAATCATTCCTTTTTTCTAAACACCCACTTACATTCAACTAGCTTTCTGTTTTTGGGCTTAGGAACCAATTCCCAAACAGAGTTTTTGTAAAGAGACTCTATTTCTTCTATCATAGCACTTATTCAACTATCTCGTTCATCACTTGCTATAGCTTCTTGATAAGTAGTTGGATCTCTTTGACTAATGTTTAGAGCATAATTAACTTCGTCTTAGCCAAACTCAAACCTGTCATGTTTTTTCTTGTTTCGATTAGGTTTGTCTAGTGCTATGCATTTCTGGAATACAAGTGAATTATGGGTTAGAGTTCAAACCCTTTGGGATGTCTGGCGGATTAGAGTGTTTGCAACTTGCCATGCTTTGCTTCACTTGATTCCTACCTGGTGAATGATGTTGATGCTCTTCTTCTTCCATAGAATCACCATATTCGAATCCTTGCTCAATTGGCTCCACCTGAGTTTCATCTTCCTCTGATATGATGAATGGAATTCTTGTTGCTTCAATTTCAGCATCATCATTTTCTCTCCACTATTTTTGGTATTATTCAGAGGCATGGTTGTCTCATTAATGACAACATATCGAATGACAACCTTCTTCTTGTTGATAATATCCCAAAGCTTGAAACCCTTCACTCCTTTCTCAAAACCTAAGAATATGCAGTGTGCAGACTTAGGTTTGAGCTTGGACCTTTCATCACTTAGGATGTGTGCATAAGCACTGCAGCCGAACACCCTGAGCTGGAGTAGTCCACTGCCTTCTCAGACCACACCTCTTCTGCACTCCTAAAACCAAGAACTGTAAATGGTGACCTGTTAATCAAGTAACTTGCATGATTAATAGCCTCTGCCCAAAAACTACCAAGGAATCTTGCATGAAATCGCATGTTTCTCTCTCTTTCCATGAGAGTTATGTTCATTCTCTAAGCAGCTCTACTCTGTTGAGGATTCTTCTTTACTGTGAAGTGTCTTGTGATGCCTTCCTGCTTACAGTAGTCGGCAAACTCCTTGCTTGTATACTCACCTCCATTGTCACTTCTCAAGTACTTGATCTTTCTTCCAGTTTGACTTTCGGTTTCTGTCTTCCATTCCTTGAACTTTGCAAAAACCTCAAATTTCTACTTCATCAAATAAACCCAAACTTTTCTTAAAAATCATCCATAAAAGTAACAAAATACATTGATTCACCATTGGATCTTATTGGCGCAAGGCCTCAAACATATGAGTAAATATAGCTTAGTTGCTCTTTTCTTCGATTATTTGCACTAGTACTTGCGAATGATACCTTCATTTGCTTCCTGAGAAAGTAGAATTCACATAAGTCTAGTTTGCAAAGTGACACGCCTTCTAACAGGCCCTTCTTGTGCAATTCTTGCAAACCATTCTGACTTTTGTGCCCTAGCCTATTATGCCAAAGCTTAGCCTTGTCCACTGAAATTATCCTCAGTAAACACTGCAGCTCTACCTGTTTTTGTAGTCCCATGAAGCTTGTACAACGTGTTAGGCTACATATGCCTCTTCATCACAACTAGTGAACCTTTGGTAACCTTGAGTACTCCATCTTTGCCATTATACTTGTAACCGGCTCTGTCTAAAGTGCCCAAAGATATCAAATTCTTCTTTAGTTTAGGGATATATCTGACATTCTCTAAAGTTTGTATCATTCCATCAAAGATCTTGATTTTGACAATGCCGATCCCTTTTATAGTACATAGTGAATCATTCCCCTTTAAAACTTTTCCGCTGTTAACCTCTTTGTAGGTATTGAACCATTCTCTTACTGCACACATATGGAATGTGCATCCGGTTTCCAAAATTCAACTTGTGAAAGTCATGGAGCCTGATGTTACCGAAAGAAGCTCCTCTTCACTTTCTTTTTCAGTGACTGCACTAGCTAAACCTAAGCTTCCTTCAATCCTGACTTTCTTCTCCTTCCAAATCTCGCAGTTTTTTTTTTCCAATGATTGGCAGAACCACATTCGAAGCAACCTTCTTTCTTTTCCTTTTTCTTCTTGGATTTCAACCTACCCCTGTTGCTTTCCTTCTCTTCCTTCGTCTTTTCCTGCCTCCTCTTCTTGCCTTTAGCATAAAGGCCTTGAGAGCTTTCAGCTATATCATCTAGTTTAGCATATGACTGAAAAGCTTGAATTACGTCTTCAAGCTTCAGTGTCTCATTTCCAAATATTAAAGTTGTTTGAAAGTGCTTGAAAGACAAAGGTAGAGACCTCAGCAAGATGATAGCCATATCATCATCTTTGTAAGTTTCTTCAACCTTCTGAAGATTTGCTATGCAACTTGTACAAATTGAAACATCAAGGTGGATCGATGACGAGTGACCAAGTTGCAAAACATGGACCTGTGAAAGCTACTGAGATGGCAGAAACTGTGGGAGACATAGCCAAGCCCTTCATGGATAGTGCATGGAAGGCAAGTAGACTACCGAACAGATCAAAGTCTGAGTGGTGCCGGTCAAAGATCATCATCATGACCGTGAATATGATCCGGTCAAAGGGCTTATTGATGATCTGAGAAACAGTGAAAATGGAAGGGTATGTTTTTATGCATGCATGTGTGTGGTTGTAGTCTCATCAGACTCATGATTAGCAAGTGAATCGCCAAAATTCAAAAAATTTAGAAGTTGGTGGCAATCAAATCAGATCGCACGACTTTTGATAACATCTCCTTCTACAAATTTAAAGAGGCTTCCCATTCTCGGTCTACTTAAACTTGGGATAGTGACACTGTTTCGGCCATAAATAAAAATAAGGCCTGCTACGAGACCCATCCATTTTTCTTTACGCAAAAGTCGTATGACTTCGGCCCACCAACTTCGAAGCTTAAACTAAGGCTCAAACGACCACTTTATCTCTCTCCAAACCTGTCTTAGGGCTTGGACATAGTTCGCTTCGAGCCGTGTTTGCCACACAAACGACCAGGACCCAGGAATATCTTGCCCTCTTAAATGTATACCAGGATCGTGTGAACCGCCTCAAGACACAGATAAGAGCACTGACCAGGAATTACAGTCACTATCAGCACCAAAAGACCGATCTGCCCATGCTTCAGCTCAGTGATATGATCGAGGTTGTTCTTTCTCTACTGCCTATAAATAGAGCTAGAGGCTTTGAAGCTGAGGAACTTTGTTAAATTCAATCTCTACGATTATACAAAACCTTGAGTGATTCTTCAATCAACCTAACTGTTTTTCAGCACAAACCCAATTGCTCTTCAACAAACAATTAGCTCTTCAGGTACAATCTCAAAGCCTTCATTCAAAGTAAACACTGGTTACAATCTCTGAGATCTAAAACTGTTATTGCTATGTCACCCCTTGGTATGATTTGGTTGACGTGCAATTCCAACCACTCTGATTTCTTCTATGAGGAGTATGCTTTGTACTAAGTCCAGTCGGATACCAGTGATCTTGATGGACTCCTCTAACATTATCTTATACTTCATGGCCTGAATCTTGCTAGACTTTTACTGCTTTCTTTACAACTTTCTTTATATTTCCAGTCATTTACATTTCAAGCTATGTAGTTCGGTCATCTGGGCTAGATTTTATTTTTTTAAATGTTTGTAATCTTGACTTCATCATGAAATGATATCATTATGTTTCTCGCTTCAGTTTTCATTTCTCTTTCATTTAGTTTTAGGCAAAAACACACAAAGTCGCACTAAATTTTAATTCCTCGTTCAATCGAGGCACCGAAAAGAACTTAGTCGAACCAGCATTCTACTCGAGGCACAATCGTTTGGTCAAGAAGTCATTTCTAAGTGCAACCTCACATTTATTCTAACACAAACATTGTCTGTTGGCAGCCTCTAACAGTGGCATTCCTATTCTCTCTTTCTCTCGAGCCATCTCGTGGCGCCTGGACCAAAAGCAATAATTGGGGAAAATACGTGTTGTATGTCTGAGTGTTGGCAGAAACACTATCTATCTGCACTTCCAGAGTTACAATCATTACAAATTAGTGAGGTTGCACCATGTTACTCTGGTTTTTCCTTTCTAGCTGATACTTTTGATATAGAAAAACCTAAAACCTTCAAAATGCTTCCTCAAATCCTCATTGACAGACTGCCATGCATGAAGAATATGATGCATTAAAAACATAAGGCACTTGGAATTTGGTTTCTCCTCTCTCTTATAGGTCTGTCATTGGATGAAATGGGTTTATAAAGTTAAGAAAAACCTTGATGAAAGTGTTGCACGGTATAAAGCCAGACTAGTGGTTTAGGGGTATACACAGGAACAAAGAGTTGATTATTCAGAAACTTTCAGCCCTGTAGTTAGACATTCTACAATAAGACTTATTTTGGCATTGGCTACAAGTCACAAATGGAGTCTTAGACAATTAGATATTAAAAACGCATTTTTACATGAAGACCTACAGGAAGAGGTTTATATGCATTAACCATAGGGTTTTGTGGATCCAAAGTATCCAAATCATGTGTGCTGATTAGTTAAGTCCTTGTATGGACTTAAACAAGCTCCAAGAGCTTGGCATTCTAAATTCACTGGAGTTTTACCTACTTTGGGATTTGTTGACTCTCAGTATGATACAAGTCATTTTGACAGGTTCCAACTTCTTCCAAGTTCAATCAGTTATGACACAACTTTGAGAGCTATTTAATTTAAAGGATATAGGACAATTGACATACTTCTTAGGTCTTCAAATTCAATACATAGACAATGGTGATTTGTTTGTTAGTCAATCAAAGTATGCAAAAGAGTTGCTCAAAAAGGCTGATATAGATAGCTGCAAGTCAGCTCCTACTCCTTCCAAACCACATACTCAGTTACTTGTCTCTTAGGGCATCCTCTTTCTGATCTTAGTCTTTACAGAAGTTTGGTCGGTGCACTTTAATATCTAACATTCACAAGGCATGATATATCTCATTCTGTCAATGTAGTCTGTCAATTTATGCATCAACCAACTGATGCACATCTCTTTCTGGTTAAAAGGATATTGAGATACATTCAGGACACATTGGAATGAGGATTAACTTATAAATCCTCATCTGAAAATATTATTGCACCATATTCGAACTCTGATTGGGCTGCAAACATTAACACCAGAAGATCTATTACAAGTTATGTCGTTTTCTTGGGTTGCAATCTAATTTCTTGGCAATCCAAAAAGCAATCATCAGTGTCTAGAAGTTCTATTGAGGCAGAGTACAAGGCATTAGCTCAGTGTGCTGCTGATGTGAGTTGGATACGATCTATTTTGAAAGACTTACATGAAGTTCATTCTCTTCCTACTTTACATTGTGACAATCTGTCTACACTTGCTTTTAGTTCAAATCCAGTTTTTTCACTCTCGAATAAAGCATCTTGATACAAATTATCACTTTGCTAGAGAAAAGGTACAAAAAGGTAATCTTCTTGTTAACTATATTCCCACAAAAGAGCAGATGGCTGATATTTTGACTAAAGGACTTCACAGTACAGTTTTTGTTCATCATTGTTTCAATCTTAGCCTTGGAATTCTAAGATTGAGGGGGAGTAATAATAGAACATTCCAAATATTGATTATGAATTAAAGTACTGCCACGTCAGCATTAGTGAGTAGTGTAGTTGTTTAAATAGCAACTCTATACTCTTTTTTTTTTGGGTAATGAGAATTCACATAATAGCTTCTTTCTCTCACTTGTTTCTCTCTCTAGTTCTTTGATTGGTCATCCCTCTTCTTCAAAACCCTAGATTACAAGATAGTTATCTGTACTAATATGTAAAGGCTCTGTTTGTTAGGCCTCCTTAGGGGGACTAGCTTAGCCGGGATTGCAATCCCACGTTTGGTATGACCAAGGACTAGTTTTAATGGTATTAAATCGGACTCGCCTCGACTGCTTGTCACATCCCGGACCGATTCCGCCGTAGCACGACATTGTCCGTTTTGGGCCACGCCCTCACGGTTTTGTTTCTGGGAACTCAACTCACTTGCAGCCACCTCTGGGTCACCCATCTTGGGATTGCTCTAGCCCAACCGCTTAACTCTCGGAGTTCGGCGGGAATCCGGCCAAGTGAGAGCTCCCAAAAGGCCTCGTGCTAATTGAGGTGAGTATGTACATATAAGGCACATCATCCCTCTTCGTTGGTCGATGTGGGATATCACAATCCACCCCACTTCGGGAACCTGGCCCCGCCGGCACACATCCGCATCGAACGGGCAGAGTGGCTTACGCCCGTCTCACATCCCCGACCGACCGCCAGAAAGCACGATATTGTCCGCTTTGTACCACGCCTCACGGCTTGTTTTCGGGAACTCACGAGCAACTTCCTGGGCTCACCCATCTTGGGATTGCTCTAGCCCAAACCGCTAACTTCGGAGTTCAAGTGGAACCGGGCCAAGTGAGCTCCCAAAAGGTCTCGTGCTAATTGGAGGTGAGCATGTACATATAAGGCACATCATCCCCTCTCCGTTGATCGATGTGGGATATCACACTGCTGGCCTCACTAAGGCCTCATTAGTAATCCCGACCGAAAACTCGGTATTAGACCGGACTAGAAAGAAAAAGAGGTTGCAGACCTCACCCCACCCCTTCCATGCTTCCCTTTCTCCTTCCTCTCGCTAATCCCACCTCCAATTCCGCCTTCTTGGTCTCCTTCCTACATCAACAGACAGTAGCAACATCTGAATCTGCACGATTTTAGCAGGTTTGGGTTCAAAAGGGATGGAACTGGGTATTAGATCTAGGAGGGAAGGGGGGGAGGGAGGGAGGGAGGGAGGGAGGGAGAGAGAGGGAATGAGAGAAAGAAAGAGGGGGAGACGGGAGAGAGGAAGATCGGAGAGAAACGTTTACCAGAAAAAAAAATGTCAAAAAAAAAAAGAGGAAGAGGAAGATTGGAAGGAAAGGGGGGTTGATTGTGAAAATTAATATATATATATATATATATATATATAAGTCCAGTACTACACCAAACGTTAAAAATGATATAAAAAATAAATTTAAGTCTCAAAAATATTTTAATATGTAATTAAGTTCAGTACTGCACCAAACGTTTCATTATTTTTATACTGTTTAGTCAATGTCAAGCCAATTTAGCTTAATTCTTGAAATTAGTTCAATTCAAGCTAATATGTCGAAACAAACGGAGCTAAAGAGAAGCTGTGGATAAATTTTGTTGTAAATTGTATAACTCGTCATAAACAAAAAAGACCGACCGGAGATAAACAAATTTTCCAAGACACTAAACACACGTGTCCAAGTATTGTGCACGTGTTGCTCAGAGAATGTACCACTCTGTCACGTGTCTGATGTTTGGCACTATATATGGGAGTAGGCTACAGTGCTCGCAAGCATTGAATGCTCACACCGATCTCACCCTCCTTTCCCCCCTCTCTCCTCCCTCCTCCCTCCTTTTAATGGTGAGATCGGTGTGAGCATTCAATGCTTGCGAGCACTGTAGCCAGTCCCCTATATATGATCTCAATAGATATTGGGCACTGAGGATAATATCAATAATTAATTTTGCAAACAGATAAAGAAAAAAGTTGAGAGAATCAAATTTCACAGCGCGAGTCATGGCGGCAACATTGACAAAGAGAGCCCTCTCCAACATCTCAAAATCTTTGCCTAAAGAGCATCCCTCTTGTATTCAATCCTGCGTATCCAGGGCTTTCTTCTCCACTTCTTATGAACCTGTCCAAGTAAATATTTATTTTCCCATTTTATTTGGATTTTTTAAAAAAAAAAATTTGGCATCTTTGTTGATCTTATCAACGATTCAATGCTAGTCAAACCCTAGACCCAGTGAACTTTGGATCTAAGACTAAGCGAACAAGTTAGGAGAACTATCTTTCGTATCTTTACTAATTGGGGGCAATTAGTTTCAATAAATTTTTGTATTATTCTTCAATGATTAAATTCTCTAAATGTCATCATGGTGTAGTCAATAAATAATTAATATATCATCGTTATTAAAAAAAAAATTATAAATTATATGCTAATATGCATAATTTATCTTTATTAATTTACCCTAAGAAGTACGCGCCCCAAAAAGTTTATGCATATTGTTCAAATAGCATCGCCTATATTTAAATTTTTCTCCCATGAAATAGGACCCAAGAAATAGACCACCAACAGAGGCAGGCAGGCATGGAGGAGCGACAGAAGGAGGAGAAGGTAATACCAGGATGGATAACATGAGCGGTGTTACAGGATTTGTAGTAGACACGGCAAGAGAAGGCGCGGCAAAAGCGACCGAGGTGGCGGAGGACCTGGTTGACATGGCAAGGGAGACAAATGTTGCATGGGATTCTGCCAAGAACACTACCCGGAAGGTCACCGACACTTTGGTTTCTCAGGCTGATGAGAACGTCGTTGATACAACCGAGTATAGAACTATTGAAGATCACAGTAAGTTCGCAGATCAGAATGACCACCATCAGAAGGATCACATTTGACCCAGGCTGGAAGTGTAATATGAGACTTCGTATTTAGGGTTTTTAATTATATTTAAACTTTGTTGGCTGTGAAACTTTCTCACAAGATCGAGGGGAAAACTTATGTTGAATTTTATCTTTTATCTTCGACCATAAAAAAAGAAAAAAAAAAATTTCTTTTTTTTTTAGTGTAGAAAAGGTATAAGAGAAGACGTATGAATTGTAATTTTGGCTGCAAGTGTACATATTCTCTTTCTATGGTAAATGTATGTTTACATCGATTTGTGACATGCATTGCGATTTTGGAAATGTATGAACATAAAAATCCATTTACAGGTTGAATCTTCGACCAAAAATTATGACATTAACCAACCTAATTCAATATCAAACACAATGTGAGGTGGATTATTCTACCTACAAATTGATTCAACACATGAAGAATATAGAAATGTAAACAATTTATGTATTTCCGTATTAAAATGTGAGCATGCATCTTGAAAACAATTGGGGAGAAGCACTGATTATATAAGTTATTAGGCATGGTTTTCTTAGTATGTAATTCATACTCATGCCCTTACGTGTGATGTAATTTAAGGTTAATTTATGTGGAGGTACATGCAGCGGCGAAGCCAGAATTTCTCGAGGGGGGGGCGAACTTAAAAGAATGTAAGATTAAAGAAAAATGACAACAACTAAATCTTTTTATATGGTAATGTCTTCTATAATTAAATAATACAAACAAATTACAATTGTTGCCGGCGAGGTTTCATGTCATGATCACAAATGTGATAATTAACGCGAGCTTCATCAGTTTGCTTGATCACAAATGTTTCAATGTGTTATTTTTGTGTCATCAAGTCTTTAGCTTGTTGCATAGCTTTATTATGAAGACTTCCAACACCTCCCTCATGGAAATTTGGAATTTGGAGAAGATGTCCTTAGTGGCCAACAACTAATTGAACAAGAAAAAAAAAAGGGGGTGGGATTTGATAAAAGAGGAGTAAAGGTGGGGACTGGACTGGGTGGGTGGGTTGGGGAGGGGACCGGAACAGTGCTGCTGTCAGCCTGTCATGTTGTGCTGCTGCTGCTGGGTTTGGGAAAAACCGAAAAGGGGATCGGGAATTTGGGGGGGTGGGGAATAGATTGTAGATTATAGAAATATATCATTTGTGATGGGGACCAGTGGTCCCCCGGTTTGTTCCATTTTTTTTTTCATATCCAAAACAACGTCGTTTTGTAAAAAGAAATTAATTTTTTTAACCAGGCCCAAAACGACGTCGTTTTGGCCTGGATTTAAAAAAAAAAAAAGTTTTCCCAGAATTGCAGCACCGCCTGGCTCCTTGCGGGCTACTCAGCCTGCTCCTCCATTTCCGGTCTCCAGGGGGTTCGGGAGCCTTCAGTAGCTTGGTTTTCCAGCGACCGCCCCCCCTCGCTCTGAAGCAGCTTCGCCTCTGGGTACATGGACCGTTGAGCTCAACACATGAATATTATAAGGAAGACTTTATTTTTCATATATTCATTACCACTAGTAGAAAAAAGGGGCTCTTCAATCCCGGTCCAGTTCACCCAAATTACATTGGGTCTAGTCCCCATACATATAATTACAAGTTGCGGTACAACCTCCTTAATAAGGATGCCACATAGACTATGTAAGTAGGTCTTTTGTTGTTAAATTTTACGAAAGTGCCACTTTTTAGAAACGGTTGCCTATCGTGTGATGTAATTTAAGTTTAATTTAAGCATCCTTGTTGACTGAAAATTGATAAAGCTATATTGTGCAATTTCTGTTCTTTAGTCCTAATCGTCTTTTTTCGATAAGCTCCACTCCCACTTTGTCTTAACAAGTTCATGATCAATCAAAGTAGAACAAAAAAATTACCCCAAAAGCATGAGATTTCTGTAAAAAATTCAATCAAGAAACCTAGTTTTCTGCCAAATCGCATTACGCAAGTACCTCCCCACGCCCCACGTTCTCGCTGACAACCAGAACCCCTCACCACCAACCATGTCTTCATTTACCAAATTATATGATTGGAACGATAAAATCTAGAGCACAATTACCCTAGTTTTGAAACGATTAAATCAAAAAATTATTGGGTTGTGAAAGTTGAAACGATTAAATTCAAAGCATAATTGCCCTATTTTTGTCCCCACCCTTACCAATTGCCACTGTAATTTTAATAATTTAGCTAGTTTATGCCTTGTTTATATGCAAAACAAAAGGTTGCGTGGATGGATTACAGGTTTCATTGTTGTGGTGCTTGTGGTAGCTGGGTGGGTGTCGTGCTTAGAGAAAAAATTGAAAAGAGTTTTCAAAGAAGAGGGCTAACAGAAATGACCGGGGGAGGAAGATTGCACAATGAAGAAGATATAGTTTTGTAATTATTTTAGTTAAGAAAGGGCATTATAGTATTTATATGTCAAGTTTTGGTTAGAATTAAGAAAACTTATAATGGTTAGTTAAAATTCTGTATATGATCTAAATTTGGGGTCCAACTTCCATACTACGTAGTATGAAATACTACGAGCATTGGATGGTTTGGATTCACGGGACCCACGGGACCCATATCATCCAAAACAATCCACGCCATCTAATGTTTGTAGTATTCCATACTACGTAGTATGGAAGAATTTTCGCTAAATTTTCGCTATTTTTCTAATTTTCCATTCTTTTTATATATCAAATTCATGTTCATAATTTTGTGGCTGTTATTAATATATCCAAATTAGGGAAGTTTATTTTCCTTTCCTGAATATTTTGATTGTGCAACTTTCTTCTCATTACTGTAACCCTAAATTTTAATAAAAATCACAAAAATAGGTCAAAGTTCGAACCTAGTATAGCAGGAGGTGTGGGAATCCAATGCTCAGTCTATTTCTTGGCCATTAAAGGGTCTAAAAAAAGGTTCAGGATCGAGGAAAGATGATGAAAAAAGAGAGAGGCGATAGAAAAGCAGTTCGAGTGAAAGAGCCAATCCTTCAATTTTAGTGCGTGCGGGAAAGGGACTGAATATACATCACCAAATTTATCATGGTGTGGAGAATTATGCATATATGAACACGATATGCGCTTTACATGTCAAGCCAAAACCTTGGGACCAGCTGAATCAAGATTGGTTGAACTCTTCACACAGATTGGAAAGGCTCCTCTCCAGCCTGAAAACTCGAAACTTTTCGTAAATTCGAATTGTACGTTTTCTTCATGCTCTTGCACTAGTTACTATATGTTTTTGCCGATTGGAGGGAAAGAGGGATTCGAATTTGAAATTGATGCCCACACATGTTGCTAGTGATGTTGAAGCTGGAGTTCTTATAGTTTTGAAGGCAATCCGTATGGCGTGGGTGCGTGATTGGCACCATGTGTGGTTGGAAACAGACTCCTCTTTAGTGGTTCAGTTTTTACTTCTCCTTCTCCTTCTATTCTGTGGAAGCTACGCAATGATTGGATAAACTGTATATGGCGTGCTTCTAGGTTGCATTTCCATGTCTCACATATTTTCTAGGAAGGTAACAGAGTTGCGGACTCCCTAGCGAATTATGGAGTTGACCACTCGGGTTACTCATGGTGGGATTCTGTTCCTCAATTTGCTTCGATTTTTCATTCTCAAGACTTAGGTCCTTTGCCAATTTATCGCTTTAGTTGATTTTTCCTTTTGTGTTATCTTGCTGTATTGGGGTTTTCCTGCTCCAAGAAAAATGTATTTCTTATTCAACTGGAAAGGGGCTTGAGGGAACGGGGGGTCGTTGTATTGAGGAGTTAGTTCTTTCTAATCGCTCTGAGCGGAAAGGAAGTAGCACTAGTACAAAAAGGCACTTGGGCGACAAAAACAATTTCGTCCCCCAAAGTCATATTTCGTCGCCTAAACGTTTGGGCGACCAATAATTCGTCGCCCACTTTTCGTCGCTCAAAGTCCGTCGACCAAACATATGGGCGACGAAGGATATACGTTCGTCGCCCAAAGTAGCTTTTGGGCGACGACGGTGATTCGTGGCCCAAAGTAGCTTTGGGCGACGACGGTGATTCGTGGCCCAAAGTAGCTTTGGGCGACGACGGTGATTCGTGGGCTCAGTAGCTTTGGCGACGACGGTGATCGTGTGGCCCAAAGTATCTTGGGGCCGATGGGGGATTCGTGGCCCAAAGTAGCTTTGGGCGACGACGGAGATTCGTGGCCCAAAGTAGCTTTGGGCGACGACGGCTATTCGTAGCCCAAAATATTTATTTATTTTATTTTATTTTATGTTTTTTATTTATTTATTTATTTATTTTATTGATTAATATTTTTTTTTAATTTTTTGATTTGTGTTTCATTAATTGGTATTTAAAAGACAATACAATATAATGAACAATGTAAAAAACAAAGTTGATTATATAAAGAAATGTACGTACACAATATTTAATAATAAAAACAAATTAAAATCTTAAAACGAAATAACTAGCTACTGAGGGGGCTGCGAATCAGATGATGGCGTATTGAGTGGAATGCCGGACAATTGGAGGGCGTTTAAGACTTGGCTCATCTGAGACGCGAATTGGGTTGACTGAGCCTCTAATTGGGTTGCCTGAGCCTCTAATAGGGTTGCCTGAGCCTCTAGCTTCTGCTCCAGGTCTGAGACTTTTGCCTTCAATGTGGTGACCTCTTCTGAATTGTTGTTAGAAGATGAGGCACCCTTCTCCTTCTCTCGGAGTCGCGCTTTCCCCATCCCCCGGTAAACCCTACCCCGCCTAGGACCAAGGGTCTGGTCTAGCGTCTCCGTTAGTATACGAAGACCAGCATCCTCAGTTGGAGTGACATCCTCCATAGGGATGTCGGGGGGAAGCTGCGATGCCACTTCTTCGAGATGAGCATTGCTCTTCTCCACCATAGTGGCCTGTAATAAGAAATTATATATTATTGTTTATAATAATTATAAAAGAAAATTAACAAGTAATTAAAGAAACTTACATAGAGCTGCTGAGCCGTCTCATCACCGGGGCGGACATAAACTTCCTGGAACATGTCAATCTCCGGAAACTTCGCACCTTGCTAAAAAATAAAAAAAAAAGGTTAAAATTTAAAATTCAGAAATATTAATTTATATTAAAAATAAAAACATGTAAAGTTTTACCTGTCGGTGTTCAGCCAGTCTATAGGCAAAGGGCATCGAACCAGAGTGGTGATGAAGTACCTTTTTCGACCTATTTATCCCATTGGCTCGAGAACGGATCTGTTGAACCAAAAAAGTTGAGTTAAATAATATATATTTGTTAGTGCATATATTAATTGTTGAGTTAAATAATAAAATATGTGTAAACTTACCAAAAAAGCAGGGTCTTGAAAGTGGTTACATAACCACTCCCAATCTTCAGGCCGCTCCGTCAACTCCGCAGGGCATCCTCGGGCTAAAGCAACCTGTGGGTCCGAATACAACTTGAAAACTTTGTGGAGGTCGGCCTTCCACTCTTTGTACCGCTCTTTGAAGAGGCCGTCTATGTAGTTCACTCGTTTGGCATCAAGGTTCGTAGTGTTAAAGTTGACCTGCAAATATAGAACAATATTATTAAAATATACAAAATATTGGACTTAATTAAACAAAGTAGTACAATGTATGGAATACACTCACCGACAGCTCGTGCCACATCGCCGCCTTCGTTTCATCTGGGACAAATTGCCATGATTTCCATTGCATAGGGCAATGGGCACGCAATATCGCCCCTATGTCCTTAACCAGGAGGCTGTGCTGGTCAGATGTGTCCGAACCATTCTTTTCCTCAGAAAAGGTGACGGTGATCTTTTCGTTACTCGCCCGTGTGATCCCCGTAGACTTCAATTGTCTGCAAGGGCCCCGGGTATTTTTCTTCCCTGACAAAACAAATAAGAAAGTCAAGGTTAAAACGGCATCTTAAAACTCCACAGAAAATTCGACAGAACCTCCCCTAAAAGTCTAACATTTCCCATAACCTGCAAACAATAAATCTAACATATCCACATCCACACAATTCCAACATATCCAACATATCCAACATATCCAACATATTCCAACATATTCCAACATATTTGACAATTCTAGCATATTCGACAATTCTAGCATATTCAACATATCCAACAATTCCAACATATCAAACACAATTCCAACATATCCAACACAATTCCAACATATCCAACAATTCCAACATATCCAACAATTCTAGCATATTCCAAAATATTCTTAAATTCTAACATATTCCAACATATCCTTAAACATATTGCAACAAAATTGACAATCGTACCAAATGTTTGAACATCCATTGAAAAATTGATCTAGACTGTATTAAACAAGCGAACAAAAATGAAAAAGATTAGAGGTATGGGTATATTACCTGTCCGCGAGCCCTCGCCGTCGATTGTGGAAGTCTCGGGTGCCTGAAGGTCCTCGGGACGTTGTCGCCGGTGAGCCCGACGTGCACTCACTACAGGAAACGTCACCGAGTCAGTGGACGAGGCAGGCACCTCGGAGACATTCTGAGCGGCCGACTGTGAAGGAGCTGCACTAGGACTAGAGCGGCGGCGTGTAGAAATCAAACCCGACATCTGTAAATCGAACATGTTACAAATTGTTAAATAAAATGACATATGCATATTAAATAAATTGTTAAACATCTATGTACTTACAATACAACTTCTATCAAATACAACAGAATAATACAATCGTAGAATGTTATACAAGCAACCTAAAGCAACTAAAGTTCATTTAAGTGGGCGATGCGATTTACAAACATGATTAGGGTTAATATCCAACAAAAAATTGGTCAACGCATGGATGGGTAGGTGGTCTCATAACCCACTATCATTCTAATGGCACCATTGAAAACAACTTCTCCCACTTGACCAACCATATATGAAAAATTAGCAAATGGTATCTTATTACAACTTCTCCCACTTGACCAACCATACTTGACCAACCATATATCCTTTCACCTAAACGGATAAAAGCAACAGATCCTTATGCCCTTTCACATAAACCATAAGCAACAGCAAATACATCACATAATAGCCTAACAGCAAATACATCAGATCCTTATGTCTAGATTCTTTCTTATATGTCTATTTTTTAGCTAAACATTGGTGATGGTTTCCAATCTAGTGATAAAAGCAGGTGATGATTACATGTGATGGTTGCTTCCCATATGTCTAGATTCTTTCTTATATGTCTATTTTTTAGCTAAACATTGTTGATGAAGCTATGAAAGGCTTAGGGGCTAGGGTGTTGATATTAAACAGCTTCATCGATTCACATCCTACATGAACAAATTCCTAAATACACTACTGCTTCTGAGGTTGGCCAGTGATTTAATGCTCTTGCATAAAACAGAAAATTCAATCTGTTTGGCTGCTTGACCGTTTGATCCAAAAAATAAAAATGCAATTCAGAAAAGAGAAACCTTTATAGTTTATATACAATAATCAAAATCTGAAGCATAAAAAGTAACCCAATAGCCTGATAATAAAAAGCTATAAATCAACATCATAGATCATATGAGATTCTTATGCTTTTTCTCATATCCCAACTAACAGCTAAAAAAAAATCCAATCTTTTAGCCGAAAAAAAAGAGTTCTTAAAAAGGGAATAATAAAAGCTAGTATTTTCTACCGATTAACAAGGACCTGTTTGATAACCACTTCATGTTAAGTTTTTAGTTTTTATTTTTGTGCTAGAGATGGAGAGGAAATACATGGAAGAAACGAGGGATATATACGAGTGGAGGAAGGATGGTGAGAGACATTTTTTAGTCTCTCTAGACTCTAGTACAAAAATGAGAACCATAAACAAAAAACGAAATGGTCATCAAATAGGTCTTCAATTTAAGTGCGCAACACCGTTTCAACTTAAGAATCCCATTTCGTCATAAAAACTAGCCCCAGAAAATATGGACAGCAGAATAAGATATAACGGACCCTCTCGAAACATCCTAACATTCATACATACAATTATCTAGTAACATTTTCCAGCACATTTTCGGGTATAGAAACAGAAACCGAAATTCAAAGAACCGAATCTAATTTACAAAGCAGTAAGCAAATGCAGTTGCAGTTGAAACAATTAAAGGAAAACATAACCATAATTCAGACCAAATTTATCTGAGTATATTCGGGTATGAACAGTTTCGGAAGGACCAATTGGAATGGAAAATTCATATATCAACGGGAATATGAGAGGATCAACGAATAAGTGATGCCTTCTTCTACTTCTAAGTGGTCCACCACTCTTAACAGTTGAAAAATGAAACCGATGACGGTATGATTCGTAAAGTGATTGTGTTTCGAGATCAAAATGGAGATTTGGAAATATGTACACTGCAAGATTTTTCATTTATTCGTTTTATTTCTTTATCCCTGCTTTCCCTCGTGTACTTTTATAAAAAAATAAAACCAAAAACTAAAAGCAAAATGGTTATAGAACGAGCCTTCAATTTAAGCACCCAACACCATATCCATATCAACTTAAGAATCCCATTTTTGTCATAAAAAACTAACCCCAGAAAACATGGAAAGCAGAATAAGATACAATGGAGCCTCTCCAAACAGAAGCTTTGTGAGCACACATTGAAATTGCTCACTGTCCATAAACCCAAATCAATTTCAATTCCAAATCCCAAATCAAATTTCTATTTCAATTTCTATTTCAATTTCAATTCCAAATCCTAACTGAAATTCCTAACTTTGAAACCAAGAACAAAAATTCAATATCCAAAATTCAAGAACAAAAATTCAAACTTTGAATCCTACCTCGAGAGAGAGAGAGAGAGATGGAATCCATCCCGGAGCACGGGGTCGTCGGCGTTTGGGCTGAGAGCTCGTGCGTTCAGATTCGCCGTCTGGGCTGAGGGAGGAAGACAGTGCAGAAGAAAGAAAAATAAAGAGCACGGGGTGCAATTAAACCACAGGACTTTGGGCGACGAAATGGATTCGTCGCCCCAACCCAAAAATTCGTCGCCCAAAAGTTCATTAAAAATTTTCAAAATCAGCCAACTTTGGGCCACGAATCCGTTTCGTCGCCCCAACCCCAAAAATTCGTCGCCCAAACCTTTAAAATTTTCAAAATCAGCCAAAAAATTTGGCGGTGAGCCAATTTCAAGGTTTAGGCGACGAATAATTCGTCGCCCAAAACCAATTGAGGCGACGAATATGTTTTTGGTCGCCTAAAGATCAGAAAGTGGGAAAAATCATAATAAGTAATTCAGAAGTGGGAAAAATCTGTAAAAAATACAAAAACGCTCGTAACGAAAATGTGTACAACTTCCGTTAAGGTGTCATCTCCAAAAGATGACCAATAGAAACCATGAAGGCTATATTCTTTTGTAACCGTCGATCAACGTTTACGTTTACACTCCGTTTTTATGTCCATAGAGTTTTTTTCATCCCGATTCTTTTTTGAAAACATGATCTTCTACTGAATGTAGTAAGATGAACGGTTCCGATCGTTCATAGAATGGCCCCATATTAACAATTGATCGAAAAATGTGATGATGTTATATAGTTTCCATAAATTATATAACGTCTTATACAAATTCTGACTACAATATAAAGATGGGGACATAATATAAAAAATCTGAACTGTTCATCTTATTAGATTTAGTCAAAGATCAAGGTTTCATAAAAAGAACCGGCATGAAAACAAATTACATACATAATAACCGAGCGTAAACGTAAAACGTTAATCGACGGAAGTTAAATTTTGGCATTATAAGCTTCATCGTTTCCTAGTGCTCCGATTTGGAGATGACACTGCAAACGAAAGTTGTAGGCCTTACCGTACGAGCGTTTGTATATTTTTTACAAAATTTTCCTTATCATTTACTTTATTAAGAGATTTTTAGTGTAGATTAAAAATAGGTTATTGGGTGACAAATACTATTCGTCGCCCAAAACTTATGGGCGACTTAATAATTTACTTTAGCAGACGATTAATTGGGCGACGAAGCCTTATTCGTCGCCTTAAGATTAATTTGGGCGACGAATATAAGTTCGTCAGCTCTAAGATATATTTTCATAAAATGTTTTGATTCGTATAGAAATGAGGTAATTATGTTTTGCATTTGGGCGACGAAGGCTTATTCGTGGCCCAGTAGCTTTGGGCGACGAATAACCGTTCGTGTGGCCCAAAGCGCTTGGGCGACCAACATTTGTTCGTCGCCAAAGATACTTTGGGCCACGTAACGGTTATTCCGTCGCCTAAAGATACTTTGGGGCCACGAATAAGCTCCCTTTCGTCGCCCAAAGATACTTTGGGCCATCGGACATCCTTTCGTCGCCCAGTGATACTTCTTGGGCCACGAACGGTTATTCGTCGCCCAAAGCTACTTTGGGCCACGAATAAGCCTTCGTCGCCCAGAGTATCTTTGGGCCACGAAATATATTTGTCGCCTAAGATACATTTGCAATATTTTTTTTTCCTTGGTAAATGAAGGTATAATTTATGTTTCAATGTCTATTCTTAATAATTTGACAACGTATAATTTATGTTTCAATGTATATTTTTAATAATTTGACAACGTTACAAATTACAAGTTCACGTACTGTCTGAATCAGAAATACAATACACATCATCGTCGTCACTTTCATCATTTTCGCTTGGTAGTTCAGATTCGCTGCTTGCATATGATTCCTCACCATCACTGTCCTCGGTCGGTGCGGGGTCAGAGGGATTGTAACGTCTCAGATCACCGAGGTCAATTGTAATGGAATCAATCGGTATTTCGATTTCAGGCATTCCAGCTACCTCAAGCGGTTCTTGGATTACATTTCTATCCACCGGTGTTGCCAAAACACAATCTATCTCCGATGAAAGTTGTTGGTCAGGTCCGCTTTCGTCTTCATTATTATCTCCGTCAGGAATATCATATATGTTTCTGTGATGAATTTTTTGCACAACTTTCCAACCATCCCCCGCCTTCGGGTCATCAAGATAGAAGACTTGTTTCGCCATAGTTGCTAAAATGTAAGGGTCTTCATCGTACCAACGTGTGTTAGTGTTCACTGATACTAACCCTTCGTCTCGCTTAACACTCTCGTTCGTGTTTGGATTTGTATCAAACCAATGACACTTAAACAAAATCACTTGGCATCGGTCTTTGTAAAGCACTTGTACAACACTTGTTAGTTTGCCATAAAACTCAATATCGGCACTGTCGCCACCGCCCGGGACGAAGACCCCACTATTTTGAGTTAACAACTTGTCATCACGCTGACCATCCACAAACTTAACGCCGTTCACATGACACCCTGAGTACAATTCAGCGCGAAACGGTCCGACCGCCAAGTTATATAATTCTTCGGTGTATGACGGCGAATTCTCTTCCTTCAGTTTCAACACCTAGTTCAAACAGTACAAAAAATTATAATCTTGTTAGTTCAAGATCATATGAAGACAATGACGAAAAACCTAAAATGTGAAGAAACCAAAAAGTACAAAACTTACATGTTCGCGCAACCAACGAGGAAACAATGCACGGTGTTTCTCGGCATGTAAATTTGAAGGATATGAACTGCTTATCAAATGTTCATGCTCATCCAGAAGCGGGCCAATCTCGTCACAATTGTTGAGTACGAACCAATGCGCTACCTCCATGTCCTTTTCAGAAAATGATTCGCCTCTTGGTGACGAGCCAAACGGACGTGCAGTTTGTGCAAACACCGAAAGTTTTTCTTTCCTAACACCACCGTCGTTATTGCGTTGGGGCCGATTGAAAGTCGTCTCAACATCAGTTAGATACATTGCGCAAAAAGTGAGAGACTCATATGCGATCCATGCCTCCACAATCGATCCTTCCGGCTTGGCCCTGTTGCGCACAAATTTTTTAAACTCCCCAAGAAGCCTGCAAAATCGAAAACCGGCTTTTGAAATTAATAAACAAGTATAAAATGATGAAGAATCATACAAAGGCCATGGGTCGACGTTACCTTTCTATTGGATACATCCACCGATAGTTGACTGGTCCACCAAGCAACGCCTCATCCGCCAAATGTATCATCACGTGAATCATACTAGTAAAAAAAGCTGGCGGAAAAATCTGCTCGAACTTGCAAAGGATGTGTACAATTTCATCTCCGCACTTTTTTACATCTGACACACGCAACGACCTTGCAGTCAACTGGGCGAAAAATCTGGACAACTTCACTATCGGGTTAACCACATCAGAAGGCAACAGACTTCGAATACCAACTGGGAGAAGGCGCTGGATTAGCACATGACAATCATGGCTCTTTAATCCCGAAAATCGATTTGTCTCCACGTTCACGCACCGCGAGATATTTGAAGCATACCCATCTGGAAATTGTACGGAAGAAAGAAACTTGAAAAATTGTTTCTTCCCCTCAGGTTTCACAGTGAAAAACGGATGAGGCTTTCTGAGTACACTGCCAACTTTCTTCATCCACAAGGGGCGCCTTATGCCCATTCGTTCCAAATCCAGACGAGCTTTTATCGTGTCCTTTGATTTACCCTCAATGTCTAGAATTGTCCCCACCAATGTATCACAGACATTTTTCTCAATATGCATCACGTCCAAATTGTGTCTCAGCTTTAACTTGGACCAGTATGGTAGTTCAAACAAAATACTCTTATGCGTCCAGTTATGATGCGAAGATGGTCTGGGCCCAGTAACACTTTTGCCAGATGGACCGAATTCAAAACTGTTCAACTTAGCTAGAATATCATCTCCCGAAGATTCTCTGGGTCTGAGGCGGGTCTCTGTTTTGCCGTCGAAAGATGTATCGTTCATACGCCACTCGTGATCCCACGACAACCATTTACGATGACCCATATAACAAACCTTTCCGGCGTGCCAATCGGAGGTGACGTCTTCCTTGCAAACTGGGCATGCCATATAACCTTTCGTACTCCAACCGGAAATCATTGCATAAGCAGGAAAATCATGTATCGTCCACATCACTGCTGCTCGCAACGTGAACATCTTTCCGGTGGACTTATCAAATGTACGCACACCGTTTTCCCATAAATTCTTTAACTCATCAACCAACGGGTGCAAATAGACGTTAATGGACTTTCCTGGATCTTCTGTGATTAACAGACTCATCATCGTAAATTCCTTTTTCATGCATTTCCAAGGCGGCAAATTATAAGGAACTACGACGATCGGCCAAGTGCTGTGGGTTTGGTTTAGAACTCCGAACGGATTAAATCCGTCGGTGGCAAGTCCCAGTCTGACATTCCGTGGGTCTGCTGCAAATTCAGGGTACATCCGATCAAAGTCTTTCCATGCCTGGCCATCTGCAGGATGCCTCATAACATCATCATTAACCCTTTCTTCCTTATGCCATCTCATGTCGGTTGCAGTGTGCGTCGACATGTACAAGCGTTGCAACCTAGGAGTTAATGGAAGATAACGCAACACTTTTTTTGGAATCTTCGTCTTTCTTTTTTTAGGTGTGATTTTATATCTCGGCTCGTCACAAATAGGGCATTTATCCAAATCTTTATTTTCCTTATAGAACAATATACAATTATTTACACATGCATGGATTTTTTCATACCCTAAGCCGAGACCATTCAGCACCTTCTGAGCACTTTTATAATCTTTAGGCAAACAATTATGTTTTGGAAGCATCTTGGCAAAAATACCAATAAAGTAGTCATAACACCGGTTTGACATACGGAACTTCATCTTGCCTTGCATAAACTCCACAATCGCCGTAAGAACCGAATATTCTTCGCAACCCGGGTATACTTCTTGCTTGGCATTTTTCAATAACCTTTCATACTTATCAAATGCTTCCTTGTCCATCGCGGGAGGCACATCATCCCCCACTTCCTCATCGTCATTGATCGAGGCGTACGGATAACAGTCATTTATAATACCCATGACTTGGTCATTACCAGATAAATTTCTTTCACCACTCTCCGCTCCTGACTGGTACGAAGACGAAGCTTGCTGTAATGGTTCCCCGTGATGATTCCATATGGTATAGGTATGCGTCATCCCATTTCTTACCAAATGATGGCGAACATGGTTAGGGGTCTCCCACATATGATTATTACATAATCTGCACGGACACTTGATATGAGAATGTCCCCGGTTGTGTCTCGTTGCAAATTCAATAAAGTTATCTACTCCTTCCAAATATTCAGCATCACATCTGTTCGGATTATATATCCACTGCCTGTCCATTTTTCCTGTTACCACATTACAAAGAGAGAGAGAGAGATAGAGAGCATTAGAATAACTTCAACTATGTCTCGTCACCTTATGACTCCGGTAAAGGCCCTATCCCATTCAGAAGTGCACATTTGTGTGCCGTAGTTTACGGATCCACCAAGATTAGATTTCGACATGGGCAAATTTTGGCAGCATCTCCCTACAGTTCTCCAAGTGCACGACGTAGATATAAAATATCTACTATGCACTTGAAGAACGTAAGAAGATGTTACCAAAAACCCACAATCGAAACCTAATCCGTGAACCGCAAACTACGACACACAAATGTGCACTCCCAAACTGTCCAAAAATGGGACAATTCAAGAATCAATTGGATCGCAGTCACGCTTTCGCATCCATGCACGAATCCAATTAATTCTCAAACGGGAAACTAAGGTTTTGTTAAAAAAATAGATACGAAGTTAATTACTATTAACTTCGTACGTACAACACAAAATAAATTCATACAAAGTTAATTACCATTAATTAACTTTGTACTTACAATACAACATAAAATTATTCAACACATACAAATCATTTGCATAGACAACCATATAAAATAAATTCGTATTTCAACAACATAAAATAATTAAGAAAATACCTTCAAATTGGTGCTCCTCCAAAACTCCTATGCAACAAACCTATACAAAATTAATTAATTTATGTTAATTACAATTCATAAATAATAATAAAATTTTCAAAACTAAAAATTACCGTTAACGATTTCCGGTGGTGGTGGAGGAAAAGGAGGAGGAGAAGGAGGATGAGGAGGATGAGGATAGTAAATGGTGGTGGTGGAGGTGGAGGAGGAGGAGGAGGAGGAGGAGGAGCAAAATCCTAGCTTGGGGAGAGAGTGAGGTGGTGAGGGAGATGAGTGAGATAGGGAGAGAAAGAGAGAGATGAGTGAGATAGGGAGAGAAATTTGGAAAACTGGTCTCGGGTAGAAAAAGAGTTTGCAGATTTTTTCTGCAAAAACTGCCTCTCGGGTAGAAAATGATTCTAGTAGGTTTTGGGCGACGAAATTATTCGTCGCCTAAATAAAAAAATTCGTCGCCTATAGTCTAAAGTTTGGGCCACAAAACCTTCGTCGCTCAAAGTGTTTAAGGCGACGAATTCTATTCGTCGCCCAAAAATTTAGCGCCAAAAATGTTATTTGGCGCCAGTTTTCCATCTTTTGGGCGACGAAAGGAACTATTCGTCGCCTAAACTTTTTAAGGGCGACGAAAAAAATTCGTCGCCTTAAGTTTTGTCGCCTTAAGGTCCTTTAGGCGACAAAAAAATTGGTGGCCTAATGTTTGGTCGCCTAAACAAAATAAAGGCGACGATATGGTTTTTTCGTCGCCCAAAGTTCTTTTGGGCCACGAATTTCTCTTCGTCGCCCGAAATTTTGTCGCCCAAGCCATTTTTTCTGCTAGTGTAGCCTAAGTTTGTAGTTGACGACTAAATCCCGAGATTTTGGTTCTTTCTACCATCTTATGTGGTTAGAGAGTAAGGCTACAATTGTAGTCCGATGACCAAGCCTTATGCGTAGTTCGACTCGCATATTCCTTCAGATTTTCCCCTTTTGTTTGTTCTGACTTCCAGTTATTCATACTTAATTTGTACTAGTTTGATTTTATTCAATAATATATTTTCAGTATAAAAAAAAAAGATTTAAAAAAAAAAGAACTTAGCAGCGACTCTTTTGTTAATGTCTTTGCATATTCAACATTTTATAGGATCAAGAAAGATATTGGATTAAAAATAAAATGTTACTAAACTAAGAGCCAGTACGGTCCTTTTTTAGTTCACTAGATGAGTAGAACGCGTAAAGCGAACACTTAATTTTGCGGTGTCATATTTATTGGGGAGTTAGAAATGGGGCTTGGGTTGGGTTAGAAGTAGCGTTTGGGGTTTAAGGTCGAAATCTGAATCTCATTCCTCAGGTTTAAGGTTTAGGGTCCAGAGTTTGGATCAATTAGGGCTCTAGGTTAAAAGTTGAGCTTGAAGTTTGAAGTCTAGGGTTTGAATCCAAGAAGAAAGTATGTCATATTACCGATTTTATATAATTTTGTGTATATCTCTTTCATCACATGGCTGAGTCACATGGTACTGTAGTCTTGTATGCCAGCAAAAGATCTCTTGGCTAGTCTTATTTTTAATTTGTTAGTTTAACTACTCAATGAAGAATGATGATAAAGGCCTTATACTTATTAGTTCAAGATAAAGAGAGGAATCCAGGAACTAAAGAACACCGGGACCAAGACCCAACTCAAAGCTGAGAGTGATGGGCACAATATTGTGGCGAAAATTACTTGGTGTGACACATGGATTCTTACTGGCTAGAAAAAGAGAGAGGCGACGCGGAAGCCAGTGAGGTGAATGTTTGATGAAGCTAGCTTGGACCACAGTGGTCTGATGCTTTAATCATACCTTGTTAAGCGACTATAAAATGGACCAGTCATCTTATGCCTTGTTAAGCGATTAAATAGTCTCTAAATCGAAGATAATTTCTTCAGAAGTGATTTGTAGATAATAATAAATAGAATTGATGGTTTCAATTATAATATATTTTTATATTCAAATGATACCACGTTAAAGGGAGGAGGACTTTTCTGCTTATTGGGACTGAGGGAAGTATTATATCCCTAATTTGAAATCTGCATAGTAGATTGGCAACGCTACGTATGTAATGACCGTGTTGATCATATCTCTCATACGTAGAACCTAAACTTCTAGGTAGATCCACTAAATCCTACCGGCCGGAATATGTTATCGGTAATATGATTAGAAAGCAATTATGTACACTTCAAGAACTTTGATTGACTCATTCATAAATGAAAAGAGTGCATAATGACGTTTTTAGATTGTAAATAATAGCTTCCTATAACGCCATATATGATGGCATGGACAAGTTGCAAAGGAACCCAAAGCATTATTGCATACCAGTTGGAAGTAGAATTGCTATTCGCCTGCTTTCTCTTTTACTTTTGTTTGTGTTTTGAAGATCAAACTAGCTAGAATGAATGTTTAGGTCCACAAATGTGTAGGACCATGACTTGTTAAACGCTTACATCAACCATTGGGTACTTTGGTACTATGACCATGTGAACTTGGGGTGCAGGGTCATGTCACGCTTGATTTTTCTTGCTAAACTCTGCGTATATATGTACCTGTGTTCCTCCATAACACATCCAAGGTCCCGTGAGCTTGTACCATCCACATAATGCCATGAGAGTATCTTCAAAAGAGTTAGCAAAATTTTTCTTTAAAATTGTCATTTGTTCATTTATTTAGCACTTTTATGCTACTTTAAAAAATTTGTCACTCTAACCCACATTTCAACCAACTCTTCATATTTTACTTCTCACTTTAAAATATCAATTTATTAAGTTTATCTTATTTTGTGGGGCCCAATTTGCTAACTTGAAGAAGTAGCAAGTGACCTAGTAAATATACATGGTCAGTTGTTACTTTTGTAATTTGCTAATTGAGTTGCTATCTTTGTTGGAGAGACGTTTTTTCTACGTGGCATAGCAAATATAATTTTGCTACCCAATTGCTGCCTCCCTTGGAGATGCTCTGAGCTATATATTCTAACTATTACAAAACATTGAACAAAATGGGAAACTATTAAGTCGCCGAACTATAACACAACAAAATAGACGAAAGCGATGTTCTCAATAAAACGCTGAAATGTTCACGATGATAATCGAATGGTCACACATTATCTTATTTTGCTAATTTTTT
Organism: Gillenia trifoliata; assembly: GCA_018257905.1. NCBI lineage: Eukaryota > Viridiplantae > Streptophyta > Magnoliopsida > Rosales > Rosaceae > Gillenia > Gillenia trifoliata. Next base: position 5,641,329 of record CM031081.1, on the reverse strand, counting down.
GTATAGATGATTCCCACAGAAAAATCTAAAACTAGATACTAAGATTGTTGGACCACATAACAAGCAGCCCCAACCAATAATGTGTTGGAAATTTTTTTGTTACATGTGGGTTAATTATGGTTACTGAAGAAAGTTGAAGTTTCACCATAAAACTAATTGGCAATATGAGGGGTAGCCCAACTTACTTATAAGTCCTTGCAAGGTTTCTCCTTTCACCGATATGGGAATCGTTAACCTTCACATCCTCACAGTTACGATGAGGGATGAAAGATTGTTTCAGAGTTATCTTTCAAACTTTAATATTGCCACCACAATCTGTGTGCAAAGGAGAAATACAAATTAGCTTTGTGGATACAATGAACCATGGCCTTGAGGCTATTGTTTGTCTCTAGTTTTGCACACTCCTAAAACGAATACCAAACACAACAAGAACACAAGTATTCAAGAATAAAATCTACATAAACTTTTATTTTTGGTGCTTTGGTTTTCAGTGAAATGGTGGAGAGATTAGAAAAGCTTTCTCTAAATCACTTGTATAGGATTTCTAGGAATACGAGTGAATGAAAACTCCATAATTCGTCAAGATGATGTTGTCTTATTTCTGGGAATACAAGCAATCACCATTTAACCGTCAAAATGATGATTGTATTACATACATAGGAGTATTTTAGTCAAATTTTTGGAGTAGGCTATGGTGCTCTCAAGCATTGGATGCTCACACCGATCTCACCGATAAAAGGAGAGAGGGGGGGGAGGAGAGGGGGGAAGGAGAGTGGAGTGAGCATCCAATGCTTGCGAGCACTGTAGCCAGTCCCCAAATTTTTTATTTATAAAGGTTTTGGTGTACCTTTATGAAATAGGTTGGTAACCATTCAAATCCAAATAACTCTTAGATTACACCCCTTCAACTAGAGGTATCACTGAATCATCTTTTCATTTGAATTTGATTTCAACTTTCTAGAACATGTTTTTTTAAGTAATTTAAGTCCTAAATATACACAGTATCAAAGTTTAACATCGAATGGACATATCTCCACCATTGGAAAACTGCGAAAAAATTGAGTACACAAAGCGGTGTTGACCGATTTCACTTGGGCAGAAAGCATCAATATGTGCTAAAGGCTCTTGAGTATATATATATTCACATTATAACCTAATGACATAATACATATATTTACCTCTTGAGAGAGAAATGGATAAAAATGATATCAATTTTACCGTGGAAGCTGTGTATACAGTGTACTGTAAATTCTGCATCCAATACAGGCATAGGGTAAAGTAGAGAATGGCAGACAAAGCATTCACTACAGATTAAAGATCGATCACTAATAATTCAACCTTCAAAGTACTCAGTTGTACTGCATGCAAATTTACTCATCCAGCGTAGCGTACTACGTGAATTTAATTAAAGCATGCACTACCGCCCTTCTTCTTATATGTACGTACTCACTTGTAAATGAACTGTCCCTCTCAATAAATGACACTTAATTTCAGCAATGCGAACAACCCCTCCAGGCTCTTCCTATACTATTTCACTCATCTCTACTGCATATTATTGTTAATAAATCATCTCAGAAAGCAAAACTCAACTATATACCTTCTTATACTCTTTTGTCACTAGTTCACCACGTAGTAAGCTCCTATTGGATGATGGTTTATTTTTGGAACATGTGACAAACATAGATTAGCCGGATGAGGCCAGTGAGACTATAAGTTGCAAGAGAAAATCTCTCGCTCTGATCAACACTAACTGTTCTTATATTTCACACTGATACAAATTAAGCTGAAAAGTTTTCAAATCCTAACCTCGTTTTTGAGGTGCTCTTTTCTTGTATATTCACTGTTTCATTCAAAATTCTGCCACCTTATACGATATCGACACGCGCGGTAAAGAATGGAGCTTGTGTTTGTGGTCCTCTTCCACTTTTTTTTCACCTTTTAATTCCTTACACTTTCTCCACCTTCATAACTCCACCCAGTTTCCCCCCTCCTTAATAATGCTCAACCATTCCTCATATGCTCAACCATTCCTCATTTCCACCAAAACCTCATTGTAAATTCTGACACGTACACTTCCTTAACAATGGAGGGCAAGAACTTTGAAGGAAGGCAAACATGGAAAGAGAAGGCAAAGAAGGATGACGAGGAAGTAGAGGATGACTACTCGGATGAAGAAGAGACCGGTGGTGGTGGCGGTGGCGCAGGGTTGATGCTGAGATTTGAAGATAATGAGACGCAGAAGAAAGCTGCTGCAGCTGGAAGGAGAGGATCCGGTGGTGGAGGTGGGGTTTCACAACCATCTTGTCAAGCGGAAAGGTGCGGGGCTGATTTGGTTGATGCAAAGAGGTACCACCGCCGGCATAAGGTTTGTGAGTTTCATTCTAAGGCAGCTGTCGTGATCGTTTCCGGGATTCGACAGCGGTTTTGTCAGCAATGCAGCAGGTCTAGTTGCATCCCATTTTTCCTCTTCTTTTTCTTTCTTCTTTCTTCCGTGCATTTTTCTGCTTCTGTCTGATTTAGCACTAATTAGTAGAATGGTGATCTCTGCTGTTTTTTTTTTTGGAATATAAATTGAGTTTTATACTCTCAGAACGCAAAAACTCCATCCATATAAGAAGTAGGGTTTTGACGAATTCTCCATGGATAATTAAACTTGAAACGAAGACTTTGCATTAGTACATATAATTAAGGATTTATATTCCATTTCAGATCATGAGGACACTTAGAACATGGGTTTACAGCTATGTAACAATTTTTTGAACAGATTATTCCTTGATTTTTGTTTTTTCCTGAAAGCATCTTTCCATGGAGTCAAATAGATCAGATACAAATCCATATAGGCTGGAATATTAAAATAACTTTTAATTGACGGGTATTGTTAATGGTGTCAGGAGGTTAATTAATTTAGTCAAATGCAGCAACTGGTCATGCTAAATCATGCTAGGTATATAACTGGTACAAGCTTTTCTTCATTATGCTAAGCAGAAATTTACTAAGATTCTGCTGCTCAATAATTAACATCATCTACAATTTTAAGAAAGAGTCAGTCATTGAATATTTTCATTCCTTTGCTTGTCTATTAATCTACCACTGAACTTGATAGGACCAATGCTATTTCTTGTGAACTTCAATTGCAGAATTTTTTGAGACCCTTAATTAATATATAGAAGTGATTTCCGGATATCTATTCTCTCCTCAAACACTATTTCTGTTTAGATTGAATAAATCAAAAGGAGAATCGAGAGACTGTGTCAAAGGAAAAAATCGGTGTGCAAAAATCATTTCCCATAATATATATAATCCTCCCTAAAATAGTACTTCTACATATCACCATGTCTTAGAACTTCATTATCATGGGGATGCACTTCACAGGTTCCATGAGCTAATTGAATTTGACGAAGCAAAGAGAAGCTGTCGCCGGCGTTTGGCAGGACACAATGAGCGACGCCGCAAGAGCTCAGGCGAACCATACGGAGAAGGCTCGACCCGGAGAGGGGTTGGTCACCAATACAAAGAAAATCAGACCAGATATCAGATCACGCCCCCAGGAAACTCATCTTCCAAGCATTGCCAGATCAGATAAGTCCGATGCATGTTGTCATCAGCTCTCTACATGCTCCCTCTCTTCTGTCATCCATGGATTTTTAGAAGCTCTACGTATGATTGTTCTAGTTGTGCTAACTCCGAGAATAATGTAAACTAGCTAGCTACAAGCTTATGTTGGTATGCTTTGTTTGTAGGCCATTACACATGTAGACTATGTAAGCTTCTAAAGCTAATGTGTCGTATGGTTATGTCGTTTAGACTAGGGTTGTGTAAAACTAATGCTTGGCACTATTGTGGATGTTTCAATAAGACAATTGGGATGTTTATGTAGGAAGCATCTGTGAGCACAATACAAAAACGCGTGTTCGTAAGTGCTTATTATAAGCACAATAAAACTTCTACTGGAAGACCACCTGCTTCCTAGAAAAGCACTTATGAAGTATTTATAGACAAGCACCTCAAAATGTTTTAATAAGACAATTATAATTAAGTTGTTGGACGGAAGTCTAACATGTATTAGACTCTGTGTGAGAGAATGTTTATGTAAGAAGCACTTATGCTCACAATACATAAACGCATGTGCTTTATAAGTGCATATCCTAAAATTGCTTTATTATAAGCACAACAAAAAATTCACTGAATTCAAGTGCTTTCCGAAAAGGTAATTTGAGAAAAATAATTCCTCGATCAAAAGTTCTATTAGTGCATCTAGTTATTTCTATCAAACGCCGCCAAAAACGAATTTAGGTATCTAAATATGTACAATGTCAAACATGCTGACAAAAGGTTGGACCAATTAAGGCAATTATTCATCTCTGGTTTCTGTTGAACATGATTAAACAAAAATAATTAAAATGTGCAACATAGTTTTTCACCGTGATTGAAGTTTTTGACAATAAGATGCTGAAAACGACTGCATATTATGGATAATACGACCAACTGCAATATGATTCTGCTGGTCATATATTACAAGGATTAATTGTGATGTCTTATCTCAGATATTTTCCATACCAAACGACAACCTATCTTTCTGTTCGTATATCTTTCCCTTTTGTTGGAGCATCAAACAAAATAGGCAAAATTGTACTATAAGAATTTATGTGGCAAGTTATTTACTCAATTATTTTATGAAAAAGTACCAAGTAGGCACAATTTTATTTTATTATTTTATTTCATCTTTAATATCTACTTTTATTTTTTATTTTTGTTTTTTTCTCTCCGTATGGAATACTTTATTATAAAAAAAGACGTGAGGTCCAATTTGCCTATAATGTTAAAAGTACGCAATATTGCGTACTTTTGGAAAGTAGACAAAATTTGCCTACCCAATTGACTACACTATTGAAATATATTTTTGCCTACGTGACTCGTCAAAATAGGTTTGACTATTCATTTACCTACTCTATTGGAGATGGTCTTAAAGGTCATCTTCATTATCTGTTTTTTGTCTGAAAATTTAGCTTTTCTTTTGTTTGTAATGGATATCCATACTATCTTTTGTCACCACGTCAAATACTTTCTTCATGATATTTATGAAAATTTTGAAAAAGAAAGATAAAGACTTCAATTTCCAAATTAAAAGTAGGAAAATCTGCCAAAATAATGAAATATACGATTTTACAAAGGTGTGTGTGATTTCGCACTCCCCTCTTTAATTAGGTCAATTGAGTCATCTCTAAATAATTCACTCTAATAGTTAGAAAAACGTAATAGAATGCTAAAAGATGAAAAAGAGAGTGCAAAAATCGCTCCATTTACAAATCTTCAATAAAACCTAGAATTTTATACTAAAAGACTACTAAACATGCAATAATCAATTAACACTACAATCTAGTAATAATCCTGTCCACTTATAAATGAGAGATCTCTGATCCGATTCCCATGTATAGCGAGTTCGGTGTTTATTTACTATGACCGCTCGTTACGTTGAGTAACTCAAATCCTCCACCCCTTATTGTAAACATTCATTGTTAAAAAAAAAATAAATTAAAAAAGACAAATAAAGGCACTAAGGGGACACTCAAAACATGTTTTATTTCCTGTTTATTGCCCCATCAGTGAAAAAGTTGAATTTGATTGAAGATTTGTAAAAGATTATGTTTCTGCATATAGACAGTTTCAGAAGGTGTTGACAATGTTGAAAGAGTATCAACAAGAAACTTGAAGCACACTAGAATGCCATAGGTGTTTACGAATACAACATATCTAATACATCATACAGAAAAGGGTAAATTACACGACAGAGAAATTACGCATTCACCGAAATCTTACAACTATACAGGAAATATCATCAGAGCTCCTCCTATTGACGGCCTCTTCAGTAAGGTGCTTTGCTGCTGCCCGCGCATCCTTTATTTGTATGATAGAATCCACAACTTCTTGGTTCGTCATCACCTGACATCAAATTGTATAAACAAATTTCAAGTCCAATTCTTTGCCAATTAATTACATATTGCAGTAAGTCGATATCGTTGCATAATTTCAAATAAACCAACCTTCCATAGTCCATCGCTTGCCAAGACAACGAACTCTGTGCTATCATCTATTAAATCCACCATCACATAAGGTTCAGAACTGAGATGTTTCTTCAAGCTCTTGTCACCAAATGCTCTTGCTACCGCCAACTGCCCATCAACCCGAGGGACATCCCCTGAATTCATCAGAATCAAAAATTTAATATTACTATAAGATTGATGTGATGAGAATGACAAGAACTAGAGAACTATAAATTGATAAGGCTTTATGATCAATCTCAACAATAGAACCTATGCTTCAAGCACCTAAAAACACAACTCGCAAATCACAAATCGAAGCTGGTATACTTAATGAGTGAACAACAAATCCCATCAAACTCAAACAATTTAAATAGTATTCAAAAACATATTATATTTTGTCGTGTGGTTTCCAAACACATTTGTTTGTATTATCAGAAATCTTATCACCTGGAAAGTTTGATACGAAACCACCTCTGTTCTCGATATCTTCTCTTTCTGTGCTAGGCTCGTGATCAACAGATAATTGTTTAGCTACACCATTCTTGCAGATAATAGCTCGAGAATCCCCAACATTGGCTACCACCAGCTTCTGGCAGTCAATTAAAATGGCCGTAACTGCTGTTGAACCCCCTTTGCCCAAATCAACTGCTTTCTCCAGAATGTTAGTATCTGTTACACGATATGCTCTTTCGACTGCCTTCTTGGGTTCTGTCCAGAAATCAGGCTGAGGAAAGAAGAAAACAAGGACCAAAAGTATAAAGACGTTGAAATTTGATATGTAACATCATTTAAGTGCAAGAGCTTCTATCAAACAACAACTACAAATTCAAAGCATGTAAAAAACCTAACATAATACCAAACAACACGTAATAAACTACCTCTTTCAAGATATTCTTAAAGAGATTAGACTGCAAGTACTCAGGAATTTCATGGCTCAAATGGCCATCAAATATTGCAAATAGTCCAAGCTCATGGTCATCGATGTTCTTAAATTGCGCAACAACATAGTCTTCCATAGGATGATGTGATTTTCCCTTTACCAAGTGGAATCCATGTGTTATATGATGCGACATCTTGCTCTTTCCTTTTCCAGAGTCAGGGTCTGATGGACCTAAAACTTTCTCCTGTAAAGAAAACCGAAAAACTCACATTTAGATTCACAACCAGAAAAATTAAACGAACGATATCAGGGTATCCATTTCTAATTTTCTACTATGCAACCAGCGACACTGATGAAAAGAAATCTCCTTTAAGAAGACAAAGCCAGAGAGAGAGAGAGAGAGAGAGAGCAAAAGCTTACATATTATGAGAAGCTAGTTAAAAAATGATCAAGTTTTGTTTTCCACTCCAATTGACAGGCATTAAATAATCATCTTACCCATAAAGCATTAAAAAATTATCTTTATTACCTTAACTAATCCAACAGGAAGAAAAATAGAGAATTTTATAGCTTCTAAAGTAGTTTTAATCATTTCAATATGAACTACAGATTTCTGGCAAGCCTACACAACATTTCCACTCAATTTTAGCAGTTGAGTGAATTCAAGCCCCGTCCTATTTCTTCATTGATTTTTTATTTCACTAAAAGCTTCTGCTGCATTTTAATCTTCCCACCCATAAACCCCAACTAGTAAGAGGAAAAAGGAAGAAGGGTTTAATCAAAAAAGAGAAAAAGGGTTTTCCTCTTCCACCATCCATAAACCCTAAGGGATAGCAAGGAGGAACAGTAGAGTTACAGATCTAAAATTGCAATTCTGAATAAATAACACAAATAATTACAATTTAGAGACATGGGTTTTTGTTAATAACATACGTAACACAAGGATCTGCAAGAATTTCTCTATGTGGTGTGGATGAAAACTAAATTTGCAGATCAGGAAGATATTAAGAACAAACCAAAAGAAGTCAATTGATGAACAGAGCAGTGAGCAATTGGAAAAAGAATTGACGCCCATTAAAGCAAATACATGGAGGAGTAGAGTCACTGTATATGTAGCAATACATACCTTCATCTTAAGGAGGATTTCTCTGCCGGTCATGGCTGTCCTGATGTGGAGCTTTATCTGTTTAAAAAATTAAAATTGAACAAATGGAAAATTTGGAATTCGAACACAGTGGCCAAGAAACAGAAGAAGAGAGACAAAACCCAGAGTCACCGAGACGATGAGAGAGAGAGAAGTGAGAAGAGTTGAGGATGAGGATGAGGATGATGGATGTGTTGACACGCCCCTCTGTCTCTGTTTTCCAGCCTCTCTCTTCCAATTCTATGCCGCGTTCTCTGCATTAATCGAAGACGCGTTCGCGCCGCGACTTGTCTTTTTTGTATTCCTTTTTTTTAAATAAGATTATTTGTACTCCAAAGTCCAAACTACACGAAAGGAGGAGCGTTCGAGCCACTAGGTTGAAGGGGGATGTCTTAATCACGAGGATAATTAATCACTTGCTTTATATTTTTATTTTAAATAATACTATTCATGTCATATTTTGTAGCACATGATGTGCCGAGCGACAGAAACTACCACATTGATTAGTGATTTAACTCATTTAATGTTTATTTTTTATCTTTCACTTAGTATTACGATCTACACTTATTTCTTTTCACTTATAAGTGAAAATTTTAAGTTTGAATAAACGAGTCTGATATCAGTGTATTCTCTCAACCCTTAGTATATTGTTGTATTTGAAAAAACAAATGAGAATTTTATCTAAGTGTATGTGAATTGGACACATCATATACCATAACGTAGTATAATGTGGTATTAAAAAATATAATAAGTATAGCATCAAAGGCGCTGACCAATTAACTTCAGCTAACCATTTATTTAGGCTCGCTTTCACAATATTTTTTCATAATCTGAATTGATCATTTTTAAGTTATCGTTGAAATATCAATCTTGCAACAATTCACTGAAACTGAATGACATTTAGCCCTCTAATGCTGACCTTATAAATCAAAGAACATAGTGTTGCCGGTAAACAATGTAATGTTTACAATATGATTAGAGGGCTAACGATTTTTTATGAGTGAATTTTTACTAGAAGAATCTATGAGCGTTGACCTAAAAATGACGGGTTGAAATTATGATAACTATTGTAAAACAACTTAAACAAGTAGTTAGGGTCGTATTAAATTATTAACTAGTTAGCATTTAAGCGCTCCAACGAGCATTATTATTTTTCATATTTTTGCTTTATATATTTATGGCTTGTACTATCTATACATTTTTTTTTACTTCTCACACACCATTTTCAATTTCAACCGTCGATTGAATAAATTGAAGAAGATCTAAAGCTAAAAATTAACAAAAAATGTGTGAGAAGTAAAAATGAATGTGTAGATAGCATAGCTCTATATTTATTTATCGTTTGATTCGTTGGAATAAATGAGAAAATTATAAATAATAACGTAGGGTGGGACCAGGCGAAACAGCAATGACGCGTAACTGAGTCGCGTGCACGGATGACACGCACGTTAGGATTAAATGGAATTCACATATTTTAATAGGGTCAATATTGGGTTTTCAGTTGTGTTTTAGTAGGCAGTATTGACTTTTTATTTACACATACGTTTTTTTTGGTGAAGTTTTTTCACGCATCAAGACCAAGCATATGATAAATTAACTTTTTTCAAAATATTACCGTAGTACTTCATATTATTCAATATAACTATTTTTATTATTATTTTAATTAATATCAACTGTTACATTGAATATAAATTAATTTCAGTCGTTTATTATTTTGTAATACCTAATTATGCGTAATAATAAAACATTATCAAAAATATTCTGTGCATATTATGCTCTGTTGCGACATGAACCAGACTGAGTATCAGCGGTAAAAATTTTTAGTGTAAATCTAAATTTTATCTTTTGTTTTGAGAGAAATTCTTATGTGCAGCTGTTGTACACAACATGAGTGGACACACAAAAAGTAGGAATTCTTTTGTGCGAATGTGGTATACGAAGTATGCATACAACTAGTGAATTCTGTACGGCAAGCACACATAAGAATTTTTCCTCTTGCAATAAGACAGTGAACGGATTTAATTAAATTTCAACCATTTTTTTGGAGAGCAAAGCTCGAGTTTGGGATCATTTATACCAAAGCAAATAAAAATAATAATGGTTTTTTTGTACACTCAAGTTTTGTCTCTGAACATCTATCAATTTTGTTTAAAAACAAAAAAACTCTTATACACATATATAAAATTACCACAAAGAACTTAGTGATTTCTTAAGGAAAACAATTATTTCTTTGGATACCTATAGGGTTTTGAAACAAATAATGTGATAACCAAGCAAATGATAAACTTTGCAACTGTTGAATTTCACTGTAAAATTGAAGAGAAAATCTTCATAATTAATACAAGGAAAATGAGTGTCTAAAGAAAAATAAATTCATAAAAAAAAAAAAGTAAAAGAATGGTATTATTAGAAGTTTAGTAAATTAGTTTGAGTGTCCAAAGAAATGTATGAGACTAAATTGGGTGTCTAGAGACAAAATTTGAGTGTACACAGAACTTCAATAAAAAAAATCAGTACGGACATGTGGTTTGGATTTCAAGTCTAAGGTCCAATCTCAGGGATGAAAATGAGGCTCAAGGTTTGAGGTCCGAAATTCTAGCTTGGGCGGAACATCTAGAACTTGAGTCCAAGTCCCCATTGGCCCATGTAAAAGATCTGCATAGGTCCAAAAGGATTCGTTCAAGCTAATGCCTAAAGGCTCTTATCCACGATCAAATCTCGTAGTAGGATTTAGTCCAAACTCAATTGTTTAGTCGTGCCAAAATTCTACGGTGTTTCCAGAGTGTTTTATATTCTAAAATTTTTAACTTTGTATCATGTAGTCTTGTGTTACATTGAAGAAGTAGGCTACGGTGCTCGCAAGCATTGCATGCTCACACCGATCTCACCGTTAAAAGGAGGGAGGAGGGAAGAGAGAGGGGAGAAGGAAGGTGAGATCGGTGTAAGCATTCAATGCTTGCGAGTACTGTAGCCAATCCCTACATTGAAACTTGAATTATATAAATTTTGCTAAAAACAGTCACTCACTCGTGCATGAATAAAACTCCTTGCATGAAACGTTAGTCACCTATGGGAGCAAAATTCACCTATGGACTCTGTGTTCAATGCCCCTAAGGGCTCCTAGCATGCTACATTGTACATAGGCCACACTATATAGCCCAATGTAGGATAAAAGAGAACGTCCCCTAGGCACCCCTACAAAATCATCCTTCAAAATAATGCCGAAGCCATTGAGGGGAGTGAATTTTTTCTAGTGCACATTTAAATTACACGTCGTGAATTTTTTTTTTAGTGCACATTTAAGTTACACAAGCCATTAAATTCTGTTATGTTAAATAATTTAATAGTTCTTGTTCAGATATGTAACTTAAATGTGTACTTTTGAGAGGAGATTGCGAAAAAGCATTGTGCCCAAAGTCCATATTATGGCTCCAATTAGCTAGTTGATCCAGAATATATATATATATGGTTGTAACTCACACTATCTCTGTCTTGTGCTAAATGATCAGCTAAGAGAACATTTTCCTAGGTTTATATCTCTCGTTCACACAAACATATATATATATATATATAGTTCACATTGTATACATTTTACGTGACAATAATTTTTTTCTTTGTTACTTGAAGGAAAACAGACCCCCGATCCAAGGCCGGAGCTACAGCTTGATTGAGCCATTTCTACTTTTCACATCTAAATCTATAGGTTTTTAACATTTTAATAGCAAATAAATCATTTTTTTAATATCTAGCCTAATAATTTTTTTTAATACAACTGAGAGTTGGAGATTTGAATAAACTACTCAATGGGTCAAATAATTTAATATCGAACTTGCAATTCATTGAAGTCGAATCTAAGACCTTTACTTACAAATAGAGTGAAATATAAATCACTGACCATATTTAGATGTGTAGTTTCTTCCATATTTACTTTTACCTTACCTAGTACACAAAAGTCATTTTATTCCAATTCAAAACATTCTAATTGCATCTTTCAAGTTTAAGGGCTTAGCAAATTTCAATTAATGTGCTCTGATATAACACAAACAAGTTCTTTCGCTACATTAAAATAAATCAAATCTTTGATTTATCATAATCTTAACTCATTTTTCCTTTGCTTCTCGTGACTTCAGCTAACTCAAACAACTTTGTGTCAATAAAAGAAAATTCACTCAGCAAGGAAGATCATGGACCTACCACACAGCATAATTAGAGTATCATCCAAGGAAGTGTATAACTTAACAGACATTGTTTTGTGTGTTGTGTGTTATGCGAGTGTGGTGGGTGGAAAGAGGACTGACTAAATCTGGCTGACCTGTGGTCCCCAATAGCATGATGAGCTGAAATGGACCCATGGGGTCTCCTCAGAAAACCCTAATAGGAGACCACAGAATTTTCTAAGAGCCACTTTGTCTCCATGTTTGTGGGTAATCAAAGTGTTTGATCGAAAACAATAACAAAAGTATTTGTATTTTTACTTTTTTCCAAATTAAACATGAGAAATGAGAAATTGTGATTTGCTACGCACCTATTAGAAGTTGAGTATACTCTACAAATCCGAGAGTTTGGGTCGTGTTTAATGTGACTTCAACATAAGGTAATAATGAATATTTCACACTTCCTTAACTTAATTCTCTATGCAATCAGATTATTTTAATGTCATGTTTAGTTACAAGCTCACAATACAAAACTCCAAATAAATAAAAAAGAATAATACTTGCATTCCTCTCTCGAAGGGATGAGCTCAGTCTCCCCATGCAAATAATGTATATTCACCGTACAAAATTTCATAATCGAAACTGGTCAATTTCTTAATCATCAATTGAAGATCACCCTTACAAAAAATTATTTGAATCAGATATCATGTAGTAATTCAAATGTGTAGAACAAATCAACGGTGTAGGTACCAAGTAACAATTCATGATGAACCATTCATTTATTTTATACGTTTGGAGGATTAAACGATTTTCGATTTGAATGAATTTTTGTAAAAGTGATTTAAATGATGATTAAGAAATTGAACAATTATGATCGTTGAGTTTATATGCTCAAGATATGTTATTTATTAATTGGGGAAATATGCATCTCCACAAGGGGGATGCAAGTATTATCCAATAAAAGGAGTGTTTTATCAAATTGTATAAAAGAACTTGCATTGCACTCATTAATTTTTTAAGTCCCTTGTGGGAGGAAGGAGCCTTTGCTTCCGCAACAGAAAGGAAGCTTCAAGCCAAAGTGTAGCTGATTCCATCATTGCTTTGTTTTGTAAAAGCTCAGACAACCCAATATGCTTGTTATTATGTCTCCTGATCACAACTCTCCCTTTCTGCTTTCAGATGTGGAAGAAGTATTTTTGGGGGGCTGCACCAAATTGTAACAAAAACAAAAGCTAGTGGACGAAAGATTAAAGGGGAATCCACTGGATTAGGAATAAACAAACAAGGGTTTGAGAATATTTATTTCTGTGCTTCAAAGATTTTATATGATCTTATGCCAAAATACAAGATCATCAAAGGATTTCAATCCACTCACCTCCTGATTAAATCTATAGACCAGTTACTTATCAGCTTTCGATTTATTGTTACGTTTCAATTTAGTGTGTATGTAGAAACTAATGTTACATGTATCACATTTACAGATCTCAAATTACAGATAAAGAATACCATATAAATTCCACTTTACAGTCAATAAATATAATATGAAAAATAATTTAAACCTATTTTTTCTTTTTACATTCTTCTCTTTATTTATGTCTCTGAATTCTCTTTATATTTATTCAGTTTGACCGTTAAAAAAAAAAAGAGAGCGCAAAAACATTTCCCTGTAGTTGGATACATTATGTCAATGTAGTAATTTAGGTTACCATGCATGCTCATATTCAAGGACATGATAGCCATTTATGAATTGATTTATGCTTGGATTACAATTTATCATAGTTATACTACCAATATTTTGGTCTCTTAGACTAAATGTGGGGCATTCTACAATGTGGGTTTTATGTTTGACTAAAAAGTGTTAAGCCTCACAACATCATTTATGATTTAACACACTTCCTTTGGAGTATCCCACACCATGAGAGTGAGTGTTATGGCAACCCCACCCAAGTATTGAATCTAACAGTGAGTTGGCAAGTAGGATTTCATGATTCACACCACCACAGCTCTACCCATCTCACCCAATAGAGTGTCAAGATCACTCCACGTGTCTCACCCATATAGAAATCCCAATTTCCCTCACTTTTTTTCCTACCGTTCCATTAAAAACCCTCTTATAAATATATACAACCTACCTCATGCAAATACACCAGCCTCCCTCCCCCTCAAAAACCCTCCATGGAAAACCGCCGGAAAAAAAGCTCCTCCGGCGACACATTCTCCTTCCCGAGCACTCCGATCCACGACCAAGACTCTGACTTTGAGTTCGGGTGCTTCACCCCAGACTCGGCCTCCAGCACTGATCCCTGCAAAGACTCCCCCGCAGACCACTTGTTCCTCAATGGGAGGCTCTTGCCACATGCCTTCCCATTTCAACCTATTAGCAACGGCTTTATGGTCGCTGATAATAGTTCTCGGAGAACAAGCCGGACGAGCAGCATTAGCAGCAAGGACTCTCTCATGTCGTCGAGAAGCAATAGCACAAACAGTCGGAGTAGCAGTTGTAGCAGCAGTGCTAGGACAAGCTCAAGTGACAACTCCGAGAGGAAGTTGGCGTATCACTCCAAATTATCATCCGATAAATACAAAGGCAACAAACCTAATAACAATATTTCAAGTCATCAAGTTTATGGGAATTCTCAGAGGTGGCAATTCATAACGGCCGTGCCCGTGCCGGCTTCTTTAAGCCGTGATAATTCGCGGAAGAAAGTGATCAAAGTGGATCAGCTTGAAAGGAAAGAGAAACCCGTTAAGGCGAAGAAACAAGGCCGGGTGAAGGCGGTGGTGTTCCGGCGGAGATTCTTATTTGGCCGGAGGTTTTTCCGGTGGCTTGTTTCGACGTGCAAAAAGTGTCACGCAATGGAGCCATCCAAGAAAAGTACAAATGATAATGTAATTAAACTGGAAATTAGTTAAAGTGAATTGTGAAGTTACATTAATTAATGAATTTTATATAAAATTTACTGAGTTTGTAATTTGTTTATGATCAATTTGAGGTCAGGATTTTGAAGTTTGTTTATATATATGTCAGGTTTTGAAAGAATAGAATTGGCTTTAGCTTTAGCTTTGGCTTTTGATTATTTTGAACTTTGAAGAAAAGCAAAAGGTAATATATATTCTGGGAACGTTATCTAGAAAAAGAAACTTGGCTTGTTAATAATGATTCTTCACAATGTGTTTAATAACACTGCAAAGCAAACGTTAGTCTTAAGTTGAAGTTGTTAACCTAATCAGATATATCTAAAAGCAAAGGCTTCAACAACTCAACTTTGAGCTCATTCATTCCATAGTTGACATATATAGTAGATCATCGTTGTCATTGTTTGAAATGTAGTGCAACTTGGGTAAACTCGTTAAATCTTACTCTTGTGGTCGTGTTGTTTCTCTACATGTTTTATTTCCGACTTGAATTAGTGTTTGTTCAACGATAAAGAAACAACTAAAAATTTAAGTCAATAAAGTCAGCTAGAGCCTAGTCATTCTAACAAGAAAGTTAAATTATAACATATTTGACTACAACGGTCAATTATTGACTTTTTATTAGGACCGATAATGACTAGGCTCCAACTGGCTTTGCTAACTTGAATTTTTAGTTGTCTCTTTAGATCACTGGCCACAAATTTATCATGAAAATTTAACCTATAATTGTGTGTAGCTTCTCAAATAAAATGAATTTGATTGAGCATACAAGTTAAATCAAATTTTTATTTTTATTTTTATATCAGAGAAAATTGAAATATGGACTATCCTAATCATAACTCAAATTATTATTTTTTTTTTTATATCAGAGAAAATTGAAATATGAACTATCCTAATTCGTTACTCTTCTCCCACCACTTGTGCTAACCCAAGAGGAAGTCGAAATCTTTTTATAGCATAAATTATGTGTGAGTTTACAATAGTGAATTGTTGAAGAGGGCAGGGCCACAACCAAACTGTTTATCCGATTGAAAATGTTTCCAAGCCCCACTCATATGATTCAAAAGTTGGATTCTGACTTTGACCAAATCAAGTTGAACATGGTCTACATAGTTTTGTGTAGGGAGTTTTTATTCGGACCCAGCACAAATGCTCAGTTCACTCAATAAAACATGGAAATATCCATTTTGTCTTAAAAGTACTTTGAAAACTAGAAAACTAAAAATGAACAATCATCAAATCACTTAGTACCACCGTCTATTAGTATTCATCTCTACTTGTAAATTGAATGTCTTAAGTTCAACTCTTGTAAATGGCAAGTTTAATACTAAATTATGGTTGGTCAATTGTGTGCCTTAATCCAATCCCCACCCTTTAGTGTAAATATATTGATGTATAAAAAAAAAAAATTGAACACACACTTGACATTGTCGGACCTCAAACCCACTTAGCCTAACCTCCATCTCTGTTATCATCAGTCCTGCCATTAGCGTCAACGAGGGAGTTTCCGGAATGAGTTGAGGCCAATGTCAGAGACGACGACAACAACAATAGTAGTAGATGTGCTTTGTAGTTTGGGTCCAAATAAAAGATTCGTTTTTTGTATTTGTAGTTAAAGTAGATAGTTTATTGTCACTTAGTACTACGGTTTAGTGATATTACTCTTTATTTGTAAGTAAGAAGTCTTAGGTTGAAATCTCATAGATGACGAGTTCGATACCAATTTATTTCTTCAGCACGTAGTGTAATTATATAACTGTATAAAAACTATATATAAAAAAATGTAGATAGTCTCACTGTAAGTTGTGTTCTGTTGTTGTATTTTGGATCAACTATAAACCCATTTTGGACACGACGGACTTGTACAACCCAAGCCCATTGTGGCTTAGATGTGGATGCAACCTTGCAGCAGTTGAAGGATGTTATTATGTTGATTTTTTTTTCCCTTGTACAAGCAATGTCCGGGAAAGAGAGATTAAAACTTAAGTGCAAAGGCGATTAAAACTTTAGTGCAAAGGCGGTAGCACAATGCTTTAATCAACTTGGTTAACGCTAGAGGGTGCAGTATGTTGGTTTTCTTGATGCTTACTTTTAACTTAAAATTCCATGGCGACAATTAGAAGAAGAAAAAAAATTGAGGAAAACTCTTCATGGGATGAACAAGTACAAATGATCACTAATTAAGTCTCACTAACTGAGAGAACATAAAAACACAAGATATAAAGAGCTAAGAGCATGAAATCAAAGCACAGAAGTATACGCAGCAAAGGAGCTCGAAAGCTTTGCCTGCATGCAACTCTTCACCCATTGTCCCTCTCTCTAATCTCTAATACAGCCCTCCCCATTTCACTCCAAGAATGTCTCCATGACATCAGAGTACATACCAGCTTCCGCGTTTCGATACCCGACAGGTTGGTGTTGATGGTGATCAACTGAATTCGAAGATGACGAAGCCATTCTTGCAGGCAAAGTAAAGCTCCTCTTGTACTTGTTTTCCATGTTCTTCCTTGCGCTGCTATCCGGATGGCAGTCCAAGCTCAAAAACTCATTGTCTGAATTCGCATTCGGGTTGTTGTGGTGGTGATTTTCGTCCCCGCCTTTGTTTGCCAAGCTCTCTGGATTGAACAAAAGCTTTGTATCATCGGACCGTCCCGTGAGTGCATTGAAGAAGGACAATCCATTAGGCCATTTGATGTCACTTTCATGCTCTCCTCCTCCTCCACCTCCCATCATGTCTCCTCCCATTTGTGTTTCTGCCGAATGAGGCAGCAAAAACATGTGAGTCTCGTCTTTACCGGCTTGAGGATTGTATCCGAGTCTGGCGGCAGAGTTTTGGAAATTGGGTGAAGGCAGCTGCATGGATGCTGCAGATGGAAGAGGCCTTTGAGCCCAATTGAAGAGAGGCGGAGGAGGGCGGATTGGCATGGGGGACTGCTTCGAGGGCAGTACCGATGATCCAGAGTTGTTTCGGTTTGACGAAAAGAGTTGGGAGAGGTAGAAACCAGACTGGTAGCCTAGAGATTCAAATGTATGCCTCATTCTTAGCACAAAATGCAGGTCTTCCGGTATCTGATCACATATTGTTCATACCCTTTTATCAATTAACAAATTAATAACATAAAAATCAAATTATATATTGAAGTGAAAAGAATATATAGTCTCACAATCTTGCAGGAGCCCAACTGCAGAAGCCCATGGCCAGCTTGAATTACAGCAATTGTCTGGTAAAAAATAAATTCACAGTTAAAAAAAAAACTAGGAACAACAAACAACACCTGCGAAAAAAATTAACTGTATCTTCAAAAAATGATGAGACCAATAAAAGTAAAACAGTAACTGTTTTTCTGTTCTGACCTGAATGCCTGACTCAAACTGATCAGTCCATTCAGGAGGAAGCTGCAATAAATAGCAATCAAAAAAGGAAAGGTTACTATATCAATCATCAATAAATGCTATATCAATCATCAATAATTCCGACCCACGACCCGGTAGTAGGGCTTGAATGCTCTTAACCGCGTGAGCTACGAGCGCTACTGATATATAAGCGGAAAGAAATATGTGGGTTTGATTACATACAGCATCAAATGAACTTTGCCAGTAGTTGGAGATGTTTGGTTCACACTCTGTGGGTTCTTTGAAGACCCATTTGTGGCACTTATCAGATGCCACCTTCCCCATCAACCTGTTTAAATTAGTGCAATCAATGAGAGCTCACATACAAACAACTCATTTCCCATAATTTTTTTTACAAATGATAAAATAATTCATCTAATCTACGGGGAGGGACTTCAGAGGGTTGAGCCAACTTGGTTAGACCCGTGCCTGCAACTCCATACAACTTCATGTCCTGCAAGATTGTTTTGGAGAGAGGAGAGAGAGAGAGAACAACAAAACAAAACAAAAAGACATACCAAGTACCCACCCTTCTCCATAATTATACAGCTGAATGGACATTTTGCTGAAGGCTTTTCTGACGGGATCTTCTCCATCAATTTCTTCCAGACAATCTGATGAAACTCTCCCTCGGCAAAACCCATCTTCCCACATCAACATCCTTCACCAAATTTCAAAAAAAAACAGGAACCAAAAAATCACGTAAATTTTTCACTACCTGAAAATTTTACTAATACAAACAACACCAAAATCCCATTTCTAAAAACAGAGAGAAAACAGAGCAAAAATTGAATTAAATAGCTAAAGCTATGCTTACAAGCTGCCATTGTCATCCCCAACCTTGCAGCCATTACCACCTCTAACTCTCCTGCAACAAAATAATAACAAAAAGTGAATTAAGCCCAGAAAAGGAAACCATCTAAAAATGAAAGTATCCAAAGTTCAACACAGATCAAGCGTAGAGAGGGAGGGAGGGGGCATACGGGCGGGGACGGATGGTCCAGAAGACAGAGTAAGTCCAGTCAGTGTTGAGACAGACGGTTCTGAGGGCCTCATGAAGGGCCATCATCCCAACAGCTTCTTTGCTCCTATCTGTTGCTCCTGAGCCCACCATAATCTTCTCTCTCTATCTCTCTAGGAATCTCTCTCTCTCTCTCTCTCTCTCTCTACCACTTTTCTTTTTTCTTTCCTTTTTTTTCTTCTGCTCTCTCTCTCTGTGTCTATCTATATATCTATCTACTTCCGCCTGAAAACGCTGCCACTAGCTAGCTAAGCCTACTTCTCTGCTAAAACCCAACTGAAAATTTCTATCTTCTTTGGCACCTGCACATTGCTTAACCACCACAAGGCACAAAAGCACACCCTTTATCATCTCTCTCTCTCTCTCTCTCTCTGATTTTTGATTTGTTTTGTTCAGCAACTTTGTCTTTGTTTACTATTCTTGTTTTGTTTGTCCCAAGTAGTCAGGTTTGGTATTTCTTGACAGAGTTGGGGCAATAAAAAGCAGGGGAGGGAGTAAAAAGTGGGGGGTTTTGGGAGTTGCAAGTATTTAGGCACTGGAAAAACACTGGGGGGATCAGCTTTTATCCGCTCTCTCCTCTCTTGCACAGCAGAACAGTGAGAGAGAGAGAGAGAACTGTGCGTGGGTAAAGTAAAAGAAGAGTTGTGTGACTGATTTTCATAGTCGAATTACCATTCTACCCTTTTCTTAGGATTGTCAGTTAGTTTAGGTGTTGGATTCCTCTTAGTTTGGCGACAAATACGGTATCAGAAACACAAGTCACGTTTTATATCATTTTATTTGGATGCCTCTAAGTTTGGTGACAAATATGGATACCAGAAACACAAGTCACGTTTTATATCATTTTACATTTTGGCGAGAAATACAAATATTCTCGTGTAACCGTTGATGCCACATAACAAACATCTATTAAATAGTTGAGATAGTTTTTGAACACGTGACAAGTATTCAATGAACCAATGACGCCATTGAGCCTATGCATGGTTAGCAAGAGAGAATCTCTCATACAACAGAGTTGATATTTTCTATTTTTAGAGTATATTAACTGAAAAATCACGTGTTACAATTTGAGCAAAATAGTAAAGTCACGCGGACGTGTTCCAAGTACTCTGAAAAATCGCTTGAATTTGACCTACTATTTTATGACTTCCACACACCTTTTTTTTTAATCTTTTAGCACTCTCTTATTTATTTATATTCCTTAATTCTTCTATAATGTATTCAATTTGAATACAAGAAATAAACACGAGTGTACATAAATAGTGAATGAGTGTATAAAAATCATTTCCTAATTTTACATGCATGCTAATGTTGGTTAACCCTTTAAGTGAAGATATTCTATGTTCTCTTGTCTATAATTTTCATCGCGTGACCAAATTTCATTTGAATAGAAAAATAAGCACACGTAAATATACAACTAGTTACATGATAAATTCTCTTTAGAATGAGTCAGTCAAATAGCTAAGCTTCCCCACCAAACTCATTTTTCTAACAATATTTACTATTAGATGATGCGGCAGCATGCATCATATCAAACTTTTTCTTGTGTTATATCAAAATTATAGGCCTATGATTGGGAGTAGGCTACCGTGTTCGCAAGCATTGAATGCTCACACCGATCTCACCATTAAAAAGAGGGAGGAGGGAGGAGAGAGGGGGGAAATGAGGGTGAGATTGGTGTGAGTATTCAATGCTTGCGAGTACTGTAGCCAATCCCCTATGATTGCACCATTAACTGTGTGGTACAAATTAAAGGCTAACAATATTTTATACCTTTAAAGTTTAAGGTGATTTTTAATTTAGACTATGAGATTTCAATTTTCTCATATTATCCTTAAGGTTTTAAAATTGTATTAATTTACATATTTTGTATACTTTAATGTCTAATTATCTATTAAATTGATAAGTTTTTTAGACTATATGGTATAAATGTGGCTTACATGTCAACCCAGTTACGGATTTTATGCTCACTGTGTCATCAATTTAATGAAAATACAAATAATTTATTAGATAAAAGGTGTAAATTTATACAATTTCAAAATATTAGGGGACAATGTGAAAAAATTGAAACCCCCTGGCTCATTTTAAAAATCACCTCAAACTTTAAGGGTGTAAAATGTAGTTAACCCGAAAAATTAACTTCACCATGGACACAAGAAGGTAAAAAGGAAAGAAGAAAAAAGTTAATTTTTGAATGGTAAAAGACACCATAAATTGGTTTTGGTACAATGCAATTTCACTTTAAGCCACTGATTAAGCATCAAATGTCGGTGAATTTGAATGATTAATAGTATAATTGAACTTTGTGTTTGGGAAAAGTTTCATGTTCAAGTCACCAATAATGAATTAATAGTAACATTAATTTGGCTCCTATATAACGTGCTTTGAAGCTGGATTTTTCCAATTAGCAATTAGCAATTGCATTTGGACATACATAGGACAAGTCACCAATGTTTTTTCTTATCTCTTGCTTGTTGAATAAGTATACATTGCACAATTGGTTACGTATTTATTAATCATTTGGACCTTAAAAACTTATACTATTCAAGGTTGTTTATTAAGTTAACGGGATTGGCTATAATGCTTATAAGTATTTCATGTTTACACGAATCTAACCATTAATCTTCTTCTTTCCTCCCGTGTACAAGGTTCTAAAAAGCGCTAAGCGCTAGTCAGGCGGGGGGGCAGGGGCCTAGCGCCTAGGAGCCTAGGCGGGTTTTTTAATTTTAATTAAATGTATTATATAACAATAAAAACATATAAATAAGTGACTACAATTGATTGAATGCATAAAATGAAATATGTATTCAGAGTTATTTTACAAGAAAGAAAGTCCATAGTTATTTTACAAGAAAGAAAGTCCATAGTTATTTTACAAGAAAATTATCTTCAAACTCTTAACCTAAAAAAATAAAAAATAAAAAAATCGAACCGCCTAGGACCACTTAGGGCCGCCTAGAGCTGCCTAATTGTCACCTAGAGGCTTCGCCGATTTTCTCAATGCCTAAGGCCTAATCGAGATGCCTAGACCCTGCCTAGGCCGATTTTTAGAACAATGCCCTCGTACGAGGAGGGTTGAGTCAAATAGACGCAAATAATATAGATTTAGTCTTGTCCTGCATGTTAATAAATAAATAGTGTAGAGACTGAAGAGTTGAACGTATGATCTTCTAAAACTAACGTTGTAATATCATGTTAGACAATTAAATTGCAAAATCCGAAGTATTAAGAATAAGTCAACAATAATCATAGAAATCAATTTTGGATTTGACTACAATACTTATATGTATTTAATATAATCATCATCTTGACTGTCAGATTGTAGTTATATTAAATGCATATATTCACATAAATATATCTGATCGTCAGATTAATTGTATTAAATACATATAATCATTGTTAATATTCTCATTAATCTTTCTATAAGAAAAATCTATTTCTTGCCAAAGTTACCCACTTCACCTAACTAAATCTCGAATATCAAAAATGAAAGATAACTAAAACAATTGGGATGGCACAGAATCTTTACCAGTCAAAGTTGATAAGGTGGATACTGATGGTTAGATTTGGATTAATATTTTAAGACAATATGATATTGTTGTTATGTCAGTTTTCAAGGACAAAAACATAGTGTAATCATAATAATATTGTACGGTTCTAAGTATAAAGATGGCTTTTGCCATTTGAGCACTCTTCCTTGTTATTGCCTTACCGTTGCTTCATAACTAAGGTGATTAAAACTTCTAATTTGCCCTCCAATTTGATTAAAAAAAAAAAAAACCCTAACAGGATGTTGTTGTTAGCAGATAATATTTGCATCTACCCCATAATCATCCCTTGAGAATAAAAATAAGTTTTATGATTAAAACAGTTCAATTTTTTAATCTATATTTAAAGATTATTTTTACAAAATCATTTGAATGCGAGATCGACTAGTCATTTAAATGTATGAAATAAATTGACGACGTAGATACGAAGTAACATATTGATAATGAACTGTCCATTTATTTGTTACAATTAGATAACTAAACGATTTCCAATTCAAATAACTTTTTGAATGTATTCTTAAATGGTGATTAAGTAATTGAACAATTGTGATTTTGAAATTTGTACGATGACATACGTTATTAACAGGAGGTGGATTAGCGTGGATGCAAGTATTCTTCGTTGTTAACACTCCAAAAACGTCATTCTATACTCATATTTTTATAAATTCAGAAGTGCAAGATGATTCTTTTAAAGTACTAGTATCTAACTCCTTAATTTTATTATGTTTTACTTGCTGAAACTAAAATAAAATCCAATCTAAATACATAAAATTCGAAACTAGTTTATCCAAAATGATTTTCTAAACCAACTCAAATACAAGATGGTTATATTGTGTTTTGACAATATTTGAGCATGGGGTAATATTGTCTTTTAAACAAGGTGTTGCTCTTGTAGGACAAAGGTGCTCATCTGCTTACACTTGCACTAAAGAAAAAATAATTAAACAAGCTTGAGAGAAAGAATAAGGGAGATTAAGGTGTCACGTGCGCACGTGCGATGACAGTGAGTCGGTGCATCGTTTCTCATAAAAGAAAGCGAAACGCACGAATTGCGGGGAAGGATGGGCACGCAGTTTGATATTTAACTAAAAATCTCGAAGATTTTTCTCTACTTGGAAAGTTTTTCTCTGCTGACACCAACTTTACTTTTGTTTCCCAAGTCATCAACTCAAATTACAGAACAAGCTTAGCTTCGAGCTGTAAAAAAGAAAAATGTTAGGATTCCAAGTGGCATATTTGTATTGAATATTGATTTGTACACTTGTCCTGCTCTCGTCAATCTATAACTGAGTTGTTTTTTTTTATTACAAAGCGATGTCCTATAATAATCTATATTAAAGGAAGAGAGATCGTTTAAACTCAGAATACATTAGGTTGAAGATAAATGTTCTAACCACCAAAACATTTCACCACTTGTAACTAATAGTTGTTAGTTGTTTTATGTTGAGCTTTTGAGATTGGCTTATATATATCGACTTGTACCCAAAACTTTAGTTGTTTAATTAATTGATTTGCAGTCGTCGTTTTGTTAATGCAATTGGTATTCTCTGTATATGATTCAAGGTTTAAACAAGATCATCATATGTACATCTGTGGAGACATAAATTAACTACTTCCAATAGAAGAATGACATGTGGACTATATGCTGGCTATAACGGTTTTACCCTTGACGTCGTGAGCAGACCACATACCACCTAAGGTGACACACCTTGACCCGGATATCCACGTGTCAATATCGAGTCGAGATATGTTGGCCGACATCCCAAGAGGGATGACAAAAGCCACAATGTAAGTGTACTGTAAAAGTACAAATAAATTAAAAACTAAAGTCTACTTTGAAATTAAATTCAAAATAGAGTGCGCAGTGCAGGGCTCAAAGTGCAAAGTAACCGGTTTCAGAGCATAACCAAAGTGCAGTAACGTAAGAATAATCCCATCTTGGTAAGGATAGGCATAATACAACTAGTAGGGAAAATAATTATGTACAGTAGCCGCATCGGATGCCAGAACCACTAGTGAAAACTTCACTTGCCACCAGTTTAGTCTCTAAGACCTGGAGGGGCGCAAAACAGAAAATGTGAGTGCGCAAAAATAATCATTTCTAAAAACTTTTGCTTTTCGTAACATAAATAACCCCTCTCTGAAAAACATGTATAGTTTCCCAAAAACATACTACGTATAGTATGAAAACTGTCAAAGATACGGATAACCACAGTTATCTCAACATAATATATAGTATACTCATCGTCAAAACAGTAATAAGGCACCACTGCCAAAGATATGTGTCAACACCATTAATGCAACGATATACAGTATGCTCATCAACATATGTAGACACACAAGCCCATGCAGAAAGTTACTACATGGGACAGGCTGGGTGTAATAAATATATGTTCAGTACTACGATCAAGTGAAGCTGGCGCTAATCACGTCACATACGAGTCCTAGCTGCCTAATGCAGACTAGTACAGGCTGGCACCTATAATGGATCCAAAGTGAGCATAACGGTGTGGATGTGAACATACATGTGAAGGTTGGTCCTGGCCCAGACGAGTACTAGACACCGGGTGAATGCATGTATGATGAGCCAATAAAAATATACAATCATGCCATCACAATTTCACAAATCTCAACAAATATACTTTATACTTAACTCGTAAGTAACAACATGGCATGATAGAAAATAGTTCGTAAAATCGTAGCGGAAACTAATATAAATAATATAAGTTTCATAAAACAAAGCCCACTTATAGATATGTAGTTGGGTCATAGCCGCCTCGCCTTGCCTGACCCCTGTACTACTTGTAGTAAGTCTCACCTATATGAGATATCACTATAGTAATGATTAAACTCATAAAGGTTACCAATTAACTAATAAATAACGCTTATCCTTGGTTCACTCAATTTGAAGGTCCGAAACACTCCGAAAAATACCATACGTACTTCCCCTAGGTAGTACGCGTTGTCACGAGTTGCCTTGTGTTGACGCAAATCAAAAAGGTGGTCCCACGCTCCCCCACGTGAGGCTCACGAGCGGGCCTGCCTCGGCTTACGCACGCCGCACGCTCGTTAAAGGAATATACCTGGGAATATTCTCGATCTGATCACGTTTTAACCGGTTTGCTGACGTCACTATCCGGTTTGGATTGGGTTCAGACCGGTTTGAACCGGTCGCAATTGCAACTCCGGCCGATCGCCAGAGTCGCCATCTGAGCTCGCCGATTTCTGGAAAATTTTTTAAAACTTCATATCTTCTTCATTTCTCAACCAAATTTCACGTTCTTTATGTCAAAATGAAGCTAGAGAGAAGGATAACAAGATTGTACCTATTTGGAGTTTGAAAAGTGGTCGGAAATGACCTGAAACTAGTCAGAAAGTCTCGGTCTACAAACGAAGTTCAATCTACTCCAAAACACGACCAAATCACACGAATTTAGTACGAAAATTCATCTACTCAACACGAGAAAGCTAATGGTGGTGGTTAGAAACCTCACCTCGGTCGGAATTTGTGAGAAACTCGCCAAAAAAACTCGGTTATTCCTTGTGCTATTTTCGTCAATTGGCAAGGAGTTTGAACAATCGGTTTGCACCATTGAACTCAGTGAGTTACGACAAAAAAGATGGTGGTGGTGGTTTGGCTTGGTTCGAAGAAAATAGTGTGGTCACTATTTGATTGTGAGTGTTTCTACGGGAAGAAAGAAAATGTGGGGGAGAGAAAAAGAAATGTCTGAAGGAAAAAGAGAGAAGAGAGCTTTGGGTTTCCAAAATTAGCAGGGGAAATGGGGTCCTTGGTGACACACAACACAACACCCCCAAAACTGGAAAGAAATATTTAAATGAACGTAATTTTTTTATTACACATCGAAATTACGTCTATTTCGCGCTCATGCGTTTGTAGTGACGAATACTACAAGAATACAATAAGTAAGAAGTCAAAATTCAAAAAGAGTTCAAACGTCCACGTAGAACTTCCACTTAGCCCGTTCATGGGCATTTTCGTCAATTTACAACTTCGGAAAAATAAAATACAATAAAATTAGGGACGGGTCGTCACACAAGGGAACGTGGCATTTGTCTGCCCTCGATGAGGGGACGTGGCACTTGTTTGTCCTATGAGTATTAGGTATTTGGGCCACTAACATATCAAAGGTACTTCGGGCCTACGATATGTCATGCCTGACACACCCCACCCTCGATACCCACGTGGATACCGAGTGCGAGCGTGCTGGCCGACACTCGAAAGTGACGAAGCCATTAAATGCATGACAACACTTGTGAAAATGAAATTAAATTGTAAATAACGTTGCGGAATTCAATGTCAATATGCATATGGTTCAGAGCGTACTAATTTGAAACAGCGGAAATATAATAGAGAGTCAAGCTCCTAAAATCTCTATCCATAACAGGGATGGATATTATTATAGAAACTGAATGACAGAAAGATAAATCCCTACATGGTTGGGATATCTGATCAGAGCTGCCACGTATCCTCGACTTCGCCAGAAGCAGTGTCACTATGACCTGAAGGGGGCGCAAAAACAAAAGGTGTGAGTGGACAAAAATCAAAGTTTTCGCAAACCTTTCTCTTTTCAAAGTACTAACCCCCTGTTTGAAAATCCAGTATAATAGTAAAATCATACTATCATAAAATGTAACCAAAACGTACTTAATAAATATATCTGAAAACGTATGTCATTATACAATATCCGTAGATAGCAAAACATATTTCCAATAGTCCTTTCATCGTATATATCAATAATAAAGTACAGAAAACCAACACAGGGTATATGCGCAATCACACATGCACGGGTTGAGGAACAGCCTCTCAATCACCGTACAAGTCCAATACGTTAATCAATAATTTGTACTCCTAGTACCACACACATGTAAGTCCTGGCGCCGCAGCGCGTCACACCCGAGTCATTACGCAGTGGGGCCTTTTCCCCATAAACAACAACAATAAACGTAAGACAAGCTTGCACTAAGGTATTTACCGGACAATACCCCTGGAGTACAGTGCGTGTGACCCATACATGTGAGAACTGTCCTAATGGCCATGAGAACGGTACTACAACGTAGTGAAAGCATACCTAGTGTGTTTGAAAACATATATACATACTCATATGTAAATAGGAACCAAAATCCCATTTATAAATCCCATATATCAAATATTGCATAAATAATCATTCTCCCAAAACCATATAATAAAATATCAATTCGTATTTAAGCAAGAGAAATATCATAGTATAAACCATTTTATACTATATACTCATAGAAGATAAAATATCTCAAATCACCAAAATAATCCATTTATCAATATAAATTTATCATAAATAAATCACTTAGGTAGCACAAATCATATTCATTAAGTATATATATTTATAAATAAATATATATAAGTAAACATGCTTTAAAAGCCATTTTAAAACCATATATAATCATAAACATAATCATTCATAATCATAGAAACCATTTTATAAAGTAAATGTCCACTCACAGGTATTCGGGAGTGAAATCTCCCTCGGTGTTGCCCTCCTGGATGTGCGGAGCCGAAGGATTACCTATTTAAAGTTAGGGGATAAATTAGAACTTCCCTAAAAATAATTAAAAAATAGGCCTTAAAAGAATCCCCCCAAAAATATGAATATTTTAGCGAAAACGGGCTCGAAAAATGAATTCCGGGCCCCGAAAACCCTACCGCCGCCGTCCACCGCCGCCGGCGCCGCCGTGCGCCGCCGCACGCGCCGCCACGCGCCGGGAAACGGTCGGAAAACCCCTCCACGCGCCGGGAAACCCCCCCACGCGCCTGCACGCGCCGGCACGCGCCGGGAAACCCCCGGACGCGCCCACACGCGCCGGAAAACCACCCCACGCGCCGGTCACGCGCCGGCGAGTGGCTTCACGCGCTGGCACGTGGTCCCACGCGCTGGCACGTGTCGCCACGTGCTGGCACGTGGTCCCACGCGCTGGCGCGTGTCCCCCACGCGCGTCACGCGCCCCACGCGCCTTGCTGACGTCACCCCACGCGCTGCTGACGTCAGCCACGCGCCCCACGCGCCTGCTGACGTCAGCACCGTTAAAGTTAACGGAATATACCTTCGCCGTTAACGGAATATTCCGTCGTCCCCTTCCTCTTGCCGGTCGCCGGAGCTCCGCCGTCGCCGCCGCCGCCGCCGCCGTCTGGTTCGCCGGAAACTGGAAATTAAATACCGATTATGTCCCAAAACTTCAAAAATTCGTATCTTCTTCATTCTTTGTCCAAAATTGACGTGCCATATATCAAATTGAAGGTATTGAGGAGTAGAATATTTTTATACCTATTTTAGGCCGGAAAAGTGGCCGGAGATGGCCTGAAATTGGCCGGAAAGCTTCGGGAAACCCTAATTCCGTTCTCCTTCAATACTGCACCAAAATCGACGTACTTTATATGAAATTGAACCTACTCAATCCAACAAAACCAATGGTAATGGTCTCGAGGCTTACCTTGGCCTGAATTGCACAGGAAATTGACGTTTCGTTTCTGAAACCGTTCCGACGTCGGTTTGAATAATTGGGGTCGAATTTGACGAAACTAAAAACACAGTCTCATCCACAATGACGAGAGGAACCCTCTGGTATGATTTTTGGGCGTTGGTTTGGTGGTTTTGTGATTCGTTCAAGGGTGGTGGCTCTCGGTACGTATTTTGCCGAGAGAGAGAATGGGAGAGAAAGAGAGGGAGAGAGAACGTGCAGCAATTCCTGGGTAGGGTTGGCTGCTGTGCAATCAGCCAAAATGCCAAAACCCTAATTCCCATACACGGAGTGACAAATTACCAAAATGCCCCTACACTTTAAAGCTTCGTAAAACGTTCGTTTTAACTCCGAATTGAGTTCCGCTTGCGTCCACGCGTTCGTATCGACGAGTATTTCGAGAATATGTAAAGAAATAAATTTTTAGAAGTCGTCACGAAAAGTCAACAAAAGTCAACATTGACCCTAGGGGTATTTTGGTCATTTCACATAAATTTTGGGACGGGTTGTAACAATCTACCCCCCTTAAATAAAATTTCGTCCGCGAAATTACAACAAAGAATACTAAAACAAATGCGGATATTGCGCCCTCATATGCTCCTCAGTCTCCCAAGTAGCCTCCTCTACCTCGTGGTTACTCCACCGAACCTTCACCAGAGGTATCACCTTGTTCCTCAGAACCTTATCTTTTCTGTCCAGAATCTCCACCGGTTCCTCCCCGTAACTCAATCTCTCATCCAACTGTAAGGGTTGCGGCTGAAGTACATGAGACTCGTGTGGTACATACTTCCTCAACATAGAAACATGGAAGACATCATGTACCCGAGATAGTTCTGCTGGCAAGGCCAAACGATAAGCGACTGCGCCAATACGCGCCACAATCTCATAAGGACCAATGTACCGGGGACTTAGCTTACCCCGCTTACCGAATCTCACCACACCCTTCCAGGGCGACAATCTCAAAAACACAAAGTCGCCAACTGCATACTCGCGATCCTTAGAGTGTTTGTCTGCTATACTCTTCTGTCTGTCCTGGGCCGCTTTCAGGTTACGCCTAATCACCTGAACCTTCTCTGTAGTGTCATCTACCAATTCTGGGCCCTCCAGTGCTCGCTCCCCTACCTCAGTCCAACATAATGGGGTTCTACACGCCTTACCATACAACGCCTCATACGGTGCCATACCGATGCTAGAATGGAAACTGTTATTGTAGGCGAACTCTATCAACGCTAAGTGATCATCCCAGCTTCCCCCGAATTGAAGGACCGAAACTCTCAACATGTCCTCCAAGGTCTGAATCGTCCTCTCAGACTGACCATCTGTCTGTGGGTGGAAAGCTGTACTGTACAGAAGTTTCGTTCCCATAGCCTCCTGAAATGCCTTCCAAAATTTGGAAGTGAACCTCGGATCTCTATCCGATATGATGGAAACTGGTACCCCATGGAGTTTAACAATCTGATCGATGAACATCTTCGCCAATTTATTCAACTGGTAATCCTGATGAATTGGCAAGAAATGAGCTGTCTTCGTCAGTCGGTCGACGATCACCCAAATACCATCACACTTTGCTCGGGTAGGCGGTAACCCAAACACGAAGTCCATGGTAACATTCTCCCATTTCCAAACTGGAATAGGAAGCCTCTGCGACAACCCCGAAGGTTTCTGCCTCTCCGCCTTCACCTGCTGACAAGTGAAGCACTGACTCACGTAAACGGCGATATCCTTCTTCATCCCTGACCAATAGTAGTAAGGTCGGATGGTACGGTACATCTTCGTACTACCCGGATGCAAAGCATAAGCTGAGATGTGTGCCTCATCCAGGATTTCCCTCTTCAATCCACTATCACCTTTGGGTACGACTAATCGACTACCCAACATCAGTACTCCATCCTCCCTGATCACATAATCCTGTCTCACACCGCCAAGAACTTCCTCCTTAAGTTGTATACACTCAGAATCAATCCCCTGAGCCTCTCGAACTTTATCCACCAAAACAGACCTAACCTGAAAATGAGCCAACAACGCTCCATGATTATCCACATTAAGGGTAGCACCCGTGCTCCTCAACTCACCCAACATCGGAATGTAGGTCGCTCTAATCGATGCTAACTGCCCATGGGATTTCCGACTCAAGGCGTCGGCCACTACATTCGCCTTACCAGGATGGTAATCGATGGTACAGTTATAATCACTAATCAGCTCCATCCATCTCCTCTGCCTCAAGTTCAACTCATTCTGCGTAAAAATATACTTGAGACTCTTGTGGTCGGTGAAGAGACGACAAGTCTCCCCATAAAGATAATGTCGCCAAATCTTCAAAGCAAAGACCACTGCAGCTAACTCCAGGTCATGAGTAGGATAATTCATTTCGTGCCGTTTGAGTTGTCTGGATGCATAGGCGATGACCTTACCATGTTGCATCAACACACAACCCAAACCATGCAACGAAGCATCAGTGTAGATATCGAACTCACCGCTCTCATCAGGAAGCACTAACACCGGTGCATGAGTAAGGTGATGTTTAAGTTCCTGGAAACTCCGCTCACAACTGTCATCCCAAATGAACTTAACATCTTTCCTGGTGAGTTTGGTAAGAGGTCCGGCTATAGATGAGAAATTCTGCACAAAACGACGGTAATAGCCGGCTAAACCCAAGAAACTTCTCACCTCAGTTACATTGGTCGGCTGCTCCCAATTCACCACCGCCTCCACCTTCTGTGGATCCACAAAAATGCCCTCAGCAGAGATCACATGCCCCAAGAAACTGATACTATCCAGCCAAAACTCACACTTGCTGAACTTGGCGTACAACTGAGCTGTCCTCAAACTCTCCAAAACAATCCTCAGATGTTCCCCATGCTCGGTCTCACTCTGGGAGTAAATCAGAATGTCGTCGATGAATACAATCACAAATCGGTCCAAATACGGTCGGAAGACTCTGTTCATCAAATCCATAAATGCGGCTGGAGCATTAGTCAATCCGAACGGCATCACCAGAAACTCATAATGTCCATATCTCGTTCGGAAAGCAGTCTTAGGCACATCATCCTTGCGGATACGCAACTGATGATATCCAGATCGCAGGTCAATCTTGGAGAATACTCGTGCTCCCTTCAGCTGATCGAACAGGTCATCAATCCGAGGCAATGGATAACGGTTCTTCACCGTCACCCGATTGAGTTGCCTGTAGTCTATGCATAGACGCATACTCCCATCCTTCTTCTTAACAAACAACACCGGAGCACCCCAAGGTGAAGTGCTGGGTTGAATAAACCCCTTATCAACTAACTCCTGAAGTTGAGTCTTTAACTCCCTCAATTCAGCTGGAGCCATGCGATACGGTGCTCGAGAAATAGGATCCGTACCTGGTATCAGATCAATCGTGAACTCGATCTCTCTGTCAGGAGCTAAACCAGGTAAGTCCTCAGGAAAAACGTCGGGATATTCATTGACCACGCGAACATCCTCGACACGGGTTGGAGAATCTTCCTTCATCACCACATGGGCCAAGTACCCCTGGCAACCCTTCTGCAGCAACTTCTTCGCCCTGAGTGATGAAATCAAACTGTTCTGTAACACCTTTCTCTCGCCTTGGAAGACAACCCCAGGTTTACCCGGTATTTGGAATGTGACCACTTTGGTACGACAATCCACGATGGCATGATACTTGGATAACCAATCCATACCCAGAATAATATCGAAGTCAACGATGTTTAGGGGAATAAGATTCGCCTCCATGAGTTCGTCACCAACGAAAACAGGACAATCCCTAAATTCCCATTGAACGGCACAAGTCTGTCCCATAGGCTGAGCAATAACTAACTCACACTCAAGAGGTGAGGGTTGGGGATTTACTTTCTTAGCAAACATAGGAGATATCACAGAATGTGTAGCACCCGGATCAATTAAAATTCTAGCATGATAATCGAAAACTTTCAACGTACCCATAATAACTCCTGGACTCGCTCGAGCATCCTGCTGAGAAAGATTGTAGACTCTGCCATGTGCCTGGCCTCCATTACGGCCTCCAGTACGACCTCCACCGCGTCCCCTCTGAAACGGACCACCGCGGTTCACCTGACTAGTCTGGGTACTACCGCTCGACATAGCACCTCCATTCTGCCCCTGATTCTGTCCCACTCGCTGACTACCACCACTCTGATCAGTCCTCTGTGGGGGTCCTGAAGCCACACTACCGCTACCCTGCTGCTGAAGTAACGGACACTCACGACGCCAATGATCAGACGCTCCACAGTTATGGCAACCACTGGTCTGAGACGGACATGCACCAAAATGTCGCCGGTTGCAACGCCCACAGAAAGGTCGATCAGAACGGGTTGAACCAGCAGAATACTGAGAGTTACCCATGCGTCCTCCACCAGATCGAGAACCTGAGCTAGAACCTCCACCAGAAAAACTAGAGCTCTGACCGCTCTTCTTGAAGCCCTGCTGCTTCCTCGGACCGCCAACAGAAAACTTCCCCTGCTGACGTCCCCTGTCACCACCCGTAGCAGTGCCCCCAGCATAATCGCTAACCATAGACTGCTCAATGTCCAGTGCTAACTCCAACTCCATCTGATAGGTCGTGCATCGGTGTCCAGCAGTGATGATCCTGATGTCACGCCTCAGCCCCTCATGAAACTGAGTCTGCAACTCCGCTGCATTATTCTCCATCGCTGGACAATACCTCATAAGCTCACGAAACTGCGTCCCATACTCGGATACTGTCATGGTGCCCTGTTTCAGATCCAAGAACTCTCTCCTCTTCCTGACTCGGTACTCAGGAGTGAAAAATCTCATACGGAACCTCTGTTTAAACTGTTCCCAAGTAACAGGAATGCCCTGCGCAAAAGTACTCTCCTCAGTGTCCCACCAACTACTGGCACTACCAGTGAGGAAGAAGGCAGCTGTAGTAACTCGCTGATCCTCCGGACAATTCATACTGCGGAAGGTCTTCTCTACCTTCTCAAGCCATAGCTCGGCTGTCTCACCCGTAGCAACACCCTCAAGCTCCCATACACCTAACCCACGAGCAATCTCAGGGAAAGTACGGCCTCTGCCGCCCTGAACTGCCTTAGCAATGACTTGCCCCAGCTGGGCTAAGTCGGTCAAATCTGGCTGTCGTCGAGGTGGCATAGCTCTGCGGAAAGGAAACACTGAGATACTCAGTACAAGAATGACGCACACAAAGTGTTTGTCATATGAATTCTCTGAACCTATGCTCTGATACCAAACTGACACACCCCACCCTCGATACCCACGTGGATACCGAGTGCGAGCGTGCTGGCCGACACTCGAAAGTGACGAAGCCATTAAATTCATTTTTCGAGCGGACAAAACCGTGAAGTTGCTCACTGGAAAGTTGCTCGTGAGTTCCCAGAAACAAAACCGTGAGGGCGTGGCCCAAAGCGGACAATATCGTGCTACGGCGGAGTCGGTCCAGGATGTGACAATGCCACTGGGCCATACATGACCTAATGGTGGCAAGAAACTGACTCTTTGGAGTCTCCCCCTTAGGTATTCGGCGCGCCTACGCTCTTACCAACAGGGACCTTCAGGACTACTAGGTGGCAGGACTGTGCAGACTGGTCTGCACCATCACTAGCAGAACATTAAGGTCTGCTCTCCCCTCCCGTTGCATGCTAGGATTCAGGTCTATAAATAGCCAAGTCAAACAACGAAAATGGTAATCGCCACTTATTTCTCAGAACTCTCTTAAGTTTATAGTTTCTCTCAAACTATTTCTTACTCAAGCATTAGAGACCATTTGACGGACACGCTTCCCTTTTTCTGAGTGTTCGTAAATTAGGCTAATGGTGTTTCTTATTTTGTAGGTGGAGTTTCATCAATTCAACCATATACAAAATTTGCATCCACAATATCCTCATGTGAGTATTTCTAGGGCTGGTTTCGGTTCGGAAATCGAACCGAAACATGTATACCAAATACCAAACCGATTTTTTTGGTTTGTGAAAATTCCATGATAACGAAAAAAAATTTGGTATCGAGGAAAGTTTGGGAATTCTGATGCAATGACCAAATTCAAAACATAGCCTAATAATTTCAAAAAATTAAACCCTAATACCCATTTATAAATTTCGATATAATGAAATCAACCCCCTGCCTCACTAATTTTTCGAAAATTCTAAATTGAGAATTAATCCCCGCCAATTCGATAATTGAAAACCCTAGAAATTTAAGAACTCAATTACCTTTCCAGAATCTAAATTGAGTTGAGAGAGAAGAAGGGCGACGTAGAAGGTGGTGGCACGCCCCAATCGAGAGGAGAAGGGCAATGGAGGTGGTGGCTCTAGTTCGAAGACTTCTAGATCGAGCTGAGACGAGAGAGAGAGAGAGAGAGAGAGAGAGAGAGATTGAGATAGAGAAGAGGGCCACGAAGGTGGTTGATCACGTCCTCACTGAGAGGAGAAGGGCGGCGAAGGTGGTGGTCGAGTTGGTCTAGTGCTGGTATGGTTCGAAGAAGGGGATCAATGAGGATTTATGATTGAGTCGGAGAGACCAAAAGTGAGCGAAGTCTGAAGAGTTTCAGAGACTTATCTTCAAACCAACGGTTGAGATTAAATCTCAACCAATTGGACGGCTAATATTATTTATAATTATATATATTATATAATAAAAATTTTAAAAATATATATTTTCGGTTCGGTTTGGTATTACCAAATATATGGAGAAGAGATCTCAATTATTGTACTGAATATTCGATATTTGTACGGTATCAGTTACCAAATATTATGAGGATTTTCGATTTTGATTTTTTCGATATTCGGTTAGGAATTTTTCAGGTCAAGTTCGGTATTTCGGTACAAAAATTCCAGCCCTAAGTATTTTACTTGACATTCAGGACTTTTTCTTTTAGTGAGTAACAAAAAGCGGTTCTTTCGCTTGTTAGATAAATATTTAAAAAATATGTTTCAACTATTTTTTGTTTGATATATCTGCAAATATAATATATATTAATAGTGAATTTAATATCTAATTGTTGTTAATCATATTGTGGATGGTTGCTCAATTACGTCATGGCTATTATTCATTAAAAAAATATCTTAAATTTTGCATAGGAAATAACTCAATTTTTATACACAAGTGTCCTGTGTATAAACAGTTCACCTAATCGTGCATAAACAATCGATGCCACAAAAATTTAACTTATTTACAAAAATGCCAACACCTCCTAACTTCAACTTATTTACAAAAATGTCACCGCCTCTTTTTTTCGAACTTCAACTTAATTACAATCACACAATTGAGCTTCCCATCAAACAATTTTTGTATAGTTTAGATCTTTTACAGTGGGTCAGAAAATTTGAGTGCAATAAGAGTGATTCTTATTTTTTTTAGTTTAAATTATTGAACTCATGAGTCTAATTCCTATACAATAAATAGGAATAACAAATTTGAAAAAAATAAAAACTAAATGGGTCCTATAATTAATCACATGTATTAAGGCCCCATTTGGTATTGAATTTTTTTTTTTACCA
Source organism: Gillenia trifoliata (assembly GCA_018257905.1). Classification (NCBI taxonomy): domain Eukaryota; kingdom Viridiplantae; phylum Streptophyta; class Magnoliopsida; order Rosales; family Rosaceae; genus Gillenia; species Gillenia trifoliata. Next base: position 5,604,223 of record CM031081.1, on the reverse strand, counting down.
AAAGCCTCTTCAGTTTAAAGTTAAGCAATAAAAAGGAAAAATCTTGCATGATACGGCCATTGAACGGTCTCAGATTAATTTGCAGTGGACTCTAAATAAATCTTAAATCATTCAATGATCGAACCATTGAATAGTTTGTACCATTGAAGTTTAACCCCAATAAAAAATATTTTTTAAAAATAAAATATCATGCTTATTTTAAAAGTAATGGCCTCTAGACAGCAACTTTTAAAAGCAGCATGTATGTTGCTTTTATAAAAAATCGGACTTGAGTCTTTAACGAATATTTTGAATTCTTAAAATACACTAATTAGTTTTCAAAAATGACAATATTTATCTTTTTATACACATTTTATCCCTTAAAGAATAAAGTGACCGCCACCATCTACCACTACAAACACCAACTTTACATCACCACCACCACCACCACCAAAACCACAACCACAACCGCCACCATCGATGCTGCCACCGCTCCTAACACCATTGTTACCTCTACACCCCAACCACCATACCGCCACTATTGCCGCTACCATCACCACTGTCGCCATCGCCACAGCCACCTCCGCCACCACCACCACCACCGTCATCGTCAACACACTGATTACTATGTCCATTTTTGTCATTATATCACTTTTACATTAAAATTTATCAAACACTTTTATATTATTTTTTATACTTACATCACTTTTAATAGTACAGTTCATCCAATATTCAACTGCTTTATTTTAAACTAATTATTATTAAAGTACAACAGAAGCAATTTAAAAAAAAAACGGGTCCAACTTCAGTGGTACGTACTGTTAAATGGTTAAGATTCATTTGGGCCCCACTGCAAATTAATCTGAACCATTCAATAGTCGTACCATTGAATAGTACGTAACACTCAAGATTTTTCCAAAAAAAACACAACAATTTAAAAAAAAAACGCAGCAATTCTACAGTCGCCCTAAGTTCACATCACTGTTAGAATAGTGTGATAGAAATTAAACTCACGCGGAAGACCATAAGAATTCCAAAACAAACAAAATAAAAAGAAGGGAGATTGGAAAAAGAAAAAGGAGAAGCACACGAATTGCGGGATGTGCTTCCTGTACCTGCGACATCCTCCGCCCATAAGCCACGCGCAATATAAGACACGGACACTGGCAAACTGATGGATGGTGGGTCGCCACGGAGCGTGGGAGACTGGGAGCGTGGGATTGGTCTTTGCCGAAAAATAACAAAATGATACATCAATCTGAATCATTGGGCTTCGCTCTGCTCCGCATTGACCAGCCCAGGCCAGGCCTCCCTCCAAACCCATTTGACCGTATCTTTTGTGGGACCCGCTGCTAAATCCCTCTGGAAATTCTTTGTTTATTGTTCTAAACCTAGGGTCAGCTTCTACAGTCCGATCATTAAATGGTCCGAATCATTAAATGGTCTTAAAAAATAGAAGACTAAGATTTAATGGTCTGAATATTTTTTAAATCTCAAACTTTTAATATTTTAGACCGTTTGTAACATCCCGTTCAAAATTTATTTTATTTTATTCTCGGAAGTGGGAAATGACGTTTTTACCCCTGGGTTGACTTTTCGGTTGACTTTTGCGTCGTAACTCGTACGATGCATCCACTGTAATTTCCTTGTCGTGCTCGTCGATACGAACACGTAGACGCGAGCGGGACGTCATTTGGACTCTGAACGAGTATTTTACAGACGTCGATTTTCGGTGTTTCCCGTATTTCAAATTGGGCAGTTTTGTCTTGTTTGGGCTGGGGCCCAATTGCCTGCAGGCCCATGTGGCCAATCCAGATTTTCTGGATTCTGTCTGGGACTCTTGTCTCTGTTTTGTCCCGACCTCCCTTCCTCTTTGTTTCTTCTGCAACCATCCAAGGCCAAGCCGTGGCCTTTCCCTTTGATTTTGGCATCACCATTCTCCACCAAAACAAACCCAAACCTTGTGCATCTTCTTCATGGCTGAAACCTGGAACTCAGCAGCTTCGTGGGTGTCCAGAAACTGGACAAACCCAGAAAATGGTAAGTTTGATCAAGCCACCCCGTGGCTTTCTCTTTGCTTTCTTCTTGGGTTTTCTTTGTACAAACTTCACTAACTTGCTTCCTTGTACTCAAACCCAGTCACTGGAGGTGACTTTGAACCTTGAAGGCCCTGCACTGCATTTCCCAGATTTCTGGAAATCCCACCGTCGAAGTTTGATTTTTCTCCGACCTTGAAACCCACGATTTGGAGCTCGAGGAAGCTCAAACCCTTCACCATTTCACCTCTGGAGACCTTGGGAACCCAACCCAAGGCCTGGAACTCGAAATGGCACCGTGAACGGAGAAGTCAAGTTTTGGCCGAATCTTCCTCCCCATTTTCAGGCCACTTCTGGCCAGTTTTTGGTCCCCAAAATGGTACAATCTTGTTCTCCTCATCTCTAGCTTCATTTTGGTACTTGAATCGTCCAATTTGGACTTAAAACATACTGAACAAAACCAGCCAATTAGGTTAATCATATTCATTAAATTTACTATGTCAGGATATTTATTATGCTGCGGCTACAGCTAGGCGATCATATCATGCCATAATATAATTTTATATGAAGCTTTGAAAAATCCCCAGAAAACCGGCCAAATTTCCAGATTCCGGCGACCGGTGACGGCGGCGCTGGCGGCGGCGCCGGCGACCGGAATTCTGGCAGGGATGACCGGCGCTGACGTCATCGGACCGAGTTGGACCGGCCTTGCTGACGTCAGCAGACCGGTTCAGACCGGACTTGCTGACGTCAGCATTGACCGAACCGGTTGACCGGCTGACCGGCTTGCGTTGACCGGCTCGCGCGTGAGCCGCGCGTGGAGCCGAGCTCCGCACCTTCCAACCGCGCGTGAGGGCGCGTGGGAGGTCTTTTTTCGAATCTGTTTTCACGGGGCGACTCGTGACGACGTGTACTACCTCGGGGTAGTACGCACGATAATTTTTGAGGTGTTTTGGACCTCCAAATTGAGAAAGCAAGGGATAGGTTTAATTAATTCGTTAATTAGTGACCTTTATGAGTTTAATCATTGTACCGGTGATATCTCATATAGGTGGGGCCTATCCAGAGGACTACCGGGGCTACCCAGGACGGGGTACTTCGACCCGGCTACCTACAGGTGAGTGAGTGGGTCTTTGTTTGATAAATGTATATATATACGTATGGTTTTTCAACGCTTTCTTTAACTGTTAGCGTAGTTGCATATCATATACGTTTGTTGGAGGTAGAACATTCGTATTATATTGCCATACATGTTTTATACTGTTGCTCATCAGTAGATGTATAACACCCTAGGTATTAGTACTCAGTCTTGTGGCCAGGACTAGCCTTGATGTTTGGAGTAGTCACTATCAGTACCGCTACGCAGCTTTGGATCCATTGTAGGTACTAGCCTGTTCTAGGTTGCACTAGGCAACTCGAACTTGTGTGACTGCACTTTGTGCACCAGCGCTTAGCGTTAGACTCGCGTCATTGTAGTACTTAGCGTATTTCTTTATACCTAGCTTGTTCCTTGTGGGATTTAGCCCCTTGGGCATGTGTGTTTACATATGGGTGAGCAAATCAGTAAAGATTTATCGGGGAGTACCCGAATGTTTTCATGGTAGTATTTTGAGGTTCATGCCTACGGGTATGACGTATTTTCTCAAACTATACTTGTTTTCAAACGAGGGGTTACTAGACTTTTGAAAACAACGGTTTTACCAAACTTTGCTTTTTGACCCACTCACCGTTTTATGTTTTGCGCCCCTCCAGGTTAGTTGGCTGGGAGCTTGTGACGTCGAGCCGCGGTGGTATGACAATGTAGGGATTTTCTACGTTTGTAGTAACTTTGTATCCCTTACTCTACTCGCAGTGTATTCTTTTAATTCTTCCGCCCGCACTTTCCGTGCACTCTGACTACTGTTTAATTCAATATTCTATCCTTTATTCTTAAATTTTCTATTTGGCTTTCGTCACCTAACGCGTGTCGGCCAACACTTCCCGACACCTGGCGTGTTCGGGATCGGGATGTGTCACCGTTTAATAGTGTGGAGCATAGAAGATTTTTTCCTAAATGTACTCCTTAAAAGTCTAACATAGGAGAGCAACTTACATAAAATGGGTTCACTGTCACATGATGTCCGAATTCAATAATGCATTGCCATGTAAAAAAAAACTTACACATAACAATGTATTGTTAAATACAAAACGCTACATGACAGTAAACTTTTTTTATGTAAGTTCTTCTCCTTACGCATAAATTCTAAATATTTCCAGCCCCTTGTTTTTAACAATCCTAAAAAACGACTGATGGAGAACCGATACACTGCATTGCCTAAAGTCAATAGTTCCAAGTTTTAATCACACAAAAATATCACGCAATTGATTCGAAGCGAAAGTTTTATTAAAGGTTGGTGTGTATCTGTTATATACACACAATTTGCTACAATTAGCTCCCTAATTCTAATTTTAATTGTACTGAATAATAACAACATTATAGAAATTACAGTAGCACTCAAGTAGTAACTTATTGACACACCCTGATCCGGATGTACAGGTGGACACCTAAAAGGCCGAGAGTGCTGGCCGACATCTCGTGAGGTGACGAAAGCCATTTGAAATAAATGAAGAGTAAATTAAAGTAGTTGGAATTAAAATAATGACAGAGTGCACGGAAGTGTGCGAATTGAGAAGAAAATAATAACAGAATAATTGTTTGGTAGAATTGAATACTAGAGTAATTACAATTACTAGTAAATGAGTTCCTACACTGAGGAAGAAGTATGCTACCACGAGTCGACGTCAACAGCTCCAAGCCTATTAAACCCGAAGGGGCGCAAAACAGAAAGGTGAGTGGGCCATAAGTAAATATTTTTCTTAAACTTTTCTTTTCTGAAAGTACTAACCCCTCGCTGTAAAACCCGTGTTAGTTCTGAAAATCATACTACGTAATAAGTATGAAAAACAGTTGAGGACGGAAAAGTAATTACTTTCCAAAACGGGTAAAAACCCACAACTTCAATATAAAATACTTTCCCATAAATCAATACGTATAAAATAATACGAGAAAACCCAACAACAACACAAGCCTCCGTGGCATCAGTGAAATCCAGTAGTAATAAATCACAATATAAAAATCACGGGATACGCTCAGTAGGTAGTGCAGAGACATTCTGCCATGAACATGCTGGGTGTAATAATAAAAATACGCTCATGTACTACATACACGTGAAGCTAGCGCTAAGCACGTCACAACGAGTTCTAGAATGCCAAGGCAACTAGAACAGGCTGGCACCTACGATGGATCCAAAGTGAGCGTGTCGGTGCGTGTGAACATACACGTGAAGCTGGACCTGGCCCCGGACAGTACTAAAGACACCGTGTAAGCAATCTTAGTTGAGCGTGAATGAAAACATACCACGGATAATTTCTAATATAAAAAGTGGGGTACTTCATTTCTAAAGTAGATCTCGTGATAAACCTTCTAAATAGGTATTCCCGGATGCCATATCCGAAATACCGATAATATGCTAAAATACTTGAAATACTAAAATCAAGTAACGTAGTAAGTAAACCAAGTATAAGGTAGTAATTAAATCCAAGGTTCACTTTAATCATAAATGTAAAACTCATTTCAGAGCATAAGCACAAATATTATTTCTCAAACACATATAATATGTAATTTAATAAAGAAAGGGCCCACTCACAGTGACCGTTGCCGAAATTTATTGTTTGTACGCTCTCCGTACTCCATGGGTTGTCAAACCTAAGTTCGAACACCCATAAATAATAATTTAGTTGAAAACTACGAAGAAAACGGAGTTCAGAAACTCAAATTTGGAGTTCCGGGGTCGGAAAACCCAAGAATGCCGCCGTGGGCTGCCGCACGTGCCGCCACGCGCCGCTGTGAGGTCCCACGCGCCGGTCACTCGCCGGTGACATGCGCTGTTAAAGTTAACAGCGTGCGGTTAAAGTTAACGGAATATTCTAACGGCGTTAGAATATTCCGTTAACGCCGTTAGTTAACGAAACAGAATATACCATTGGAATATTCCTCGGTCCAACCGGGTTTGGACCAGGTTTGATGACGTCATCACCGGTTGGCTGACGTCAGGGCCGGGTCGGCTGACGTTAGCTCGCCGGTGACCGCTGCAACTCCCGGCCGCCGGTCGCCGCCGTCTGCCAGACGGAGTTTCGCCGAAATCTGGGGAACTTGCCAGAAAACTTCAAATGTCAATATCTCATTCAATTCACAACCAAATTTCACGAAATAGGTACCAAAATGAAGCTGAGAAAACAAGGAACATGAATATACCTATTTGGGCGCCCAAATATGGCCGGAGATGGCCGAAAATTAGAAGAGAAGTCTCGGCCTGAAAATGGCCGATCCCCAAACATTGATCCAGGTGCAATTCCAAGCATGCAAGGCTCGATCAAGGTTCTAGAGACCTCAAGGAGATGAATGGTGATGAAAATAAGGTAGATCGAGGCCGGTTTCACCGAGAAACTAGACGGGGAAGCATTTGAGGCCTCGTCGGAATTTTTCTGGGTTTGAGCCTCTGGGATTCTGACTAGGGTTGCAGGGCTCGTTTTGGGTTGCTGGGCTCGAGCTTGATGAACTGGAAGTGGTTTGAGTGTGGTTTGCCTGGAAATGGCAGCAAAGTCTTTAAATTGGCTCGGAGAGAAATGGACGGGAGAGAGTGAGGGAGAAGGACAAAGAGAAGACTGGCTCACTGGGCTCATTGGGTCCAAAGCCCAAATTACAGAAACAATTTAATTTACGGGAACGCCAGTGAAATTAACGTCCCATAAAACGTTCGTTTGGACTCCAAATTTCGTCCCGTTCGCGTCCACACGCTCGTATCGACGAGTACAACAAAAAATTACTGAGACATGGGTCGTACAAATTACAATACAAAAGTCAACTAAAAGTCGACCAAGGACATTTTGGTCATTTTCCACTTTCGGGACTAAAATAGAATAATTTCCGGGACGGGTCGTATCACTTATTAGAAAGTTAGTACCATAACAATAGCTTGTTTAGGATGGTTTACAATTCAATCTCATGATCAAAACTGTTTATTTATTTGGTCATTAATCAAACATTATTCTCCACAAAATTCACTCAATCAAAAATCAGTTTGACTTTTAATTATATCGTCAACATTTTATTGTTTACCAACAATGTTGTGTTTGTTTATTTATATTGTCACAGTTAAATAACTAAATTTTTTTCAATTTGAGTCAATTTTTACAAAGATCTTTCATTGATGGCTTCAAAACGATCGGTTCAAATCATTGAAAATGTTATGGAGCAGATCAAACAAGTGGTGGATATCAACCCTTCAACTTTTTTTTATGAATATATTTGAAGGTACAGTGGCTTTCAATTTCAGTTGCCAAAACGAGGACCCAAAAAATAATTGTATGAGTACATCAGCTCGATCGAGCATGTATGTTTGGGCGTTAACTCAAAGAGTCTTTTTTGCATACCCCGAGATAAGAGGAATTTTAAATTTTTTAAGTGTTAAATTTTTATTTTAAAATATAAAAATTAAGATTCAACGGGTAAAAAGTCTAAAGTACTCCGTACTCCAAAACACCAAAAAACTTTTGTACCTCGAAACATATTAGTGCAAACGCAATGCGACATACATATGATCTCCTAATTGACTAACTATATAAACAACAACAAGAAGTAGTGGTGAGGTGGATCTTTCATCGACTAGCAGGATCATGCACAGTATGTGAAAACTTAACGATCGATAGTTGAGAAGAAACCACTCAAGATTTTTGGAAATTTCTGTCATACTACGTAGTATGACATGCTACCAACTAATAGACGGCTCTGATTGAAAGATGGAAATCAGACGGCTGAGAAAAAATGATGAAGGATGAAATGAAGACAACCAGGTGACCTACCTCCATCAAGCAAAAATGGACCCTACTTGCTTCAAAAAAAAAAAGGAAGTCTGGCCCATTTTTAATTTCCGAACAAAGCATCGTCTCTCTTACTCCTCTTCCTCTCTCGCAAACCACAACAACCACCACACACCATCACAAGTGCTCACCCGCCACCATCATCAAACCACCACCACTACCTAATCGATATCACCACCACCCAAATGTTTTTATGGCTGTGGCTATGGCTATGGCTATGGAGATATACGCCCAGATGTTTTATGGACTGTGGATCTAGGCCTCAGGTACGGCGCTTGATTAGCGGAGGCTGTGGGGAGAGGTCGGGTACTCAAAATTTTCCAGATTGGACCTCGACTACAACAAATACAAAGACCCCGCCACAAACTCTCACCAATCTCTCAATCTCCCCTGCATAAAAACTCCGTTCAAATCCTAGCTCAAACCAATAAAAAAACCATTCAAAAACATAAACATTTGAGAACTGCAATTTTTCTTTTTAATTGGGTTTAGGGTTTGAGATCTAGAGTTTGGGTTTGGGTAAAGAAGAAAGGAGAGGAAAAGGGAGAAGGTATAGAGAATGAGCTTTTGCTGGTGGCAGGAAGGAGTGAGAAGATTTGTCGTCGTCGGCGGCGCGGTGGCTCGCGGTGTGGGTCGGTGGGGACTGGAATACTTCAATGGCTGCTTGTTTTATTAATTTGGGTACAGGGGAGATGGAGGAGGAAAGATCAATTTGGGTGTGGTTCGTGGAAGGGGATGGGTTGGGTTGGGCCCACTTACGTTCAAAAAAAGTAAAAACAGTATTTAAAATTTTATTTTTTAGCCACATGGCACAATCAACAATGATAAGAAATTGGCGTTAAAATATTCATAATAATTAATTTACATCGACTTAAAAAAGTGAAAAAAAAATTGCAAACGCTCATGCTCGCATTCTCTATGCTTTTATGATGGTTATATCGTCGTTTTGATAATTATTTTGTCACTAAATGTTTGTTTAGAAGGCTTGGAGGGTTTTAAAAATTCAAACGACGATGTAACCTTCACGAAAGTTGTAGAGTTTGTCATTACGAGGGAAAAATATGAAAAAAATATGCAAACGTTTGTGATCACATCCTCTACACTTTGACAATGGTTACATCATCATTTGAATTTTTAAAATGGTCCAAACCCTCATGGATAGTGTTTTTTTGTTTAAGTTCAAAAGTAATAAAAATTCGTAATAATTAATGTACAAGTGTAAAAAATGTAAAAAAAAAATATGGAAAAGCTCGTAATAACAAGATCTACAACTTTCGTGAAGGGGTTAACTCTGAAATTGGACACCATAATCCATGAACACTAAAATAATAATGAACCGTCGATTGTGGTTTTTACGTTTACGATCCATTATTCTCACCAGATTTTTTCTTTTTCAAAGTTTCTTTTTTGAAAACATGATCTTTTAGTTGATGCAAGAAGATGAACGGTTCAGATCGTTGATATCACGTGCATAATTTTAGGGTTAGTGAAAATATAGCTCGGAGTTTATAAAGTTTATAGAAACTATATAACATCGACTTATTTTTTAGTTAACTATAACTATTGGATTATGATACCAACGATCCAAGCCGTTCATCTTTTTGCATTCACTAAAAGATCATGTTTTGAAAAAATAAACTTTGAAAAAAAGAAATCCGGTGAGAATATTGGAGCGTAAACGTAAACCACAATCGACGGTTCACTATTATTCTAGTGTTCATGGATTATGATGTTGAATTTTGGAGTTGACCCCTTCATGGATGTTGTAGAGCTTGTCATTACAAGCATTTGTATATTTTCTTTACATTTTTCATAATTGTACATTAGTTATTATGAATTTTTATTAATTTTGAACTTAAACAAAAAAACACTATTCATGAGGTTTTTTAGGCTTTTAAAAATCCTAACGACGATGTAACTATCGTGACACATCCTGATTCCGGACACGCCAGGTGTCGAAAAGTGCTGGCCGACACGTGTTAGGTGATGAAAGCCATTTAGAAAAATTGAAGAATAATTAAGGAAAATTGAATTAAATAAGGGTCAGAGTGCACGGAGTGTGCGGGCGGAAGAATAGTAATAAAATAATAAGTTGCTAACTGAGCAGTGGATACAAAATAATTACAAGAGTAGAGAACCCCTACATTGTCATACCACCGCGTCTCGACGTTAAAAGCTCCAAGCCAACTAATCCTGGAGGGGCGTAAACCATAAAACGGTGAGTGGGTCAAAAAGCAAAGTTTGATAAAACCTTTGTTTTCAAGAGTAGATTAACCTCTCGCTGGAAAACAAGTATAGTTTGAGAAAATACGTCATACCCTCAGGCATGAACCTCAAAATACTATAATAAAAATACACGGGTACTCCCCGATAATGATTTACTGACATGCTCACCCATATGTGTTTACACAAGTCCAAGTGGCTAAACCACAAGGAACAGGCTAGGTATATAAGTAATACGCTGAGTACTACAAGGACGCGAGTCTAACGCTAAGCGTTGTGCACAAAGTGCGTCACACAAGTTCGAGTTGCCTAGTGCAACCTAGAACAGGCTAGTACCTACAATGGATCCAAAGCTGCGTAGCGGTACTGGTAGTGACTACTCCAAACGTCAAGGCTAGTTCTGGCCACAAGACTGAGTACTAATACCTGGGGTGTTATACATCTATTGATGAGCAACAGTATGAAAACATGTATGGCAGTATAATACGAATGTTCTACCTCCAACAAACGTATATGATATGAATTATGCTAACAGTTTGGAGAAAGCATTGAAAAACCATACGTATATATACATTTATCAAAACAAAGACCCACTGACTCACCTGTAGGTAGCCGGGTCGTAGCCTTGGTAATCCTCTGGATAAGTCTCACCTATATGAGATATCACCGTAATAATGATTAAACTCATAAAGGTTACTAATTAACTAATTAATTAAACCTATCCCTTGTTTGCTCAACACGGAGGTCCAAAACACCTCGAAAAATATCATACATACTGCCCCTAGGTAGTACGCGTCGTCACGAGTCGCCTCGCGAAGACGGAATCGAAAAATGAGGCTCCACGCGCCCCCATGCGCGGCTCAAACGTGGGAAGCCGCGGCTCCACGCGCGAGTCAGCCGAGTCGGTCAACGAGCTGGTCAGCGCGGTCTGAGCCGGTTGCTGACGTCATCGCTGACGTCAGCGCCAGTCTAAATCGGTTTGCTGACGTCATCGCTGACGTCAGCGCCGGTCACCCCCTGCCGATTTTCTGATCGCCGCCGCCGTCGCCGGAAACTGGGAATTTTGGCCGAAATTCTGGGTAATTTTCAAAGCTTCATAACTTCTTCATTTCAAGGCCAAATTACACGATTCAAGTACCAAAATGAAGCTAGGAGTGAGGAGAATAATATTTTACCATTTTGGGGGCCAAAAACTGGCCAAAAGTGGTCTGAAAATGAGGAAGAAGCCACGGGTGAAAAATACCGATCTCGGTTTCTTCGATTCTCAGCCAACCACTGCCATCCAAGGCTCGAGCAAGGTACAATGGACATCCAGGAATTCAATGGTGATGATTTTGAGAAGTTTTGGGCTCAGTTTCACCGAGAACCCACCGAGGAAGGATTTCGGGGTTCGTCGAAAATTTGGTAAAATGGGCTCCTGGGTTTGCAGGTCTCAACTGGTTTCCTTGCAGTGAATTGAAGGTGACTAGGATGTTGGTTAAGTTTGCAAGAGTTGGTTGGCCAAGGGTTGGCTCGTGGAGGTGGAGGAAGACCACAGGTGGGAGAAGTAAATTGTGAGGTTTGTCAAAATGCTGCAGAGACAAAGGGAGAGAGAGCTCGGGACAGAGATGAGGGGACAGAGATGAGGGACAGGGAGACAAGGATCCAGAATTTGTGGGATAGGCCACATGGGCCAACAGGAGTTTGGGCCCCAGCCCAACAACCAAACTGTCCCAAAATCATATTTTACGGGAAACGTCGGTAAACCAACGTCCGTAAAATATTCGTTCGAACTCCGAACGACGTCCCGCTCGCGTCCACGCATTTGTAACGACGAGCACAACAAGAAAATAAAAAGGGAAGGGCCGTACGAGTTACGACGCAAAAGTCAACCGAATGGTTAACCAAGGGCATTTTCGTCATTTCCCACTTCCGGGAATAAAACAAATTCTAAATTTCGAGACGGGCTGTAACATATCGTCAAAGTGTAGAGGATGCAAACACGAGTATTTGCATATTTTTTTCACATTTTTCACACTTGTAAATATATTAGTATGAATTTTTTAATGTGATTTTGGTATTTTGGATGAAAAAATAAAATTACATGTGGCCCTATCATGTGTTGCCACGTGTCACTCATTGCAGTGTAAATTGACATGTGTGTCAGCTTTTGTAGCGAAACTGGTGAGGTGGAGCAACCAGGTTGCACCACATGTTAAAATCCTCTCTCCCTTCCATTTGATTCCACTACTAACCCAGCCCACTGTGTTTTCCCAAATCCATCACAACAACTCCCAAAGCTACCACTCAAACTTCAACAAATAATTCAAAAACTCCAAAATCTGAAAAAATGAAGAACAAACCCCCCCAAAAGCCGGAGAACACCGAGCTCGCCGAGTCGGCAATGGCGGTGACTCACGCCTTGAAGATTCTGGGATCTTCGGGGTCTGTTTAGTGGATTGACCCGATGTTTCGCACGCCTGAGAAATCGTAGAAGTGGAGTCCTGCGCCGGATTCGGATCCTACAGCGGCGATATCAGGATACACTCGGCAAATCGAGGTTATGTCCTCCAAATGCGTACGGATAGTTCCGGCGTGGCTGAGATTCCAATCGTAGCTGGATATCTGGCCATCATGAGCAATCCAGACGGAGCCATCATCGCTTGGGGTTATCGCTGAGGGGCAGCCGTCGGAGGCGGGTTAGACAGTGGTGACGATTGATGCGTCGATTCCCGAAAAAAGAGGAGGCGACATCGCTGACTTGAGCTGCGACTCGATGCCGTAGTAGAGGGCTTCATCGGCAAGCTCCTGCTTGGAGAATCAGCGAGCTGTGGAAGGGAGACCGTTCGATCGGAGAAGCGAGAGAATGACGGAGAAGATCTCCGGGTCCCAGCCAATGAAAACAGGGTTCAGGTCGTCTGTGGAGCGGTTCGATAGGGCGGATAAGAGAGAGTCGGGTCCGCCGGCCTGGATTGTTTCTAATGTGGTTTCGAAGTACTTGCCGTCGATGTTGAGCTTGATGCGGTCGGTGGTGTAGGGCCAAGGGGTAGTCAGGGAATTTTTGTTTTCCATTACAAGGCCGTGTGAGGTTGAAGATGTTTTCACGGTCTTCAACTTCACGGAGGTGTCATGCATGGTGGTTTTCAAAAACTTCCCCTGGGCGAATTCTCCAGCTTTTGGGGGGTGTCATGCATGGTGGTTCATGGAACTTGTGCTTTAGGGTATCTGACGAGGGAGAGAGAAAGAGAGTCTGGGTTTCAGACGGGGAAAGAGAGAGAAAGAAGAGAGTGGTGGAGCATGATAGAGAATTAAAAAAACAAAACTTCTTTCCTCGTAACTGGTAACTTTAAAAAGCCAAAAAAAAGAAAAAAAAAGAGCCGTAGCATGTAGTACTACGTAGTACCATAGCCACATCCAAGATTTTTCCAAAACGATAAGCAAAAGAAAGAACAGCAAGCTAGCTAGCTAGCTTTAGGGTATATATATATATATATTGCAACCTGCCTAGCTAGCTAGCTTGTTTTTTATCCGTGAAATTGTATAATCTTATTTTCCATGCAAAATTTCCTTTGCCATGAAGGGAGAAGTTCTTGTCCGGAAAGCGGACTAGAAACGGATTAGGACCATAGAGAGGAGGGTGGGACCAGAGAGTGAGCTATGGTGGAGAGATTTTTTTAAGTGCCGAGTATTGAAGTGGTACTCTACATGTCATAATATAAATGAAAGAAATAATATATTTTTTTTGTGTTTTTTCACTTGTAATTATAACACATAAAACAGAACGCAAAGCGTAAGCAACCACTACACTGGAACAAAAAAAACCTAACCCCTAGATCCAGAGCAGACAACCATTGGCCAAGAGACTCCTACTAAATCATCCAAAACCACATTAGAAACTCCACGATAGAGATCCTCAAATAAATGAGAAAGACTTACATAGAACGAGTTTATCGTTGCATAACATTTATTGTTCAATAATGTATTGTCATGTATAAATTTTTCTCTACATGATAATATATTATTGGATTGGAACACCACGTAACAGTTAACCCGTTTTATGTAGATTGTTCTCTAAAGAAATAACAATCCAACTTTAAAGAAAGACTGAGTTTAGCCAAATAATCAGTTACTCTTAATTTGTTCCTAAGTAAATTAATTAAGGCCATGTTTTTCAAACTAATAATGGATGCCTAGAAAGGCTAGAATATTGACAAATGAAACTTCATGGTTGCACGTTTCAAATGAAACTTTCCATGCCGACAAATGGTCTCCTTTGACCGGCTAACTAATTAAAATGGATGCCTCAGTGGCAGAACAACTTAATTGCATGCACATTACAGGTAATTAATAAAGGCCACTGTTTAATTTAGTGCTTAATTATTACATTAGGTAGTTGTCTTTTATATAATCGTGATGTCATATAACCCCCCATACATGTCTCATGAACAATATGCAGGACGTGATACGTATGCGGCAACTGGCATGCATGAATGATGAGTCACATGCATGCACACGCGTGCGCGCACACTGTAACATATAAAGATTTTAAGTCAGATAATATGGAAATTTCATTGCATGATAAGCTGCGCTGGAACCTATCCACGCATTGGCGGAGCTATAGGATTGTAAGGGTGGCGGAGGGGGGAATATAAATACTTGTACAAGAAATACGTCAACATTGAAGAGTAATGAATTAGAGCGAGCTAAATGTTTTCTTACTATTTATTCATGCCTAGATTGTTGGGAGGGGGCCATTAGCTTTGTTCGCAAGCCTTTCGCAGGGAGCAGGCCAGGAGCACACGGGTCGGCCCGTCCGCTGGTCCGAGCTTTTCTATTGGCGTTTGCTCCAACAGGCTTCACTCCTATCCCTTCGGAGGGATTCTTGTGAGGCATTCTGTTGTATAAGTGTTGTCAGGCGTGCCACTATTGGCTTCTGCCAATAGAAAGATGTAGTATGTGTTAGGTACTTGCGCCACAAGTAATATAACTTCCGTTCATCGGATTGGGCGACTTAGTTAAATAAGTGCAGTTAGGTTCTTTTTATTGCCTTGCTTGTTAAGGACTTTATTCTCTCTCGATGTTTATACCAGAGATTGCTTGAGATGAGATTTTGTTATATAAACTGGTTATAGTCAAAATGTTCCACGCTCGCGCATACATAAAAGTAAAGGCGGAATGTAAAGAGAAGCGTAATTGAAGTGCTTGAAAGTAAAGACTTGTAAGTAAGAACAATAAGTAAGAGCTGATAATGAAAGACTTTAAGCAAAGATCAATGTTATTACATTTAAGTTCGTCACAATTGAACAAGCGTCCATCGGGTTGGGTTTTGTTCCATCGTGATGGTTTTACATTCTGTCCGGGATGGTTTGGTATTTGGTTCCTTAAGGGAAATAATCAAGACTCTCACGGCCTAAGATTCTCAATCGATACTATACTTGGTTTGAAATTTTGGATAAGCGAGCTAAATTCACTACTCCTCGGGGAGTTGGGATATATGATCTAGGTTGCTGGTATTTGGCTTTATAAAGTCGGCCGGCTACACCATAAGTAGTGCGGTGGGAAGCAGCGAGATAGAGATAAAATCTTTATGCAGAAGAGAAGGGCTTTGAGGGAGTTTCCTGGAGGTTTCTTTACGAGCGTGTGAGTTATTTTTGGTTGATTTAGTGTGTCTATCTTGAATCCTCCCCTTGTTCCCCTATAGACCGACGAGCCCACGTCATAGCCGTCACTTCTCTCTGCCACTTAGTCTTTGAAAATTTAGTGAGGAAAGGTTTAATCATTAAAAGGCACATGTGGTGTCTCGATCGGCCTACTCCTGACTGAGAAAATGTTCTTTATTCGTAGTGATTCCCCCAAATTGCCCTAATGCTTTACATTAAATGCTGTTCGGACTTCTTTTCCTTTAATCCACTAAGTTGGGCTTCATTTCTTTCTTAAGGCCAACCCATTGCAAGCTTTAAGTTATGGCCCGATGGATGATACCGGTGTAAACGAGTTGCCCCAAACTTACTTAAGCCGTTTTAAGTTTGGCTTTAGTCAAGTTTAAACTTTCCCTTGGAGGCTACTCCTCATCATCTTTTGAATTTGTGACAACTATTCAATTCTTGGTGTGAACCCAATTAAGCCCGTTATGACCGGCTTTGGTCAGAATCTATGACTCCTTGGTAATCTCCCATTGCCTTAGAATCTGTGGAAAATATGTGCTTTATATTAAGATGGAAAATCAAGCCTTAGCAACGCCATCACGGCATCCTGAGAAATTCTTTCCTTCCTTTCAATTCCATATCATGCTAATGATAGAAGAAATTCGGTATGTCTCCGGTGAAAATTTTGCACAATACCTACAAAGATTGGAGCAGGCCCTTGAAAGCTTGCTCCAATTTTCATGTTGTTTTCCACATCCTAATGCCTATGGCACTAGTGATCGGTTTATGATGAAGTGCACATCACATCACCCCATCCTTGTTTGTATATCACAGGTGCGAGGCATAATCTCACAGGGCAGTGAAAACTCCTCCCAGGGCCCGTCAGCCATCTATCCCCTGGCCTCAGCACATTTTCCCTTATCTTAGGATTTTGTCATTCGGTTTTCTCCGAGTCTCGGTGGCTTGATGAGGTGGGATTTTGGCACTTCGATTTCTCGAGTCTTCAATTTAGGACAAAGTGGGAGTCCGAGGAAAGTTCGTACTTGATGGATTTTAATGTTAAGGGTTTCTTCGGAAACTCCTACTCTATAGGCTAAGTGGGGCTGCATGTTTATCTTTGAGTTTTCTTCTTTCTATTGGTTATCTTCGAGGTTGTATGAACAATTTCTATCCTATAATAAAACGAGTTTATTTTCTATCTATTTGTTCAAACAAGATCCCCCAAAAATAATCTATCTTTGTCTTACTAACTCAGCGATTCTCAATCAACATCTAATAAACCATCGGGTTAAAAAATGTCTATTTACCCTTTTTAATTTAAACTAACCGTTTCTAATCGGCCCTTTTAAGCTTTAAGACGCCTTGAACACCGTGATAAACACCATTTCTTGGCGCACTTAAACACGTTTAGTGCAAAAAGCGGTTCCACTAACCATTACTTACGAGAGCATGACCAGAACCTTTAATTGCCCGTTTTTGATTTGTCACGAACCTTCCACCCATTTGGTGAAGAAGTAATCAGTAGCTACTATAATGAACGTTTGTCCCTTGGAGGAAGGAGGATATATTTGCCCAATGAAATCCATCGCCCGGCCCCCAAGGGCACGGCTTGCTGACCATAGGAGTTCATTGGGATAGGTTTGGTTTATGTTGAAGAGGGCCATGTTTCTAGCACTCTTAGCATCCTTTGGCATATTCCTGGTAATCCTTTTCCATTTTTGTGGCCAAAAATAGCCATATCTTCGCATTAATGGCATTTAATCCCGGCTGATGGCGCCACAAACTCCTTCATGAACCTCGACCATTATCTCATGGACTGATGATTCCCAAGCATCTGCTTGAAACCCATATGATGTTTTCTGACTATAGATCTTTATCCCACATCGAATAATTTGATGTGAGTCCTTAGCTTCCTTTTAAATCTGTATTGATGGATTGTTGAGATAGTTTATCGGTGGAACCCTCCAGTCTTCAACTTGGTTCTGGCCCCACTTAACATCCATCTCAAACTCTCTGGAAATACGAGAGGGGAAGTGATCTTGTTTGGACTTCAACCCATTCATTGGCTTGACCAAACTGAACACCTCCGAGATGCAATTTAGGCCATATCTGTTAGCGTAAAATTCTCTTCTCGAGATGTGTTACGTGATGTGCGATCTTCCCAGAGATTTTCACCAAGTATCCAACATCACACATATAACTAGCCATCACCAAGTTTTTGCACTTGTACTTCCTTGTGAGCTGGTTGATGACTGGCTGAAATTGCCAAAGATGTCTACACTTGGTACTTTGACTTCATTAATATTTCCAACCAGATGATGAGTGTTTCATATTAGGCTCGGTTGTTCTTAGTCGAGGCCATCAAAGTCCAGATGGAATGAAATAATTGATCGCCTGGGACTAACCAATACTATCCCTGCACCCGAGGCTTAGCTTGTGGGGATCCATCAAAAACTGATTGCGAGGTAAGCCATAAAGGCGGCAATTTCCTTGGCAATTCGAAAAGCACATCATTTTCTTTTACGATTAGTGAACTGGATACTGCTGATTTCGATATCTTAGGAGGCTGATCTTTCAATATTGTCGAGTTGCTTGGATGTGATGCCAAAAAGTTTGCATGGCTTGTCCTTTAATAGCCTTTTAAGGCACATGTGGAAAGCAAAATTCTGACCAGACGCATCCATTTTCTCTCAATCCGACCAGCCATCATTGGCTTGGATAATATGTATTTGACCACATCCATATTAGCAATTATGTGGACTGTGTATAGCAGCATGTAATATGTCTGAGTTTGACACGTTGTAAAATATGAGCTAAGCAGCACTCTACTTGAATACCTTACCACATCGGTCAAACTCCTAGCAAGTAATAGACCGCCTGCTCCTTACCCTCCTCATTGTCTTGGAGGCTGAGAAACTGCCTATGGACTCCTCCAGCTGATATATACAACTTGAGGTTTCCCTTTCTTTGGTGGCATCAAACACGGTGATTCGGCCATGTATCTTCCTTTATGTCCTCAAAAAGCTTTCTGGTGACCGACTCCCCATTCAAGCTTTTCTGTTTCCTTGAGCTTTAGCAGTGGGGATAAGGTTTAAGTTTTCGACCAAATTTGCTATGAACCTCCTCAAGAAATTAGTCTTTTTCCTAGTAACATTTGAGTTCTTTCTTATTTCTTGGTGAGGGTCGTCTATGATCGCCTTGGCCTTGTTGTCTACCTCTACCACACTCTTTGATGAACTAAGAATCCTATAAGAAATTGCATGCCCTTACTCCAAAGGCACATTTCTTCGAGGAGTTCATTTTCAATTATGCAACCTCATCCTCCACCCCAGCACTTGTCTATCAGAGTACGCTGGAGTGATCTACTCTCGGTTTGGACTTAACCACTACATCGTCGATATGAACCTCTAAGTTGTGGCCGATGAGGTGCATTGGAAGATGGCATTCATGGCCCTCCTGATATGTAACACGCATTTTTCAAACCGAATGGCATGACTACATATTCAAGGCTCCAACATGACCAAGACATGCGAATCTTTGTTTTA
The DNA here is from genome assembly GCA_018257905.1 of Gillenia trifoliata. Classification (NCBI taxonomy): domain Eukaryota; kingdom Viridiplantae; phylum Streptophyta; class Magnoliopsida; order Rosales; family Rosaceae; genus Gillenia; species Gillenia trifoliata. Next base: position 5,584,897 of record CM031081.1, on the reverse strand, counting down.
TGAATGTCTGCTTGACCGATGATTGATTATAACCGGCATTTCCATCTCCATGAAGGATACAGAATTTTATTATTGGTTGTTTAACGGCATCAATGAACATATCGACATATGCATTTGGATAGAAATCTTTGGAGTAGCGTCATTAATATTTTATAATTAATACAAAGCTCTTATTGCCTTAGTCAAAACTTTTATTACAATTTTAAAATATTAATGACCATTCTACATATTTAGTTTGGTCTATTGAATCATATTGAGAAGTTTCTTTCTTTATTTCTTCTGCACTTTTTCTTCAATCTCCTTGGACATTCTCTGGCTGCTTGTTGAACTAGTTTATATCCATCTTTGATTGGCATTCTATGCTCTACCAAGGTTGAATCAACCACGACATCTCATTATCTTGCCATGCAAGGCGATCCTTGAACTCTTGCAAAAGCTGACAGTCAGCTCAATCCGATAGTCATGGACAATAGGCCACTAATCCTTAGTGGCCTTGAATCTGTTTGGTCCTAGCTCAATAGTTTCCAAGGGATCTGGACCTCCTGGTATTGATTTTGTCAGAGCTGGCAGAGCAAACTAAACGCCGAAGCTTGGTTCAAGCTCATCGGGCCAATCCGGATCATATGTGTGTATTGTTATGCGGCCGCCACTGTATCAATAGTTGATATGTCCAAGGCTTGAATGGCATTTTCCTTTGGTCCCGATGTACTAGCATGATTTTCATCCATCTCTCACCGGCTAAAATCTCTTTAGTGCCCTCCGCTTTCCTTCCTATTCCCTAGCCTTTGGATTAGTGATGGGATTGCCATCACGTCTTTCTCTTGTCTGTTGTACTCATCATAAAACATGAAGCTAGGGATTAAGAATGGTCGATCCCCCTTCTTCCTAGGTCGCGATGTACCTTACGCCGAGCTTTCGAGGCCGTCACACATGTAGGGGCGACCGTCTTTATCAACTCGATTTTCGGAATGTTCCCTTATCACGGATTGTAGGATTCGCCTCTGATATGCTCTAGTTATCGGAAGACGAGGCCATGGGCTCGGCACTGCACCCGGCTCGAGAATCGCTTCGAACCCTGCGAAGGTTCTTATGGCGTGATGTGACAATCTGTTGGTGGAGAATGGATGGTATGCACAAGGACTGATATCCGTTCCCTTCCTAATGTGCAACGTATACCGAAGTGCTTTCCACCACGAAGAATACCACCATGATTTTCTTCGATCCCAAGTCTAGTTCTAAATTGTACCATAGGTCTTGGTGATGCCCCGGACAAGTTTGACCACGAGCTCTCGTCGACACATTAAATACCTTGGGTCGATTTAACCTCTTTAGCATTTTTACTGGCAGAACATTTACTGAAGCCCCACCATCGATCATCACCCTAGACAGGGACTCCTCTAAACGAGCGGTAATGTAAATAGGCCTCATGTCTCTTGTGATCGTTTTAAGTTTTAGCTTTGCAAATATCATCTATCATCGGCGTATCCGCTGAGATCCTATTCAACGCTCATTCTGAAGATTGAGATTCGATTCTCACATCTTCCTGCGAACCTTTGAAGCGGTGATTAAGGATATGGAACTACTTCGTGATGTAATCTCCTTCGAGTGTTCTTCACGATCGAGTTACGCATGAAAAGAATGGCGAGCACATAATCCATGTTGACGTCAAAGCTGGGCTCCTCGTCATTGGTTTTGTGTTCGGCTCGGCTTCGACTTGCCCGCCTCGCTCTCGGTAGTCAAGCTTCTTAGCCAACGTTCGACTCCTCTTCATCCTCAATGGTCACGCCCCCAGACGATCCTCGTTGCTCTAAATTGGCGGACATTTTTTACGGCTTAGGAGCCATAAACTACTAGTTGTTCGTTTTATTGACAACCTTATCCATCGTGTCCGCGGTCCATTTGGATATCCAGAATTCGTACCCTGCAGTGAAAGCCTCTCGGTCGATCACCGCGCCTTTCCTCGTCGGGTTAACATGTGTGGACCATCATTTGGTCACTATGTTTGATCGAGGTTGTGCTGTCCCTTGACGAGGACATAAGTACGATCACTTTCGGGTCTTCTAGCTACTTTTCGGGTTAACGGCCCTTACTCGTAGATGGCTCGTTCATGTCGATGCAATGTACGCATGAGCGCTCCATACTTTCTCTGTATTTTCTCTTGGCTGTTACGGATAATTCTCTTTGGCTCGTCCATTCTTTCGACCGGTACCATTTCCCGTCTACCTCAACCAGTTTTCCCACCGAGGTTGGGGTTGGTGCCTTCTGACTTCTTTGAATAACTTTCAACTCCACCTTGGTGAGCGTCAACCTTTCCTTCATCGGCTTAGGAACCCATTGTTTAGTTTTGAAGTCGACAGCGGTCTTCTCGATGGTTGGGAGTTTCATTCTGAGCTTTCCTCTTGATGCCCCAATCCGACTAAATATGTTGCTCCGTGGTAGTGGCTCTCTACAGAGTGTGAGGACCATAATTCTTGGGTGAATTTTTCACGCGCCTTAAGTCTCAACCCTTCTTTCTTTACGACCAGATCTGGTCAATGACATCCCCTAGAGTTAGGATCTGGAGCTCATTCCTGCTTGCACTTTGGCATCACGATTCCTCCATGGATATACGCCTTTGGTCTATCGGGTTGGTCGATTCTCACATCCCAGTTTACTTGATAGCCTTTCCCTTGTTAAAAGATCCAAGGTTTCCTTCCTTTGACCGTTTCTTGGCCAATTCGGGGTTTTACCATGTTAATAGGGACCTGCGGGAGATAGCTCTGTGTCCACTATCATGTTGACTTGGGGCTTCTTCAAGACCAACTTCCCTTATTATCATCTTTTGGATCGATCTACGAATGTCCACACGGTTGACGGTATTGTGATTCCAAGAGCAATGGGGCTTACAATACTTCTTCCTTAAGCTCCTCGGGCTTGGGCATCCTTTTCGAGGGAATCAACCTGATACACCTATTTTCACTAATTCATCTTTGATGTTTTAGTGATGTCGAAAATGTAACTTTGGAACTTAGGGGGCTTGTTGGAAATATAGCCTCCCATCCGCCCAGGCGGCTCTCTAGTCCTTCACTGGCTTCACCAACCCTTTAATAATCGTCGAGAGGTTGGTGGCGGCATCGACCACTAAAATCTCTAGATCTTCCAAACACGTCACGGTATCATGGGTGCTCGATGAACTCGGAATCCAAATGATTGACGGTCGGTTTGTGCTGTAAGAGCAGCTTTGTAGAGGAGTGTTGGTGCTGAGACTCTTCCGCCAATAGCCTTTCATATTTGGTGGCTGCCATCACTATCTCCTGAAGGTCATTAAACTTGACATCTCAAACTTTTTTAGTAAGAGAATTTTCGATTGCCCTTTGAGCTGCAGTGATTACGGTTTCTTATGGAGTTGGGGCAGGATGGGGTACGATGTGATGCCATCCCCAACAGAGAGCAGCAGAGAGTTGTCAGACAACTGTGAGCTTATAGTTGGGATTATCCTCCGAACGCCACGCAGCTGGTTTGGAGTACTTCTAATGTGCTCAATGATGAAGCGAATATGAATCTTCCCCATTGAAAGTGGGAAGTTAGGACAACAAAGTTCATCGGGAAGGGTTTGGATTCATCAATGTAGGCCGGATAAGGCTGATATACGGCCTTTGATTGACAGCTACTTCTGGCCTTGCCCTCGGAGAACTAGTCGTCTCGGTTCGGCTATTTCATTTCTCAGCAGGCATTATCACCATCTTAAGTAATAATATCAGATCGGGATGCCCAGAGGAAGTGGAGGGTGCTAAGCCGTCTGAGCTTTACTGTTCCACAAGTCAAGGCTTCTCTCCAGCATTTGGAAGTTAGAGCACCCACTCGACCATATATGGCTTTTTGAGGTTGTGTTCTCCCCATCCTGTCTTGGATTGAATGCGAGGTCTTCTCTGAGCAAATCCTCCCGGGAAATCTCTCGAGTTCTATCTTTTGGGAATGTACTTCCCTGGTTTTCAGACAACTTGGTGATTGCTGTCTAGCGGGGTTGAGAAATATCGTATCTCATACGAGGAAGTGTTTGGCAACTCTAGCCTTTCTTGATGAGAGATCAGCCATCGCCCGGATTGAGGATGACAAATCGCCTTTTCTCCTACCTTTGAGAAGAGGATTCTCCACTTCGGAAGAACGAATAGTTTTGAAGCTGCATTCCATTCCATCGGTCCGACACAAGTTTCTCGAGATGATTTGCTTTAAGAGCCGGATATTTTGGTTGGAAAGGATGGAGAACCCTTGATCGATCTTGTTCTGGACATTATTGGAAGATGTGCACAGGTTTCTGATGTCTGTCTGTTCATCTAAAGCTATCCCCTACTCTAGATTTCATCATCCCCGAATCATGGTGGAGGCTATGACTCCTCACGCCATTTGTCTTCCAGGTGGGTGCAGAGGCACGGGTCTCAGTGAGTTCGACCCATATCGATGGGTGAGATGTAGGGCTCTTTCCACTGCCATCGTATAAAGCTGTGTTTGGAAAAATTTGCTTCTTCTTCTCTCTTTTATGCTTAGGCATAAGCGATAAGAAAGATTTGAGGCCTTTCGCCTTAAGCGGGCCGGGAGCACCTGGGTCATTTGATTAAGGAGCCTTTCTATTGGCGTTTGCTCCAACATGCTTCACTCTATCCTTTGAGGAGAGGGATGCTTGTGAGGCATTCAGCATAAGTGTTGTCGGGCGTGCCATTATTGGCTTATAATAAAGATGTGGTGGTACTTGCGCCTGATAATATAACTTCCATTCATCAGTTGGGTGAGCTTAGTTAAATAGTGCAGTTAGGTTCTTTTTATTGCCTTGCTTGTTAAGGACTTTGGTCGCTCGATGTTTATACCAGAGATTTGGCGAGATGGGTTTTGTTATAAACTGGTTATAGTCAAAATGTTCCAGCTTCGCGCATACATAAAAGTAAAGGCGATAATTAAAGACGATAATTAAGGCGGAATGTAAAGACTGTAATTGAAGTGCTTGAAAGTAAAGACTTGTAAGTAAGAACAGGTAGTAGAGGCGATAATGAAAGACTTTAAGCAAAAGATCAATGTTATTACACATTTTAAGTTCGTCACGAGGCTGAACAAACGTCCATCGGGTTGGGTTTTGTTCTATCCAGGATGGTTTCATTCTGCTCCCGGGATGGTTTTAAAGCTGGTTTCATAAGAAATAATCAAGACTCTCTGGCCTAAGATTCTCTGTGTCGATACTATCGCGGTTTAGGTTTGGATGTGAGCTAAATTCACCTCCTGAAGTTAGGATATATGATCTATAGGTTCTTGGTCTTTGGCTTCTCAGAAAGTGGTGACTATTACACAAGTGTGAGTGCGAATGAGAAGCGTGAGATAGAGATGAAGGCTTTATCGTGAAAGGGGCTTTAAGGGGGTTTCCTCGAGAGGTTTCTTTACGAACGTGTGAGTTCATTTTTAGTTGATTTAGTGTGTCTATCTTGAATCCTCCCTTGTTTATATAGACTAGCGAGGCCACGTCATGGCCGTCTTCTCTCCACTGCCACCTCTTTGAAGACTTAGTGAGGAAAGGTTTAATCCGTAAGGCACATGTGATGTCTCTGATCAGCCTACTCCCACTGAGAAAATGTTCTTTATTCGTAGTATAATTCCCCCCAAATTGCCTAATGCTTTACATTAAATGTTGTTCAGACTTCTTTTCCTTTCTGTCCACTAGCCTGGGTTGGGCCATTTCTTTCTTAGGCCCAACCCATTACCAAACTTTAAGTTATGGTCCAATGGATATTTTTAAGTGTAAACAGGCTTAAGTTGCATGCTCTTTCTCGTAGTTTATTTATCATCTCATTCATGTCGTAAGAGAGTTCTATATATGTACCTATAAGCTAGACTTAGGGAATGTATAGGGATGCATCCCTGTACCTAAACCAAGAAAACCCTATTAATTATTCAAATGGTAAAATTCGAATTATATCTAAATTATTTAATACTACGGTCTAATAGTATTCCAGTTTCATTTGTAAGTGTGAGATATTCAATTCAAATCTTACAAATAGCTAGTTCGCAACTAATTTAGTTCCCTAACTCCATAGTGCAAATCTATCAATGTAAAATTTTTGTTTTTCGAATTCTATCTAATTCGGCCCTATTAGTGTGCTAGCTAATTCTAATTCAGCCCAATTCTTATGCATAAAAGTCAGATGATAAAGCGGTTTGCACGTATCACAGCATGAATAAAGTATCTTATATATCAGTGGAAATTCCTAATTCACCTCCGTCTCTACCCTCACCTGAAGTCAAGTGGCCACGAGGCAGCGATACCTAGACCAGGATGACCTGTTGTCGTCCCCGAGCAACAGTTTGAAGGCCGATACCAATAACGGCCATTATTGCAATACCCACTTCGACGAAACTTCCATGTGCCCAGCCTTGATTTTCGTCTGATTCCGATTTCTCAAAATATTCAATTTTTCAAAAGAGAACCCAGAAAAGTAGAGTTAAAGCTTCCCCACTTTCTAATCATATTTTTATAATCCAATAATTAGATCCACCACCATCCCATTAATCTACTAATTAAACCCAACTCAGTCTCTCTCTCTCTCTCTCACCACTGCAAGTCTTCCATTGGCGACTGCTCGCCATGTTTCAGAGCTCTCCTTCTTCCTCAAGTACGTGCAATCGAGATCTCTCTACCTGTACGACATTGTAGCTCTAATTTTCCTGAGGACGTTTCAGTAATTTCCCTTTTCGGTTCTAGAATTATAATCTTAATTTTAATTTTTGAGAATTTATGAATTTATTTCTATTTCTGGGTGATAAGTAGTTGAAGTCCGATACCGTTCCACACTATTTCGCGAGTTGACAACACCGTTTCGCACTATTTCTAGAAACTACACCATTTCTAGAAATAGTGTCACTATTTCTAGAAACTGCGACTATTTCTAGAAATAATGTCCAAACAGTCGGTACATACTTTTAGAAATAGTTTGGACAATCTCTATTTCTAGTATAGTAATCTCGAGTGCTTGGCCTGCATATTCCAGTCCATCGGCTTCAGTGACCAGAAACGATGCTCATTGGTTTGCCGACGGTGGCTGAGGGTCGAGGGGCAGTGCCGTCACCGTCTCTCCCTCAACGCCCAATCGAATCTCCTCCCTCTTCTCCCGCTTTGACATCGTCACCAAGCTCGCCCTCAAATGACACCACAGATTCATCAGCGTTGGCGACTAGGTGCTTGTCCTCATTTCTATGCGATGCCATAACCTTATGCGCCTGAAGCTCCGGGCGTGTCGCGAGTTGACAGACGCCGGCATGATGTCGTTCGCCAAAAACTGCAAAGAGCTGAAGCTCCGCGAGTTGACAACACCGTTTCGCACTATTTTTAGAAACTACACCATTTCTAGAAATAGTGACACCATTTCTAGAAATAGTGACACCATTTCTAGAAATAGTTGTCACCATTTTTAGAAATAGTGGTCACCATTTTTAGAAATAGTGGTCACCATTTCTAGAAATAGTGTCACTATTTCTAGAAACTGTCACTATTTCTAGAAATAATTTCTAGAAATAATGTCCAAACAGTTGGTACATACTTTTAGAAATAGTTTGGACATGAAGGTTTTAGAAACAGTCGGTACATACTTTTAGAAATAGTTGGCATAATATATAAATAGTTATGTGTATTTATTGAATTCCTTTTAATTCTTGAAGCGCCCAACCAAATATGTTATAATCAAGAGTATTGGGCTGATTATAAAAAAATATTAATTTTCATTTTTTTTCCCTTGTGGTCTTTGGATTTTAATGATTTAATGGCATATTTGTAAATAATGAAAGTTTCAATGGCATTTTCGTAATTAAAAAGTGACAGATTTGGGCTAAAAAAGTTTGGATTCTGTCATGGGCAAATTGGGAAAAAAAAATTATAGCTTGCATATTGGGCTTTGCTTCCAACATGTGAGCCTTTTTATTTTTTGTCATGTTGTGGTAAAATTTGTCCTTTTGATTAAAATTTTTATCTTATTTATTAAAAAAAGTTATTAGAGTGCTTTTGGTTAAGAAAAAGTTTAAAATTGTCTTTTTCATTAAAACTCCCCACCCAAGAATTTTTGCATTTGCCCATAAAAGAAGATTACAGAACAAATATTAATTTGTTAACAGAGTTGCAGAAATTAACAACACTTGTGTCCTCTAAAGAAAATGCATGTGTTTTGTGGTAGCCAACTGGGCGAAATGAAAAATACGTTGGAATAATTCGAGAATGTTTGAAAACAATTGAGATTTGCTTATTATTCTTCTTGTATTAATCACACGCAACGCGTGCATCGATCGTTCACACACGCGGTGCTTCTTCTCACTTTTATTTTTTTTCCTCCCAACGCATAACATATTTTTATTTGTGAAAATAGTTTTCAGAACTTTCCATCCTATGGAGCCTATAAATGAATGAATGTATATAGTAGAAGTAATATTGTTGTGAAATTGATCGTGTTGCTACTAAACGCTAATGTGGAGTTGTGTTAAATGCAGGTATGGGGAATGGTTAGACTAACAAATTTCTGCTAATTGTTTGGTTATAAATTTTTGCTAATTGGGGTCGATTCATTTGTAAATCAATGAATTTTTTTCACTTATGAGTGCTTAAATTGGTTGGGTATTTCCGGATTTTCTAGCTTATGTAGAATTGGACTCAAGCAAATAGGAGAATGAAATGAGCTACCAGACGCGTTTTTTTATTTCAGAAAACAAGAGAATGAAAGCAGAAAACAAAAAAGTTTTTCATTCTCCAGAAATATTCTATGAAAACATAAAACAAAAATGTTACCGAACATGCCCTTAGTTTCTTCCCTTTGCATTGTTGGAAATTGGAATGGGTGCTTTGGGAAATATCCTAAGGCCATCTCCAATGGTGGCCAAAGGCCAACATTTTTAGGCCATAGGCCTTTGGACTTGGTTCTCCAATGGTGGGCAAGAAATAGGCCCAAGGTAACCCAACAGAAAAAAAGACAGAAATTGGCCAAAGAATTGGCCCGGCCAAAACAGGTGGGACCCGCCCTGGGACTGGGCAAAGGGCGCGTGCAAGCCACGCAGACAGGAATCACGCGCGCAACGCGCCTGGCGCGGAAGGGACGCACGTGGGTGACGTCATGCTTGTCTGCCACCGAAAGTATCCGTTGGAGATCAACGGCTGAGATTACTCGGCCGTTGGATCATCCAACGGTCAGATTTCAAACCTTTTTTTTTTTTTTTACTTTTACTTTTAATCCAACGGCTGTGATCAAATGAGATCAAATCTAACGGTAAAAAAAATCATCCAACGGCTAAAATAATTAATAAAAAATATTTGTTCAGAAATTTCACCCAAAAACCCTATAAATACCCATTTATTTGGTTATACATCCACACAAAATCAATTTCCTTCCCTTTCCTCATCCAAATTTCATTTTTTCTTCTACCCACTTCTAGATTAGCAATCTTCTTCTACCCACTTCCAAATTTTCATTCTCCTTCTACCCACTTCTAAAAAAATTCAAGATGCCAAAAATTAGTACAAAATTACCAAATTGGTCTAAAGATGAAGATATAGCTTTGTGCAAGGCATGGATTAATATTAGCGAAGATGGTGCTACCGGGACGAACCAAAATATTCAAGAATTTTGGTCTCGGGTCTATGAAGTGTTCATTAGCACATCTCCCCCACCGTTGCCCGACAAGCCACGAACTCTTGATGGTATGTACGATCGTTTTAAGAGGATCAACAAAAAATGCACTTGTTGGAAGTCGGCCTACAATAAAGCCAAAGATGTGCTTGAAAGTGGAAAGAGTCAAGAAGATATGGTGAGTTTATTTTGATAAATTATTTTTTTGATGTCCATAATTAAATGGAAAATGTGCATAATTACATTTTTTAACTAATCAATCTTTATTTATTTCATACATAGATTAATAAAGCGATGGCTATATTCATGACACTTGATACCCCTAAAGGTCACGAATTCAAGTTATTTCATGCTTGGAACATCCTCAAAGATTGTCCTAGGTGGAATGAAAATGTAGCTAGTAAGGTTCCAAGACAACCTTTTGAAGGCGGGGCAAGTGTTGATGTTGATGGTGATTTTGTAGATGAGAGCCCATCTTCATCTATAGCAAGACCGCCGGGGCGAGATAAGCAAAAGGAAGCAAAGAAAAAAGGGAAGCAAGTGGATTCGGCTAGCGAGAAGTATGAGGAAAAGCTTAACAAACTACTTCATTGTAGTGAAGAGAGCAATCAAGAGAAGTTGCAAATGCGCAAACTCATGGAGAGGCAAATGGAAATGGAAGAGCGGGAAATGGCAAGGAAAGTCACAAGAGATAAATTAGACCAAGATGTGTACGAGTTGGATATAATGAAGATGGATCTCGACAAATTTACTCCAAGGAGGAAGAGGTTTTTTCGCGAGAAGCAAGATGAAATTTTATCAAGGCGCACCCTTTTTGATGATGTTGGTTATAGCTTTCACCCAAGTCCTCCACCATATTAGTTTTAATTATTGTTTGGGGAGTTTTAATTATTGTTTGATTTTAAATGTTGTATGATCAACCCAAGCCCTCCACCTATGTTGTTTGATTTTAAATTTAAGCATTTTTTCGTACTTTATCGGAATTTAAATATTTTTAGGTCAAAATGTTCAGAAAATTAAGCTAAGTTAATCTAAACAAATACATTTTTTTTAAAGTTAACGGAAAAAAAATATTAGGCTAAAACAATATTTAACAACTTTTCGCCCTAAAATTTAGGCCACACCATTGGAGAGAAAATGCAGTTTCTGGCCAAAGGCCAAAAGCCAAAGGTCAATATTTGTTATTGGCCATAGGCCACCATTGGAGTTGGTCTAATAGTAAAACTAAACTTTTCTTTCTTCATTTTATTTTGAAATATGTTTTTTGTCTATTTAATTCACACTTTTACATAAAATTACGCCATAATAATGTTTACTACTATTGGGGAAAAATATTTAAAACTTAATTTTTTTTAGTGGCTATCCCTTCAGTAATGAGATTGGATTTGAGGAGAGTGAAGTTCAAGCTTTTCAAGGCAGTGAGAGACGCACTTATCGCCAAAAGTCTCCCTAGTGAAATCACCCGTATGGAAAAGAGTACAAGTTTAATGTTTTTTCTTTCGTATAAGTTAAGTGCAGTAGAAAAGAAATTCTAATTACAACATGACTAATGTGACTCACATGTAATAAACTTTTAAGGCCATTTTGATAAAAGAAGATGTGTCATATCCCGAACCGATTCCGTCATAGCACGATATTGTCCGCTTTGGGCCACGTGTTTGTATCGACGAGTACTACTTGAATATGTAAAGAAAGTAATTTCGACAAGTCGTTTCGAGAAAGTCAACAAAAGTCAACATTTGTTTGCTAGGGGTATTTTGGCAATTTTACATGAAATTTTAGGACGGGTTGTAACAATCTACCCCCCTTAAGAAAAATTTCGTCTGCGAAATTCATAAAACATAACCACTAGAATAAATGCGGATACTGCGCCTGCATGTGCTCCTCGGTCTCCCAAGTAGCCTCCTCTACTTCGTGATTGCTCCACAAAACTTTCACCAATGGTATCACCTTGTTCCTTAGAACTTTCTCTTTCCTGTCCAAGATCTCTATTGGTTCCTCCTCGTAACTCAAATCCTCCTTCAGCTATAAAGGCTGTGGCTAGAGTACATGTGACTCGTGCGGTACATAGAAACATGGAAAACATCATGTACCCGAGACAACTCCGATGGTAAGGCTAGCCGATAAGCAACTGCGCCCACACGCGCAACAATCTCATAAGGACCAATGTACTAGGGACTTAGCTTACCCCATTTACCGAACCTCACCGCACCCTTCCAGGGTGACAATCTTAGAAATACGAAATCACCAACTGGATACTCACGGTCCTTAGAGTGCCTGCCTGCTATACTCTTATGTCTGTCATGGGCCGCTTTCAGGTTACACTTAATCACCTGAATCTTCGTTGTAGTATCGTCTACCAATTCTGGGCCCTCAAGTGCTCGCTCACCTACCTCAGTCCAACACAATGGGGTCCGACACGCCTTCCCATACAATGCCTCATACGGTGTCATACCGATGCTAGAGTGAAAGCTATTGTTGTAGGCAAACTCTATCAGTGCCAAGTGATCATCCCAATTTCCCCCGAATTGAAGGACAAAAACTCTTAACATGTCCTCCAAGGTTTGAATCGTCCTCTCAGATTGACCATCAGTCTGTGGATGGAAAGTTGTACTGTACAGCTAGCGCGTGGCGACACGTGCGGCAGGAAGGTTTTCTGGTCCCGAAAATCATTTTTCGAGCCCGTTTTTTCTAAAATAATATTATTTTTAGATTCTTTTTATTAAGGGTTATTATTATTCATTTTAGGGATGTTTTTAATATTGTCCCTTGATATTAATTAGGTCATCCTACGTCTAAGTGCTTCGAGGAACGCAACACCGAGGATGATTATACTCCCGAGTACTGGTGAGTGGACTTTTGATTTTAATAAATGGTTTTTATGCTTTGAAATATTTATGGTATTGATATATATACATGTTTTAAATGATTTTTGAAGCATGATTACATATATTATGAAATAGTTTTGGAACATGATTACATATATTATGAAATAGTTTTGGAACATGGTTTTGGATTTGCATAAAGATATTGATATTTGTTCTACTTATGCAACGTTTGAATAAATTGTGAAATTATGAAGTTTAAGTTATTCTTTATTTATACACTTGATGTATATATGTATGTTTTCAAACACACTTGGTATGCTTTCACTACGTTGTAGTACTGTCTCACGGCCGTAGGACAAGTCTCACATGTTTGGGTCACATGCACTGTACTCCAGGGGTATTGTCCGGTAAATACCTTAGTGCAAGCTTGTCTTACGTTTATGTTTATTATTGGGGGAAGGCCCCACAACGTAAGGACTCAGGTGTGACGCGCTAATAGCGCAAGTGCTTACATGTGTGTGGTACTAGGAGTACAAATGGATTGATAACGTAAAGTGTTTGTACGGGGTTGGGATGAGGTTCCTCAACACGTACATGGGTGATTGCACATATACCTTGTGTTGGTTTTCTTATTTGTACATATTGAACTATATTGCAGTATGACTTTTGAAAATACAAATGGTTCATTACGGTTTACACTTTGAGATCTAATTTTCAGTATATATATAAAGTATGATTTGACATATACTATGGTAGTATGATTTTACACCTACACTGATTTTCAAACAGGGGGTTAATATGTTGAAAAGAGAAAAGGGTTTAGAAAACTTTATTTTTTGTCCATTCACACTTTCTGTTTTGCGCCCTCTTCAGGACTTAGTAGCGGTGCATCAGGTGACGTTGAGGCATTTGACTCGCAGCTCTAAACTCTTCCCAACAATGTAGGGATTTTTCTTGCTTTCAGTTTCTTAATAATATCCATCCGTGTTGTGGATAATATTTTAAGAGATTGACTTGAACTTTGAATTCCGTTGCTTATTCTTAAACGCTCTAAACCTTGCGCATGTTGAACTTAATTTCTATTGAGTTTATTTTAAATAAATGTTGTCATGATTATTATGGCTTCGTCACTTACAAGTGTCGGCCAGCACTCCCCAAACTCGGTGTCCACGTGGATTTCGAGGGCGAGGTGTGTTAGCTTGGTATCAGAGCCTAGTCACATCCCGGACCGCCTCCGCCGTAGCACAATATTGTCCGCTTTGGGCCACGCCCTCACGGTTTTGTTTCTGGGAACTCACGAGCAACTTCCCAGTGGGTCACCTATCATGGGATTGCTCCAGCCCAAACTCGCTTAACTTCGGAGTTCCGATGGAATCCGAAGCCATTGAGCTCCCAAAAGGCCTCGTGCTAATTGGAGGTGGGCATGTACATATAAGGCACATCACCCCCTCTCTGTTGGTCAATGTGGGATATCACAATCCACCCCACTTAAGGGGAACCCGGCGTCCTCGCCGGCACATCCGTACCGAACGGCAGAGTGGCTCTGATACCATTCTGTCACATCCCGAACTGACTCCGCCGTAGCACGATATTGTCCGCTTTGAGCCACGTGTTCGTATTGACGAGTACTACTTGAATACGTAAAGAAAGTAATTTCCACAAGTCTTTTCAAGAAAGTCAACAAAAGTCAACATTTGTTCGCTAGAGGTATTTTGATAATTTTACATGAAATTTTGGAACGGGTTGTAACAAGATGGGTTGCACTTTGTGTACCTCTGAATTATACCGCAAAATATCTGTATTCTTTTGTCACCTATAGTCAACTAAAAGCACCCTCCTTGCTATATTCATGTTTTAACTAAAACACACATCTAAATTTTCCAAAATTTCCTGATTAATTATACATTCACTACGATTATCAAATAGATTATGCCACCCAATTCCGAATTCTCCTTATAGCTTGTGGATTCCCCTCTCTCCAAATTCGTGACATATCCCAATGTGAATGACGACAGTGCTAGAAATTGCGGTGGCGCTAAAAGTCATAACGACTTAGACCATCTCCAATGGTGGAGATAAAGTCTAAAATTTAGAACTTAAACCCCCCCAAACCTCTTCCAATGGCTGGGCTAAAATTAGGATAAGGGATAAATTCTAAAATTGGATCAAATTTAGACCAGAATTCCCACCCGGGGACAAATTTCCCACCAGCTTTTGCGCGTACACGCGCCTGTTTCTTCCACCTGCAGGTGATGTGACGCGCCTGGATGTGATGGGCACTACACTCACGCGGGCTGCAGGCAGTGGGCCAGGCCGCCTGCAGCTGTCGGCCACGCTTGTGAACAAAAGCCATGCTAACGGCTATCTTTTCAATGGTCAAGATTGCTGGGCCGTTGGATATCCAACGGTCCAGATGCAATCTTTAAAAAAAATATATATAATTTATAAATTCATTAAATCAAACAGCTGAGATCGAATGTGATCAAATCTAACGGTAAAAAAAAAGATCTAACGGCCCAAAATTAAATCCAACGGCTAAAATATTTTAAAAAAAATATTTAAATCAAAATTGACCAAAAAAAGTTTATAAATACCTATGTATTTGTTCAATCATCCACACAAAATTCACTTTCCTCATACAATTCTTCAAATTTTTGTTCCTACCCACTTCCAAAATAATTTCTTCCTATTTTCAAATTGTTAGATGGCTACTCCTCATGTTAGAGGACCTAATTGGTCAAATGATGAAGATGTTGCTTTGTGTTTGGCATGGGTGTCAATTAGCGAAGATGGTTCCGTTGGCACAAACCAAAAAAAAATGGTCTTGTGGGGTAAAATCCTTGACAAGTTCCATTCCAACTCCAATGCAAACCGAAGGGAGGCAAACGGCATTTACGAGCGGTGGAAGATGATCAACAAAGCGTGCACTTTGTGGAAGGGAAGCTTGGATAGAGCCGTAGTTGGCATGGCTAGTGGAAGAAGTATGGAAGAAGTGGTGAGTGACTCATTTAGTAGTGTTTTTTTTTCATGTGTATTATCTTATTTTGCAACTAATTTTTCTTTATTTATTTATTGCGTAGGGTGATAAAGCAATGGCGATTTACAAGACAAGAACTACGCCCAAAAACCAAACTTTTAAGTTGCATCATGCTTGGGAAATCCTCAAGGATTCTCCAAAGTGGCGTTCCGATGCGGACCAACAATGGGCAAAAACATTTACTCATGAAGCCTCAAGCGTAAATGTTAGTGATGATCTTGACAATTCGGTGACTCCATCTTCTTCTCCTTCTATTTCAAGGCCGCCGGGACGAGATAAGCAAAAGGAAGCAAAGAGAAAAGGGAAGACCCCTACAAATTCGGTTGGTGAGGCGCTTTGTTCCGGTGTTGAAAAATTGGTTGAAGGCCGAGGGGAGACCACAGAAGAAATGGTCCGAATGCGCAAACTCTTTGAGAGGCAAGCGGAAAAAGAAGATGCAAGAGACCGTTTAGCACAACAAAGGTTTGATTTTGATGTTATGAGGGAGGACCCCAACAAATACACTCCAATTAGGAAAAAGTTTTTCCGTGATGCACAAGCGGAAATTGTTAGAAGGCATACTGCAAGGAATATCTTTGAGGATGATGATCCATCTAATGTTTACATCCCAAGTCCACCAAGCCAAGGACCAAGTCAAGCAAATGATGATGAATTTTATTAGTATTAGTAGTTGTTTTAATTTTTATTTATTGATCTCCATGTAGTGTTTTAATTATCGTTTATTAATCTCCATGTAGTGATTTTTATTATTTATCGGAATTAAATTTTTTTTAGGTTAAAATGTTCACAAAAATAAATTAGGATAATCTACATAAATTTTATTTTTAAAATAGTTACCGAAAAGAAAAAATTAGGCTAAGTTATTCTTTAGTAATCTCGGGCTAAATTTTTAACCCAAAACCATTGGAGGAGAAAAACTGTTTTTGGGTTAAGTTCTAAATTTTCTGGGCTAAAAATTTAGACTTTAACCTCCACCATTGGAGATGGTCTTATGATGACAGCGGTGCTAGTTATTGAAGTTGTATTCTTTGAAAAGCATCCAATTTTTTCAATATTTTTGATTGCTAGCTACTGAACATGTGCATAGTTTTCATTTGGTTGCTAAGTAATACTAGGATCCATTATGTACTTCCAATATTCCGCCTAGGATTTTCGATTTCTATCTACTAAACTTTCGATTGATTTCAACCAAATACTCAAACTCATGATAAATTTTCAATATTTGACGTAAAACAACCGAATATTTTAAGGATGTTCAGCTGTTAACTACTGATATGTTAAACAATTTTGTCTAGTTACTAATGAATATTGGAACTCATGATGACACCAACAGTCCTTCATATTACAAAAACAAGTATTTTTATATCGAAATTTTTGAATGTGAGAATAAAACCACCATTTTTATACAAGTGATTGTGATGCATTATTATTTGATCAATGAAGTACAAAGACTATTCTTATCCTTTTGTTAATACACACACTATTCATTCATGTATAAACTACAAGTGAAGATTGGACCAAAAAAAGAAAACTACAAGTGAAAAAAATGACACATAAATAAAAGTTTGAAAAACTCAAAGTTTTTACTTTGTAAATTTCTTCTTCTTTGGTTTTTTTTTTTTTTTAAATACCAAATTATACACCTACACTACACGTACTTTTTGGGTCCGTATATTGCCAAGTTTTGCTTAACTGTGTTGGCGGGTTGTTCCAAGAACCGGATCAAAACCCAAATTAAAGTTTTCTGGAATGGAAAATTTACAGAGAAGGTAAAAAAACACTATGAATTTAGGACTCAATTATTTAACAAAGATAATAGAAAATTAAACCCAAAACACTTTCTCTTCGATTCCTTTGAAGCTCCCAAAGCCTCTGTGCAGAGGGAGGAGGAAGGGAGAAAGAGCCCCCGATACAGATAAGAAGCGAAAGAGATCCATCCATGGCTTCAATCCACAGACATTAGCTTCTCGGGCATACAATTTCGTATCAAAATCGCATTTTGTGAAAAGGGTAAGTCTCAAATCTCAATCTTTCTGTGAATAATTGCGTTTAGATTTGAAATTTGGATGAAATTTCAAGGTCCCCGGATGGAAGCCGCATGTGGGTTGTTTATATTTCGCTTTCATTGATTGGAGTTTTGTATAAATTTCCCATTATGTTGGGCTGTCACTATGTGGGAATCCCACTTTACCTATCAAGTGTTGGGCAATTACAGCAAACCCAAATGCTTTGCTTTGAGTCCAAGAGCTTGCATTGCATTGTGTTTTGCCATTTCCATTTCTTTGTGTTATCATAATTTTGTTTTTTCGTTTTTCTGGTCCGTTAATTGTGGTAGATTTGGGTACATTTGCATGGGCTGATTGGTTTAGTATTTGCTCATGCCGTTTCAGATTTCGTTTTTGAAGTCAATACTCAATACTCATATTGGGTGAATTTGGGGTTGTGAATTGGAAGTTCGGGTGTTGGAAGAATTTGGTGATATTGTAGTGTTGTTTAGTGACCTTCGTTTTACTGGCTAAGCGGACAAAGAGGGAAGCAACTTGTGCACCAAAATGGCTGATGCAGCAGCTTTGGCAGAGGCTGCAGGATCAAGATTTAGTTCATTGGAGCTAATTGGAAGAGGATCGTTTGGCGATGTGTATAAAGCGTAAGTTCCAGTTTATAGATGCATAGTGTATAACTTTGTATAACAAGCCTTCGTATGATGACTTGTTTGGGCTCGTCATCTGTCTAATTGAACAACAAATTATACCCGACTTACAGAAGGTACTTAAAAGTTTTATGCGGAAAAACTGTACATGTTACTGCCACTGGATTTCTGCAATTACTTGTTTCAATTTGTGGCCCTTTCAAATACTAGCACATGGCTGTACATAATATGCATAGTTGTTTTATATATATATGTATACGTTATGATTGATTGTGGTGAAATCTGTTTAAAGTATGCCAGGTTTACCTTAATTCCCATGGTGATTGTGGTTGGGGTTGGTTCAGCATACTCTAAGATTGATTATATACTAAGCTGGTGGCCCCTGATTCCTTTTCTGACTTACAGGTTCGATAAGGAGCTTAACAAGGAAGTTGCAATTAAAGTAATTGATTTGGAAGAATCGTAAGTATATTGCTTTTACTATAATTATATGTGATTCTCTTTACTGTTCTTTTCAATGTTATATGCTTGATGTTGCTTTGAACTACATGTGATGAACTTCAGACTATCGCCATAATAGGAACTCTCCTCACTTCCTTCATTACTTTTAATGGGTAACTTTCAAGACAGAATAAACTACAAAATTTCATAAAGCACACATAAATCCAAGGGTTGTACTAGTTATATAGTTAGTGAATGCAAAAAGTAAAGTTGATTTCAACCCCAAAAAAAAAAATGATATTCTTTTGTTACATGCAGAAAAATAAGCTTGTTGCATGAACACCAAGTAGTTATAGGCCCAAATACTTGAGAATTGCCTAACTCAGTTGTGACTTGTGAGTATCTGGTATTAACTATGATAATAAGTTAATCAGGACTCAATTTTTCTGGGACAATTTAATCATATGTAGTGTGAATGACTTAGAATTCTGGGACAATTTTACTGACCAAAGGTAAGCATAGTTCTTATATAGTTTAACTAATAAAACCATACGGTATTTTGTTGGGAAAATGCTTTAGATGACTACCATCTGTGATCCTAAACCTCCCAATGCTGCATTGTCCTGCATGACTGTGTACATTAGGAAGTGGTCGCTGCTGCTCAGTTGCTAACTTAATTAAATGAAGTTATTCTGTCCTTATTCATGCTAATGGCCCTCGTCAGAAAGTTCTATGCAATGGAAGACGACATGGATAGTTGGTGTGATTCATTATTATTCTGCATGCCTTATTATTAATCAATCTCCTTCGAGCATAGAGTATGCTTCCCTTATCTATTTGATATTCATAAAGCTATGAAACTAACTTTCTTTTACTTAATATTTTCTGCAGAGAGGATGAGATTGAGGATATTCAGAAGGTGCCACTCATAATCTTTATAACTAGGATATTTCACTATGATTATACAAATATTAGTTTTCTAATTGAGCTTTTATGTGTTCCAGGAAATTTCAGTTTTGTCACAATGCCGATCTCCTTATATTACAGAGTACTATGGTTCCTATCTCCACCAGACAAAACTTTGGATAATAATGGAGTACATGGCCGGTGGCTCTGTTGCTGACCTAGTAGGTTACTTCTGCTGTTTGTACATAGTCAATGTGTTCAGATGAAATTGCTTTCATTTATAAGTTGTAGAACTCTCTTTTATATCGTCCGTCTATCATCAACGTAGTTCCTCTACAAGATGATGAGATTTCTTTTGGGTGCTATGTAATTAATAAACTCTCTTTAGAGTTGTTTATATATCAGGTAAAGTTACCCCTAATGAAGATATTAAGAGGGCATTATAGCTTGATTGCTTGCTCTTATACTATGCAATGCTTTTACAAAAAAAACTTGTTATCTCTTTCCTTTGTATTTTAATCACTTTTTCTTAAGATGGAGATTCTATTACTGATCGCCCTTTATCCTTAACTGAAAAAAAGGTATTTCTTGTCAGTTATCATAATCAGATAAATATATAAATAACCAAGGAGCAACTTTAAGTGGGGTTTCCTTCTCAGTGTACTGTATCATTTTAATAATTTTGACACACAACGATGACAATATCTTAACAGTGAGTTGATAGATCAATGCTTTAGCTGTATTAATGTGGTTAAGTCTTGTGTGTGCATATTTATCTATGTGTGGCATTGATAAACTGATGTAAAAATCACACATGTATGCATCTATCATGCATTCATTCTTTCAGAATGCTCAGGCAATTGTGTTTATGCAGCTCCAGTCAGGTCCTCCACTGGATGAAACGTCAATGGCATGTATTCTTCGTGACTTGCTGCATGCAATTGAATATTTACATAATGAAGGAAAAATTCACAGAGATATTAAAGGTATTCTCCCCTGGTCTTCTACATAATTATACATGTTTATCAGAGAATCATTGGAAATTTTTGAGATTCTGTGCTTGAAAATGGTCTTCCCCTATCATTTTGCAGCTTTATTTAGTTTCATTAGTTTCAACTTTCAACTTTCTTGTTCTAGCTCTTGGTTTAATGACACATTTGTAATTTTTGCAGCGGCAAACATTTTATTGACAGAAAATGGCGATGTTAAGGTATATCTTCATGGTCAAAAGCCTTTAATTTGTACAGAAAGTAGAAGTAGGATCTGCATTGAAGGGTGGTGTTAAATTTATTAGCCTTTGGTCTTCCAAGTTACAATTGTGACTTGTAACAGGTGGCCGATTTTGGCGTTTCCGCACAACTTACAAGGACAATATCAAGGAGGAAGGTACCATATTTAAACTTGAATTCATTTGCTTTGTTGTTGAACAGATCAGATGAATGATTAGGTTAACTTATAGCTTTTGTTTAGGTTAACTTGTAAAAGTATTATTATGTGCTCACTGTATGTCGTTTTTTGTACAAGCAATATCTTAAATGTTGTATGCTAGCTAGAATGCACTAATTTTTTTTAACAACCCCAGACATTTGTAGGAACTCCATTTTGGATGGCTCCAGAAGTAATCCAGAATTCTGAAGGATACAATGAGAAGGTATACCTATTGAAGACCTCATTCTCTATGAAGCTGAGCCTTGATCAATGATTCACATTGACCCTTTGCATATGCAGGCAGATATCTGGTCTCTGGGAATCACTGCTATTGAGATGGCAAAAGGGGAACCACCACTTGCTGATCTTCACCCGATGAGAGTTCTCTTCATTATACCTCGAGAAAATCCACCTCAGGTTCTCTAAATATACTCTAGTGTCATACTCATACGGTTATCTTCGTAAATGAATTTTTAAAGATGAAATGCTTCTTAGCCATATGGAGATGTTACTCACAATATAAAAGAACCATTGTTTTTGTTTGTTCTGCAGTTGGATGAGCATTTTTCTCGACCAATGAAAGAATTTGTTTCACTTTGTTTGAAGAAGGTACCAGCTGAGGTAAGTACTTATACCATCTGAATATTTCACTAAAGTTTCTGTCCTTTACTTTTGTGATCAATTTGAAGGTGGGAATCATTACAAACTAGACAGTATCATTGTGGTTACCACAAGATGCATAGGAAAATCCAGGACTTGGCCCTTTTTCAAACTGAGTGGAGAATATCCACATGATTAGCCTGCATAAATAAAATTAAACTAAAGGCAGTCATCAAACAAACAAACATATAGCGTATATTTTTGGAACTTGGAAGTGAGTGTTGTTGAAGTTGAGGACAGTATATACTTGTCGAATCTTTTATTGGTCTTTTTTATTATATCATATGCTCTTCTTTCTGTTAAAGAGAACTATCATATTTTTCTATTTTGTTTTCTCTTAGCAATAATTAGATAATAGTACATTGCTGATCTTTGAAACCCATTTAATCCTATATTGGGAGTTAGTATTGAAGTGGTCGTATTTTCTTTAAGGTATTTGGCTACCTTTTGTGGTTGTAAGATATTACTTTGGACTTGTTTACAACTGTTTGTAGTGTTATATCAACGTTATAGTTAAATTAAATATTGTTTGCATCAGCTTTTGTAAATATGTTGCTTCAATAAGTAGAGCATGAAATGCTTTGTTTCTGTTTGTAGCATTTCAAATTTATGCTGATATGAATTAAAGCAGGTTGCAATCCATTATCTTGATTATGAATTCTTTAAGTTTTCTTATTGTTTTTTGTTTTGTCTTTAATCGCAGCGTGCAAGTGCCAAGGAACTTCTAAAGCACCGTTTTATTAGGACTGCAAGGAAGAGTCCAAGGCTTCTTGAGAGAATAAGGTGTGATATATTGCTTTTATGCCTGAAATTTTTAATCATGCAACTTTCTTTCTAGAGTGAATCTGCAACACAATGATGCTCACCTGGTCTGTGCCTGCCCATAGATACGAGGCATACGATAACTTAAGAGACATACGCAACTGCACCTCAGCTTGCAGTTTTGTTTCATTTTCTGACATTTACATGCCTCTGTGTTTTGAGTTGGCAATAAATGCTCATTAACATGGTTTACCTAAGATGCCATGCTTTTTGTTACCTTACAGAGAGCGTCCAAAATACCCTATCAAGGAAGATGCTGACAGCCCTAGAAATGGTCCTACAGCTAGAGGGGAGATATCTGATACAGTGAAAGTGACAAGAAATATAAGAGATGAAACTGTTCGAGCTAGGTGAGTTATAAATTGCTGATCACTAGTGCTTTGCAGGTTGTGTGGTTTAACTCTTGTTTTAATTTGCAGTGAACAGGGTAAGACCACGAAAAATGCTGGATGGGATTTCAGTATTGGAGCACAGGGTACAGGTACTGTTAGAAGTGTTCCAAAACTAAAACCACCGCAGGCAAGAGAGAAAAAGCCAGAAGGCAGTCAGATTACCCCTGGAAGAGTCCCAGAGAGTATTATCCAACGGTTTTCGGCGTCTGGGAATGCTCTTCAAGAATCACGTGAAGATTATATTTTTAGGGATGGTAGAGATTCATATCATGATGAGTCAAATCCTGAAGATGTAAGTCTCCCACCCCCGTTCCTTTTTTCTTTCACACGCATGTTTGATACAAGTGACATCCCAGTTGCAACCTTTAAATATAATTTTTTATTTCATCAATAGGCTATATAAAGTTGAGAAAAGATTTGTAAGGTTGTATGTCTCAAACTTTGTGATTTTACTGAACTCTTATCTGTATAATTAGTAAAAGCTGTATGCCATTACTTAATTTTCACTTTTGAGTTCTGTCTGCTTTTACCGGGGTAAAGTTAATCAGGGTATATAGTCCACCAAGCCAATTTTCTTTTCCTGAAAAAGCAAAATGTTGTGCTTTTATTAGTTCACATCAAATTTTAGTCAACTGTTTCAAAGTTGGAATTCATGATTGTTTGCACCATGTTAAATTATTATATATTATTTAGCAATTTGAGGTGTATTTCCAGGATGAATTGACTGTGAGTGGGTCAGGAACTGTTGTTATACGAACTCCCAAAGGATCTCAACCATCTACTCAGTTTCGTGATCAAAACTCTCTGGTAATAATCTGTACAGATAGGACAAGAATACAAAGTATTCGAGTTTGAATTTGTCTTTCTGAGCTAGCCTTTATTTGATTAGCTCCTTTTGTTTTGTAGTCTAGCAGCACATACGCTTCTTATGAAGATGCTTCTTCCAGCGGAACTGTTGTTTTTCGTGGTCAACATGATGATTCTGATTCTCCTCGAACCCCAAAATCAAGGCTGGGAATTCAAGAGAAAACATCAATAGCCTCAAACGAAGACAGTGCCATTAATCTTGCAGAGGTGCCTATTGATCAAAGTGATATTTCAATTGATATCAGAGAGCTATCTGATTTGTCAATAAATCTCACATTACAACAGTACTAACTTAAACATTGAAAGTCTTCATGTGTAATAAAATTCAGTGCAATGTGCCTGAGTAATTGCAAAAAGCTGCTGATCTTTTAACAGTTAGTATGACGTTCCTGTGTCGCCCAAATAGATCAACTTACTCTTCAGTGCATTTTGTACTTTCCAGTGTCAAATTTGAAAGACCTTTTCCTTTAAATATTCTTTCAGTTGATTTTAGAATTCCATGACGTCCCAGATCCAATCTACTCCTAGGGTTTTCATCCCCTAAATTCTCCTCATATTTTGGTTGTAAATATGAATTTCCTGGTTTCCTTCTGAAATTGCTTAGGTCATTGTCAAATTTAGGTTGAAAGTAAAACCGGCAAAACCAAAACCTAATGATGAAGTGCTCTTGGCTTCAGTAGTCCAGAGTGTTTGACTTATGAAGCTTCTTTTTGGGTTGACAATGTTTATGCAGGCAAAGGCTGCGATTCAAGGAGGAAGGAAAGGAAATGCCAGAGATAGGTCTGCACTTAACAAGATCAACTACGATGCGCACGATAGTAGAAGAGGGCAGATGACAAGTAGCTCTGATTCTTCCAGGTACATCTACTGGAAAAAGTGCTGTTAGTATATCTAATCTTTATACTCACCCGCACCCGCACCCACACCCACACATGCACACACATATGCGATAGGGTTGAAAGTCTCTAATTTATAGAGGAACTCTCTTTACCTCAGACAATCTCATGAATACTTTGATGCCCCAAAGGCAATTCCAAGATCATCCCAAGCAAGTGATGACGAAGAAAGTGCAAAAGTTATATCATCGTCTGGAGCACTCTCAATATTGCTTATCCCTTCATTAAAAGAGGTGAGTATACCCAGATATATTCATAGACCTCTTGGCTTTATACAGTGTCAAGGGGGTAATCTTGCTTTGTTGTTTTACCTGCAAGAAGTATTGTTTCCTTTTGCTTTATTTTTGCCTGCTAAGGAAATCATTGGGGCCCAAACTTGGGCGTTTGTCATAAGTTAGAAGCCCGGCGCAGCATATTTTAAATTGCTTTGTAGTGTCGTGGGGTAGGTGTCTTTAATTAGAAATACCACATTATTTCAGGAGGTATAGTAGATTTGTGGAAGAACATAATGCCCGTGCATGATACAGATTGCTGCTTGTACACCTATGTTTAAGATTTTAGGTTGTAACTATGTTAGAATAAGCAAGCATAAGCTTCAAGATATGGTGTATATGTTTCGAGCTAGTTCGTTTTATCCCTTCACTTATGCATCAATGAAGTCATAGTGTATATAGTTTCAGACCCTGTGCTTTACGTTTCTTGTTTATTTTTCCCTCGTGTATATGCAGGCCATTGCTGATGATTCAGAAGGGTCAGCTGTGCATTCAGTTGTAAATTCGCTAGTCAAGTTGGAGAGTTTGAAGCCGGGATCTTCTGAAGTTTTTGTCAGCAAATTGCTTCAGCGATTAGCAAGGTGTCACGAATTGTCTTTTTTTTTAAATTTTATTGTCCTATTATTTCCGACCACTTAAAATGGTGGCATCTAGTCTAGAGGACTTATAGAAGAAAACCTTTGCAGTTCAAAAAGTCCAAAGGAATCTTCATTGAAAGATCTACAGGAGTTGGCTGTTCGCATCTTCGCTAAGGGCAAGACAGCTGCTGAAGAAACACAAAATACAGAAGCTGATAACAAGAAAAGGCAGCAGAACAAGGAATTTCAATCCAACGCAAATATAAGCCCACTCGCAAGATTTTTGCTCTCAAGGTTAGTCAAGTTGTTTATCTCTCATATTCCTTCTTTACCTTATCAGATGTAAAAAGAAACAAAATCTAAAAGTTTTCCTTGAATTTTAGTTTATAAAGAATTGAAAGGGTGCTAAACCTTTTATGCAATTTCCATGAAACGATTTGAACCATCATTTGGAATAAGAAGTTTTCGACTATTTAGAAAGAGGAAATTGTTTTCTCTGTAATTTTCCTTCAATACAAATATGTAATGCTATAATTAAATGTTTGATGCAGATGGCAAGGGCAAGTCTCACGCGATCTAAACCCGGTTTGAAAGAGGTTCGAGTAGCGATTGGATATTTAATTTTTGTAGTGTGATTCCTGTTTATGCATTATTCTGATTTGATGTACATATCATTGTAAGAAATCGTGCTTTTTTTCATCTGTTATGATTAATTTTTTTATTAACATTTTTGTTTCCGAGTAGCCAGCATTGCGTATAATTAGGAGTTTGCTATTGTTTTTGTCATTGTAATATTTTACCAAAATTGGTTATATTTATAAATAAGCATATTATTGATCGTGGTTTAGCCCTTTGGCGATTGTTCAGTTTTTGTGCGGGAGAAACTATAAACATCACTGCATTGGAAGAGTTGCAGAGTTCGAATCTCATGAACGAGAGTTGTTAATGATTGTATAATATTTCCCGTATCGATTTATTGGAAAAAATTTCATACGCACAGTATCTGCAAAAATTAACAGATTTATTTTCAAAACAAAAAGGTTTACAAATAAAAATGTGATCATTTGAGTGAAATTCAACAAGAGAAAAATCAATTTGTTTCTAAATACATGGATTGCAGAACAAAATCAATAAACTGATCATATCAACATAAATTAGTGAATATTACTATAAATGCGTACAATAATCAGTGCATTTTTTCCTTCTTGGACTGTTTTAATGTGTAGGCGAAACAATACACATCTGCCTTTCAATACGATGTAATGTTAATCACAGATCACCAAGAAGCTATTGGTCTAGGACGAGGTCTCAAGTCCGAATCTCCACACCCCTATTGATATACAAGAAGGTCAATCATAGATGGGGGGAATGAATCCCTCTCTCTTTTCCCTTCTTGGTAATATGACAGGAGTTGGAAACATGATGAAATTGAAGGCTTCAAGCTGGGAAATTTCGCTCGAGTGTTTGAAACTATTGACGCATCCAAAATGCGACTGTTCTCGTGCCTCAAGTGTAAGTTAAGCAAACCCTTCTGCTTATATTGCTACAACACCCGCCTATTTTGATCTACCACGAGAAGTTTGCTTTGCACTAGTCAGCTTCCGAAATCCAGCATGCAGAATCATGCCTACAATAGGTTCAAATCCTTAGAAAATTCGATATACAGTAACAGGAAAAGGGATGTCTAGAAATATAAATAGAGTTTATTTTTGACAACCGTAAAGTAGTATAACTAGAAGAAAAGATTACAGCTAAAAAAAGCGAGAATCAACTTGTTTTGAGAAGTTTAGCATTTTATCAAGCTTTTTCTCATAAAATCAAGATAAGTTTGAAACCTGTCAAGAATATCGGTTACAATCATAAAATATAATGATTTTTCTCGAAAGCATTTTTGTGAATATGATATACTACACAATTTAATTAGTGAGTTTGTATTGTTGTATTCAATAATTAATTTACCTAACTTAGAAACCCTAAAGAACCTAACTGAAAGAATTGTGCATAAATCTTCTCTGTATAAGAATATACAAAGATTATCCGAAACTCACCAGCATAGCTGACAATGAGAGCACAGAATATAGCCATTTGAACATTTGAACATATCAGGATAACTGCAGCTACTGCAAACATAAATTCAAATCAATGTTAAAAAAGCAAATCCAGAGAATATTTTATAACATCTATGAATAGCTTTGCATTGGAGCTGATATGATTGGTGAACTATGGAAAGGGGGAACTACACAACTAGAGGGAGATAAATACAAGGAATGTTCCAGAGAAAGCAAACAAGGGTGAAAATTACTTGAACAAAAACATATGGCGCCAAAAAGTAAAGATACTGCACTATTTGGAGCTCTCAGAAAAAGACAATGTGATAATTTCTCTCAAGGTAGACAAAACTACTGGGCTAAAATGGCCAAGGGGTTCCATGGATGGAAACCCACCCGGGGCAGGGTACAGCTTCTCTGATTGTACCTTCCAGACTTCGGAAAAGAAGGCTGACAAGGGACGCAAGAAAGAGAAAAATGAAATGGCCGTAATGCTATCCTTATCTGTCACACTTGAAGGTTCTTCTTAGGAGTCTTGCAGTAGCACACACATACAGACACGAATAGGAAAAACTAAAAACTGTTTAGCTTATATCTCCATTTAGGAGCAGTTTATGCAATTTATAAATCATTGGAACTCCACGTAGACTCCTCATCCATACCAGAGTATAAACCTCTTTCAGTTTCATAATAAACTAAATCAAGATAAATGCAACCTGTTTAAGAGTTCCCCAACTGAAAGGATACCAATATAATTTTTGTAGTTGCTCACATGCACACCATTTTACGTTCAACAAATAACATAAACCACGAAAGTTAATTGAAGATTTCTCTCTTTTGCATTGTCTATGTTACTATGTACACTATACATACATAACAAGATCCTGAGGAGGGTGAAAAAGAAATGATTTGGAAAACTCTAGAAGTTCATGGCATTTTCGACTAAAGCTCGCAACATGCTCAATCCTTACTTAGGTAGAAGAGAATGCTAAGTATACAGAACAAGTGCACAAGAGAATACTGCTACTGCCCAAATACAGAGCACTCACCACATTGAGCAACACGAATTAAGCACTGCCGAACTATCGGGTATTGGTCCAGTCCCCACCTTTCATTACAGAACTTAAAAACATCCCACAGTGCCAAACAAGATATCAATCCAACAAGAGCCAGTGGCATCTGATATCTGTAATCAAATAAAAAGTACACAAAATAAATATCAGATAGAATGAGGGGAAAAACCCTGAAAGTTATTAAACCACAACCTGCCAAAGAGGAAAGCTTAAAAGTACAGACAAATGAGAGAGTAACTATATTACTACATTAATAACAGAACACCAAACATGATCAGACACATCATAGAGGACACAATTAAACCTACGTTGCCCTTGCCCTTTGACCCTCTGGCATAAAGGTAAATTATGAAAAGGAGGCGCAGCTGTAGCTTTACTTTTCATCTTCCCTTCACTGGCAAACGAGTGAAGTTTACCAACTTGTTGCTGAATGAGATCGGATTCAGTCCACCAACAGTCCAGTGAGAAGGATACTCATATGGGAGTAAATGCATTACTCAGCAAGACCTCCTTACAGCCTAAACCACTTAAATCGTTCCATGTGGTATAAGTTTCTTGATTTCTTATTAATCACAGCCCCAACCTTTCAACATAGCCAAGACCAAAACTACATACTAAAGTTATTTAGGCCAACGAAAAACAAATCATAATTTGAAAATTGCCTATTAGATTATTATAGTTCAACAAAGCAAATAAGATTGCAATTCAATTGCTCAACTGTTTTAAAATCACAAATACCGCCTTTTGGAAGGCAAAGCGCAATATAAGACAAAAGGTGCCCGCATTTTCAACTTTCTTCCATTTGCTTAAGTTCTTGGAACAAATTAGATAGAGAGGCAGTTTTCAAACTTCCAACTAGAATCCTAAATAAGAAAAAGGCATTGATATGAAACCAGGACAGAAACACAACAAATCCAAGAGTATTTACATTAGCTTCCACAAAATTCCTTGTTTTATTGCCTTTTTTGTTTCCATTCTATCATTTCCTTTTCTCCAACACAAACCAAAACCCAATTCTCAAAACTCACCTAACAATCATGAACCAAAGAGAAAGAGAAAAATTGTTCCTCCTTTTAACCATTCAACTCCTGAAACTTCCACACAGTATATACACAACCCAGTTCTCAAAACAACCCCTACAATCTTAAACCAAATCGAACAGGAAAACAAAGACAAAAACGCAGAACCCATGTAACCTAGAGCTCAGTTATTCTCCAAAGTCTTGCTCTTTTTATCATCCAATTCCCAGAAATTCCACAACAACTTTGAATATAAACAGAACCCCATTATCCAAAATCACCCAAGAATCAAAATACATACATACATACATATATATAGAGAGAGAGGAAGAACGTACAAAGAGCAAGCAAAGAAGAGCACGAACAAAGTAGCATAATTTCTAGCATAGCGCTTGACGTTCTCCTGAACCCTCATGCGAGCTTGAGAAACAGACAGAGGGAAAGAGTAGGATTCGGAGGACCCAATAAAGGCGGTGGTCCAAGGCGGCGTCTGGGCGGCGAGGTCGTCATTGGTGAGTTTGGAGAAGGGGTTAATGGTGAAGAGAGACAAAAGGGTGAAAATGCGAGAGAAGAGTGAGATGAAGAAACCGTTTGTGATCGAGACTGCGTCGGCGGTGGCGGAGGAGGAGGTGGTGATGGCGGTGGAGGTGTGCTGGTCGATGATTTCTGGGTAACCATTGTCGCGGAGCCATGACTCGAAGAAAGGGTCGGGGACGCTGAGGGATAATGGGTTGGAGGTGAATACCATGGTAATTCCGTCCTGCCTGCAACTTTTTGGTTTGGCTTTGGATTTTGGGATGTTTCTTTTTTGATGATGTTGTTTTGTTTCGTTGAGAAGATAAAAATCTTTTCTTTGAATTATATCGCTTCGTAGTAACTGCATAGGGACAAACAACTAAACTGTGAAATGTGAATAAAACAGAAAAATTTAACAAAATACAACTTGTGTTATTAATGTGAGATCAATCTTCAATGATACATATCATTTAATGATACGTCTGTTTAATGGTTTAAAATTTATTTGAAATTCACCACAAATTAATCTGAGACTATTGAATTACCGTACTATTGAATGGTACTTACCGCCCAAGATTTTTCCATTAATGTGAGCAGTATTTTTTTCTATTTTGAGTAGTTAGCACATATTTAGACAGCATTAGTGTATATATATACAATTAATATTTAATAAAATAAATTTATTAATTAACATGTTATGTATGTATACATCACTTATTATATAAAATGGTACAAAAATATGATCTCACTAGTATTTTTTATTTTTTTAACATGGGAGATCAGGAGATGCAAAATGTTTTGAAACAAAATAGGTATTTTATATATTTTTGGTTGACAGAAAGCTTTTTAATGAACAAATTTTAAGGAAATGTAAAATACTCATATTGATCAAAAAATGTAAATTTACAACTTTAGGAGGTGAGTCCCGCCTCACGATATATTTTTATTATTGGAGTAGAACTCACATTTGCATCCCTTGATAATATAAATATAGTTTTTATATCTCAGATTTGCATATCAGATTTGCATATCACCATTGAATATGCTCTTACTATTAGAAGATACTTTAAGTTTAAATATTTAAGTATGTTTTTTTACTTAAGCGATACTCAAATAAAAACAGATCTAAATTGTATAGAGGAAAGTTCGAACTTTAATGCAAAAGAAGAGCGGATACGCTTTTAAGTAACATGATTATGTCCACACCATACTTGGAATGAGAGACCTTATGAACTAGAAAAGTAAGAAATTTGAGATAGCACGAATGCGAATGAGATGTACTACTCTCCCTTGATCAATCTCAATTCTTAGGAGGGTGAAAACATTCAAAATTTCTGTCATGCTACGGATCATGAAGTGATACTATGAATCCAATGGCTGAGAGCTGCACATCTAAATTCAACGGGTGAGAATAAAGATGCAAATTTGAGGGCCTTATCAAAAAGACCATGCTACGAAACACCACAGCCAAACCCGAAAACATTAGTCAAACGCAAGGTAGGAGGGTGAAATATCTTCCTCCCTTTTAAAGTAACTAGGGTCTCTTTCCCACCCTCAACAAAAATAACAGACGGACTCAAAAATGTCAGGCGGTTTGCTCAAACACCTTGCCTACACTCTCACCTCCCGCTGCCTCACCACCGTCTCTCGCCCTCTCACTCCGCCATTCTCCTCCCGCTGCTTCCCAAACCCCAAACCCAGACACCTCTCGCGGCCCAATTCCCTCGCCGGCGCAAATATTTCCACTGCCTCTCCGGAGACTCTCACTCCCTCCACCGAGCCCCTCGCTTCGCCTTTCCTCTCCGTCCAAATCCGCTGCCAGAAACATGTCGCTGTGAGCTTCTTCCCTTTGCGTTTGTTCTTTCTCTTCTTTTTTATTGCATTTAGTTCAGTTATTGGATTCCAATGAGAATGTTATGGGCATGTGGGCATGTTTGGTCACAGAGATTGAACGGGAATACCGGAATAGTAATCAAAAAGTGAGAAAACTGATTCTTTGTGGAATTTATTGTATATATTGAAATGGGGACTCAGCAAAATTTGATTTTTTTTTTTTGTTGAGTAGAGCGATAGCGTTAGTGGCTTAGACAGTTAATTGTTAGGGAGGAGAGGAGTCGGTGGGGTTCAAACCCGCACCACTAGGGTGTTGCTTTCCGCCACTGCAGTAAAGCGCCATTTGCAAAAGCAAAATTTGATTTTTGACTTGTTTAAAATGTGTTTTGTTGTTTTATCGGAATGTGTTAGTAAGATAGAATTTAATTTGTTGTGTCATTTTGGTTTGATTTGGATAAATATGAATGTTCGTTATCCGTCGGAATCAATCTAGTTATAATTTACATGCCAATCAATAGAAAAAATGAGGTCTTGGAAGTAGAAATGTAGAATTACACTACAATACAATGCCTAACCTACTTGGTTTTCCTTGTTGATCAGGATATGCTTTCGGAAGCTCTTTTATGCTTCGGTGCAAGTTCTACAAGTATCGATGAAGAAGATGACAATGACGGAAAGGACGAGGTGGATTCCTTGTTGTTTTATTACTTTCCATTTGGATTGATGTTTTTATGTTTCGAAAGCTTTTTTCGTTGTGCTATCTTTATGGTGTTAGAAGATTTTGCAGATGAACTAATGAGAATGTGCCTTTTTTCTTAACGCAGATTTGCATTGATTCCATATTTCCTGAAAGCGAAGATGTAAACGCATGCATTTCACGTGCTGCTGATTCCATAAGCTTAAAAGAGATCCCTAGTTATGAAGTTAGGATGGGTGAGCAGTTCGACTGGATAAAGAAAACTCAGGTTAATTTCATCAGAAAATGTTGCTTCTTTGTTTGAAGCGTCTTTGGTGCGATACCTGTTGCTAATGTTTGCTGATGATAAATCAGTTTCACTAGTAAGAACTGAATTATAGCTCTAGTATTATGTTGAACAGTAAACAGATAATTAGTGTCCAAAAAGAGAAACAATGTGCAGATTGTTAAGCGTGTAGTAATTTAGTCGGTTAATATGCTCAGTGGTATACTGATTTACTCTTGGTCATATTTCCTAGGCATTACGTTTTGAATCTGCTTTTCCGTTCTTTTTTTACAGGAATCATTCCATCCGGTTGAAGTTACTAAAGGACTTTGGATTGTGCCCGAGTGGAGAATTCCCCCGGTATGATAGTATCCGACTAATTCTTCTAGTTTCAAATTATTTTTCTAAAGAATGTCTGCTGTGTTTGTTGATGATGTATTGACAATTGCGCATGAGCTCATGTTGAAATGATGCATAGTTACATACATGCTTCGTATGCCCAGCTGCACGCTATAGTTCTAAATCTTTATTACAAAGAAGAATGTGATGGCGAGAATTAATGTTGAGATAATGGAATAAATGTAGTTATATTTGTTTAACTCCTACAGGATGCCCAAGCAACAAATATAATTCTAAATCCTGGATTGGCATTCGGAACTGGGGAGCATGCTACTACAAAGTTATGTCTATTGCTGCTCCGTAGATTGATAAAGGGAAGAGAATTATTCTTGGACTATGGCACCGGTTCTGGAATTCTCGCAATCGCTGCAGTTAAGGTATTTAACTGATCTTGTAAATGATGTTGCTGAGTAGCGCCATCCACATGATCTTTGTGATGTTGGTTGGCGACTAATGCTCAAATCACGGTTTGACGTTAATATGGCATTTTGTCTGGAGACGCAGTTCGGTGCTGCCTTGGCCGTCGGAATTGATATAGATCCTCAAGCAATTACCTCGGCACGCCAGAATGCTGCTCTGAACAACATAGGACCTGAAAAGATGCAAGTGCACCTGGTCCCCAGCAAAACTTGCTCTCCCCCAGCATTGGAAGATCGGAGCTCATCTGGAGTGGAAACCATCTCAGAAACAAACCAGTACGACGTGGTCATCGCAAATATACTTTTGAATCCCCTATTAGATTTGGCGGATCGTATCGTCTCTTATGCAAAGCCTGGGGCAGTCATTGGTCTTTCTGGCATTCTCTCTGAGCAGGTATCGTTCCAGCACAGGTGATAGATTGTAAATGTCATTTGCTTGCTAAAGTTTAAGGAAAATATTTCCAATTACATCTCCGTAAACTTCGATCCTGGAAAATAAAATGAGATAAAAGAGGGACGGGAAAATTTTCCAAATTCATGAAGCTGCCAACCATGAATTTCTTACAGATCTTTAGCTTAGCTGCGCAAACATGGTGGTTTTCTTTCGATCCACCATGAATTTCACACTTAAATTCTAGATAATTTTGGTATATTGGATTAGACATAGGTTCCTTGACCTGATTTCGTTGTGCCCGTGTTTCTGCAGCTTCCATGTATCATAGAGCGATATTCACAGTTCTTTGAAGACGTATCGATTACTGAGATGGACGATTGGGCCTGTGTTCATGGAACAAAGAAACAGATTATTTCTGGAACATGAGTACCATTTGATAAATGGGTTGGGCAGTATTGTGAATTAGCGGGGCTCTTCTATGAGAAGCTGATGGTGTCCGGTCATTTTTACATCGTGCGAGCCGGCGTTAACAATTCCAAGCCAGAACAGGGACATTCGGTGATGCAGAGCACCTGTACCTTTGGGAAAATGCAGCAGTGACCCAAGACAACTTGTATGCAGCTTCTTCGGTTTTGTTTTTGGCAGCTTCTTTCCTTGCAGAGACTCTTATCACCTGAGAGGGTAGGTCAGATGAACTTGTAATGTAATCGGGTTTCTCTCGGCCAAGCAACAAGGCCGGCATTGATGTTTTAGAGAAATACCTCCTTTCCAAACATGCCTGACAACTTCAGGAGCTTGAATCTACCTTACATTTTTCTTGTAATTCCTTTGACAGACCGATAGAACTGGCTCGGATGTCGGCTAATAAACGATATTTCAGTTATTTAACAGAAGAAAAAGGATTCGATACACACAATATAATATTCTGAACATATTACTTCATTATTATTCATTTCATATTTGACAAGAAAAAGAAAACAAAAGAGAACGATGAAAACACAACTATGAAGTATATCAATGTCATTCAACCAAGAAGTGTGTGTCAGATGATATAACTACCAAAAACGACTACTAAACCGTGGATTTCAATATTTTTCTAGGATGAAAATGCCTGTTTAAAAGGCCAATCTGATCGTGCAATGCATCACTTGTCCGAGAAAATACCGCCCCTTTGTATGCAAAGCTTTAATCGAGAACAAATTGTGCGAACCAGAACGATGATCAGATATCACCGCTTGAGTTGCCTCCTCGCCAGAGCAGGAGCTTTCTTAGGGATGTAAACCTTGTAACTCACCTGCCAAATATATTAAAACATCATTAAAGCTAGTAGTAGAAAATAATGCAAAATAGATTACTAAACTGAAACTAATGCAAAAAACGCGTGCCCTTCAGGGACATCCGGTTATAAAAGAAAGAAAAGTACACAAATTTGTGACAGATCAAAACACCCACCTGTACCATTTCACTACCTCGCATCACCGACATTGTTTTCTGCTCAAACTGTGAGCCATCCGTAGCTTCATCTTGCTGTTTATCAGAACTATTCTCTCCCGAAGGTTCAGGAGCAGCAGAATCATGACCATCATCGATATCTTCACCGTTGCTATTGCTGCTTTGGGGGACAGTTTCGGCAGTCCCAGAAGCACCCTTATCTACACTACTCTCACTCACCAACAATCTTTTCTCAGGAGGTTCCTGTGAAGCAGGTTCTTGTTTCAGCATGCGGTGAGCTTCTAGCAAATGACCCCTCAATGTTGGTGAAGTCGAGTTTGGCTTATTAAGGGCAGCAGGGGTCTTAACCTTTTTACTGACAACCACTTGCTCTATTGGACAAGCAACATCTTGCTTGGCAGAGATAAATTCATTGCCACTATTAATCGAAACTCTCTCTTGAGGCCCATTGGCCTCTTCTACTGATTGGGTTGCATCAACCCTTTCTGCAACATCCTCCTCGGATGACTTTGCTACAACTACTCTAGCACCACTCTCCCTTGGGGATTCTATTTGAACCAATTCAGCCTTTGCAGTGGACGGCTGTTTCAAATCAATATCGGTCTTGTCTTCCTGATTGGTAGTTACCACTGAAATTCTTCGATGCTTTCTTTTGAACCTTTTTAGATTTTCCAAAGCCCTTTGTCTTAAAATTGATTCCAGATCCTCACCTGGCAGACTACTGATTGCCCCAGAAACCTCATTCTTATTTTCATTAATGGGACCAGTAATTCCAATTCCATCATCTTGGCCCGTACAATCTGTTTCCAAAATGTTACGGCTATCTTTGAGATCCATGAATGGAACATTAGAAACATAAGTTTCTTCCTCTTTCCCACTCTCTACTTCCGTTATCTTCTCAAATGCAACATCTAAATGATTATCCAACTCCCTCTTGCACCCTCCGTCATTACTATCATTACTTCTACAAGAAGGGTAATCGTCATCATATGTAATCTCTTCTTTGTGCGCATCTGTATCCATCCATCTGCCATGCTCGTCTTCTTCTGTTACAGTAACTACAGATCTCAACCTCCTCGTATTGTTCTCATATGCCACTTTTTCCTCACTCCGACAATCACCACTCTCACTACGCTGACCGCGTGAAGAACAGCTCCGTGACCTATATCTAGCCCTCGTAGTCCCACTATCAACCTTGTTAATATCACTTTCATCTCTGTTTCGTTTTTCTGGTCTGCCCCTATGCCTCTTAGATTCAATCTCATCACCCCTAATACCGTCACTAGGACAAGTTGAGCAGCTAAATGACGCACTACTCCTGGAACTAACGCTAGCATTCCTCCTAGGCTTCTTTCTCAATAGGGTTTTCTTATCATTCTTCTTCTTCGCCAATTTCCTCTTCTTTCCACAGGGAGAGTCCTCGCTGCTGTCACGACTATAAGAGCGTCTCCGAGCCCTCTTCTTGCTCCCTTTTGCATCATTCCTAGTGCGCGTTCGAGCCCTTCCACGTCTAGAGCCATCCTCTGAACTAAAAGATGAAAACGATTCCAAACTTCTTGAATCATCCTCACCAGAATAAGAAGAAGAATCGTCACGACGGCGAAGCTTCTTGGATCTATATTTCCTAATCTTACTCTTACTCTTCTTCCTCGTTCGAGCCTAAAACCGCCACATACATGAACATAAACACAAAAATTAGCATTGAGCTTAAAGCGTTGGCAATCATGAATCAAATACTAATCTCACACATAATCATATTTGTACAACATTACAATCAAAACATCATATTTCTTAGCAAACTACTTATAATGCTGCCAAAAAATTTCGATTTTTTCGTCGTTTTGCTATCGATTCCAAAACCTAAATCGGAAAAACAAAACCGAAAAAAAGAAGTATTCTTTTGAGCAGGGAGAGAAAACCCATGTAATTAAACAAAAATCCGAGAAACCTAAAACACGACAACAACTGATAGGGAAAGAAAGACAACCTCGGAGGAAACCTTGGAGCGTTTCTTGGTACGAGAAGAAGAGGACTTGCCCATCTGGGTTTATACCTGCAACAATCGAAACTGTTAAAAGCAAAATTAAGATTGCAAAGAAAGCAAGCGAAAAGAAAGGGTTGTTCAGAAGTTGGATTGGAGGTTTCGAGATTTGAGGATTGTGTGTTATGCTTGGTTCTGGCCTAACCTCTGTCTACCTCTCCCGTTTGGCCTACGCTGCTCCTTATAAATAAGGTTTGCCTTTTTTTTTTTAATTGGAAAATTGATTGGGACCCACCCGTCTAAGAAATTGACACGGATACACTCCATGGTGGAATCGCATTCAATTTTTATGTATATCTTAAACACAAGTTATATGGTCTACTATTTTACGTGATGCTAGGAGTTTATTGATAAATAAAAAATTCTCGTGTTATAATTTGATGGATAGTTGGTAAAGTACGAAATTAGTATAGTACGTGAAAATGTGTATTATTAAACAACTTTGCTAAAATAATATTTTATTAGTTTTGAATATTTTTAAAAACTTATTTGTTTATTTATATTTCTTCAATAATATATTTAAAAATATGGATAGAATAAGTGAATTTTATACGTATTTTTGAAAAATATGTGAAAATAACATATTTTAAATATGAAAAATACGTACGCACGTGTATACACATATTGAATGTTGGAGTTTTTAAAAAAGTACAATTTAACAAATCATTAAGACGTGCAAAAAAAACCACATAAACAACTCTCACCGAGTTTTTTAGTTAGTACATTCTCCAATTTCGTGTCTCCACGTGTCCATATTACTAATTTATATATATCTAGAAAAAAATGTAACTACAATGCATAATTATTTCTACATCAAATTGCAACTCAATGCATAATATACTTATTTATATGATCAATATATGACTACAATGCAAAGTTGAACTTGAAAGGAATTGAAAAGTTGTCAACTCATTCATCATTTGAAAGCTCCGAATACATCACTTGATGTTTCATTCGCCAAAAATATAATTTTGTTTAACGTTAATGTGTGATTTTGATGCCCCTAATGCATATCAAAAATGCGCATTTAAGTTACACATGAAAACAAGAGTTATAGAATATTTGTTCTAACGGCATCTAACAACTCTTGTTCTTATGTGTGACTTAATTGTGCGCTTTTGACATGCATTACAAAAAACTCATGGCTTCAACTAACGGGAAAGTGAGTGTTCATACTCGATTCTACTCGAACTGATTGACTGAGCCCAACAATTCCTCAAACCCTAAAAAAGGAAAACACCCTTAACAAGCCCAACAAAGAGGGCCCATAAAGCGGCCCAAATATATACAAAAGGCTGACAAGCCAACAAATCAATTCCGTCATAGACATGAATCAATATGCTCGAACTACATGAACCCAAACACTTCACATCTGCGTTATTCAGATATCTTGTTTACCAAGTCATTTATTCAAATACTGTTACAAATCTAATACAAACAGTGCAGCAGCTACTCTGTCTTGCCTAGCGTCTGGTACAAGTATTCCGGCAACGAAATTTAGTTCCTAAGCATCGTCAGCGTCACTACCACTCATGCTAGGACGAGTGTCAACAAAGAACTCTGCGGAAAAATCTACTTCGTCTACAATCCTCCCTCTGTATTATGAAGGTAAAGTAAGGATGATGAGCATACTATGCAATATGCATAGGCCAAAAAATTAAGGGAAGGGTTATACTTATTTATACCTTTCAAGGACGAACTTCCCCTCTTTATATTTCTGGCTCTTCTCGTGTGCAGATTCCTGGACATGGGATCAAAGAATGTTTTGAGGAGCATGAAGTTGAAAAACTACGAATTATATGACTCTGGTAGCGTGTGTGTGTTTGTGTGAGAGAGAGAGAGAGAGATTACATATTTCCAGCCAACAATTTGTCCACACGAGCAGCAAAATATATCTGCAACAGTATGCAGACCTGAGAGCATCATCCTCTCCTCTAATGTTCCAGTAGTTGTATTCACCCTGGGTCACAAAATCCAATGCATAAATCAGCATCTACCGGATTGCTATCCGACATAAGTTTCTTAAAAGAACAATTGAAATGTCATTAAGTCATGGATGGAATATGAGACGACAGGTTTTATCTCAATCCACAGTTTTCTCTCCTATAATATGAGAAGAGAAGCCAAAACTTCCAAAACTTTATGAATCAGTCATCAAGTTGATCATATGGTTAACCTTATGGTCAAGGGAAAATTACTTGCATTAGATCAAAAGTCTATCCCATAAGATAAAAAGCATCGATTTTCTGAAATGGTAAGACTAGCAGTAATCGAATTGGAAGTCACTTCCTAATCGTGGGTTTCAGTTTCTTCTATTTCCCAATCAGTTTTCGTTAAAATGTCCTTTCCCCAAATTATTTTTCGATTTATCTTGGCTTGTCCCTTGTATTCAAAAACGGAAACACATTCTACTGGGTGTCAAGTACTACAATTGTCTAGCTTCCAAGAGAGGACCAACTCCAACATTTTCAGTTGAACACTGTAGGCGAGAAACAAACTACTAGAGAAAGTTTCAATCATCTTGAACTATACAAACTGAATCTAATATGACGCCACTTCCCTATGGTGTGTGGTCCGGTCCCTAGGGTTTATTCTCCTCTCTACAGTGTTCGTTGTTGAGTCATTCCCAACCTGTTTTTGTTTGATCTTGGCTTGCCTCTTTTATTCAAAATGGGAAAGTCATTTTGCTGGGGTGTTAAGAGTATGAGCATCGTCTAGCTCATAAGGGGGCATGCAGTTTCATTTTGCACATTAAAGGAAAATTAAGCAGAACCCATGGCACTGAAGCAAAAACACAAGATATTCAAACACGGAAAGAGAAAACTAAATAACTTAACAAACAACAATAATAAATTATTGTGACTGCTTGCATTATCAAAAGAGATTTAATATGGCTAGGAATTCCTATAAACCTAAAAACATGGTCAAATGTGCTTTTCGAACGGAATTAGTCATATAAAGCAGAAGTTTTCATCAGTGTATGTAATCAACCCCACTAACTGAATGTCTCTGCTAAAAGTCAAACTACGAAACTGTTTTAACCTTTGACAAAAACTACTAATGCATCCGGGAGGCAGGTTGGTTGAATGCAGAGTAAGAGTTGAGAATCTTTACATATCCTAGCTGCATGGGATCACTGTCCTAGACAAAGAAATTGTGGAGCCATCCCATAAAGATAAGTCAGAACCTTTCTCATTAATCTAAGGAGTGAAAAAGCTTGATGAAGACAACATATATCATGGTTTGCCGAAGCTTGAAATTGGAATTATTTGGCTAGCGTATGGGAGCACTTACCTGGACAGCAAGTGCCCAAAGCCAAAAAGAACGAGGATACAAAGCAAACCTGAATAAGAGGCACTACAGACACCACTTCCTTTATTATTAAAGTACATTAAGTTCCTTCAATATAATCAAAACCAAGATTGGAAAAGCCCCAACTTCACTAAACAATCAGCAACGGCAATTCCTTCTCCATTAGAAGGAATAAGATTTGACTCCCAGATCCTAATCATAGAAATTTATATTTAGGAGGAGGGTCCACAGAAATCAAAAGCCTCTTAACAGGATAGATTGGCACTTCAGAACATGCGATCTTAGCCAAATCCTTATGAAAAGTTAACTCTTTTCTTTCCCGGGAGATTTTACACCAAAATGAAATAAACTCCTCCACGCAAGCTTACGTTACTAACTATATTACTATTCTTAAATCATCAACAAGAACTCCCTTGACTGGCCAAAAAGAAGAGTTAACATACTCACGCAGACTTGAATGTTATTATCATACCAATATTTAGCAGAAATGTTATGTCAGCATTGCTATTAAGAATAACCATGAAACGAATTCGGGCATTTCAGTGGTGTCCGATAGAACTTCGAAGAACCCAACAGTAACTGAAAAATGCTTTCCATATAGCAATTTTAGCAGTGCTATTTACAAACAATGCAAGGACAGAATGCAGTAGTTGATATATATTGAATCCATAAATTGAAACAAACAGAAA
The DNA here is from genome assembly GCA_018257905.1 of Gillenia trifoliata. Classification (NCBI taxonomy): domain Eukaryota; kingdom Viridiplantae; phylum Streptophyta; class Magnoliopsida; order Rosales; family Rosaceae; genus Gillenia; species Gillenia trifoliata. The sequence continues at coordinate 5,543,340 of CM031081.1, read as the reverse complement.
GTTTGACAAATATGAAACATATATCTGAAATCAGATCAGATATCCATGAAAGATGAAGAACTCACGCATTATTGAAGAGGTATGCTTTTCCTCGACGGCAATGAAAAGCCTAAACAATCACAAGGGAAAAATGAGACCTGAAAGAGTGTAAAAACCCAACGGAGCAGTTTAAATACACATGCTGGTGGTCACAAACATATAAGAACAACCAGTAACTCGAAAATCGCAACCAACAAACCAGATTACAGTCCTCAAAGTGGTAAATCTTTCTACTTCTACAACACTAAACATCGAAAACTCTTCTAATTCTTTCTTACTTTGCACATATTTGTGAATCAAAGACAATAAATTCACAACATAAGCACCAGAAAATTACCAATAAGCATTTACTTGAGGATCAAATCAGAAGCTGAAATTTACCAATAAGCATTTACCAGAAAATTTACCAATAAGCACTCTGAAACTGAAATTAGACGATTCAATCTCACTTTCTATGCATTTACTTAAACCCCAAATCAGACAAACTAATTCTAATGAACACATGAAGTAAAAAAGCACTTACAAAAAAGGCCTCAATAACACACATTTGTGTGATAAAACTACAATTACTGAGGATCAAAGAGAAAAACTTTTACAGTATCTGATGATGGGAATTGTTGCTATGAGGGAAAGATGCAATCTTTGAGCAGAAATTAAGAGGAAGAGTAAGAAAAAGTTACCCGAGAGACACAGTCGGAGAAGAGGGCCAAGTGGGTTTTGCAGAACTTGCATTTGTAACACCTTCCCTCCAGCTCTACCACAAATATCCTTCCCATCTTCTTTTTTTCCTCAGCTTTTCTTCTTGCTAGTGAAGTAAGATTTACTACTCCCAATATATATCTCAAAGATTCGAAACCTATATATATATATATATATATATGAGAGAGAAAAGAGGATGGGGACACAGTGCCACACTGCTTGTCAGTTGTCCCCTACTATCCCAATCCTTTTATTCGTGGCAAGTGTGGATTAGGAAAAGAGTTGCGTCAAACAGCTTCATCGGCACAGTTTTTCAAAAACATATCTTATATAAGTAGATTTTTACGTTACGTTGTTATAAATTTGTTTCATATCTTATATTGTTTAAATAAATTTATAAAATGTAATTTTTTTTATTTGTCAATATACTAACATAAGCTAATTATTTAATTAATACTTAAATCACCAACCTTTTACAACTTTTATTTGGCCAATTCACAATCTTAATCCAAGAAACTGCAAAGTTGTCTCTCACATCATTTTGGAAAGAGAGTAACATCATCACTAATATAAATGATATAATATTCTCCTCTTATATTTGCTTTTTCACACTTCCATTTTTATTTATTTCTATAAATTTGGGTTGGGCTTCTAGTTCAGGGATAAGCAACATACTCGGCCTATACAGAACAGTGAACTTGGCCCATGGATAAGCTACATGCATATATTATTGACACGTTTTATGTAAGCAGTTTGCGGTTCAAGTGATTAAAGTACTCACTTAACCATTCAAGATTCTTTATTTGAGTATCCCACTCCAGAAAAGAGAGTAGAGGGAGAGAAGCCGATAGTTGACCTAACGTGATGAGATAGCAGATGAATCAGTCTAAATACCTATGCTTATGTTTCTTTCAAATTTATTGCCAAATCCAAATACATCGATACAAGTTAGGCCCAAACGATAGAACCGTCAAAGTGCTCTGACATATATGTCAAAGTGCTTTGCAGTTCAAATTCTTTCTACATATATCTTTCCTTGAACAAGATTCTGTTTGTTATAGATTTCCTTTTGCAATGCCGTTAGATCCTTCCCAAAACTAATTTAAAATTGATAAACACCTCTTTATTTAATGAAATAGAATATAAAGATATTCCATTGTTGGAAGAGCACATAACATAATGGTCCATTCCCGAGACTGTCCAAACCTCCAAATTATGTTTTAACCGTTAGATTTTGAATTTTGCATTTTAAAAAAAAATCTAACGGTTAAAACACTTGGAGTACTCAGTACTCCAGAGCACCCAAGAAAGTCTCCAAAACTATATGCAATCATTAATTATTATAGTACAATGTTTTAAATTAATATATTTTTTTATAAAAATACTTTTTATTCCCAAGTAGCATTGTAGGAACTATATAATAAGCAGACCAAAAAAAAAAAGGAACTATATAATAAATAAATAAATATCCACTAGCCAAAGAGAGCCCATATCCGTACTGGCGCACCTGACAGCCCAACAAAGAACAACAGCCGCCCGCCCCAAACCCAGACCCAAACGATTTTTCAGTTCTAAATTCCCATTGATAAACAATTAACCATAATAATTAATTTTATATTCCCCGATTTATTACGTTTCGGCAGTTTGCTCCACGTGGCAACCGATCACGCTCTCGCTTTGCATGACCTAACCCAGGAGCCTTTACATCACCGGCGGGTCCCAGCCACCGTTCCCTCCACGCAACTCCCGCCGACGACGCGCCTTCGCTTAGGCTGTCGGTGTCACTTTCGGGCACGTCACCGCCACACCCGTCGCAGCGCAGCGAGCGTCCGTACTTCCCGCCCACGTGAAGGCGGCTTGCGTGGCGGGGCCCCATACGCTACGTGTCAGCGTCATGCACAACTGCATGGGGAGCGAAAATCTTGCGGACTTGTTCGTGGATTTCAGACGACACGATCGATGTGTGGGCCCGGACCAAAGCGGCCGCCGCGCCTCCACCTAAGAGCACTATTTTCTTACGTGGACCCCTTTTAATTGTTTCCCCAAAATTATTTTATATATGACGAATATATTGTGAAGTTATGAAAAATATTGTGAAAGTCTTTCAGCATCAGTCCCCGATAGTTTTCGGTTTTTAACTTTTGGCCACCGTAGTTTTAATCCTTTTTCAATTTTTTAATATAAATATTTTAAAAACACCTAAAATACGAATCAAGATTTTTTAATAAGTACTTTAGAACGCGGGTTTCAGCCGGCAAATTAATCGATTAAATAATCTTGAATGTAGTTGTTGAGTGACAAAGTTTTGTAGCTGATGTTACTAAATTACATATTCTAATGATAACTGAAAATAAAAAAAGTTGATCTTATGAGCCATGTAGGAAAGTTTTTTTTTTTCAAATTATTATTATTACGGGAAGGGAGGAGTTTCTAACTCAGGATGCATGAGTAGAAACTCAACTTCCTATCCATGTCAGCAAATGATTACCAAGTAATTGTGTCTAACTCACCGTATGTGTAGTGATGAAACTATGAAACTATGTTGTATCTGATCATTTACTTTAAAGCCAATAATGATGATTCATGGACACGGTAATGCATTTGAAAAATAGTTCAAGACTGTCAAATTAGGTGTTGAATTTGAAGGCAAAAACGTCCATTTACAAGAGTACTTAGTTATGTTAAACTACATAACGATAGAAATGCACACAACCCAACTTTTGATAGCGCGATGAGAAAAATCATGTTCATCTAGTTTTCGGGCAAAGAATGTATTGTTCTTTGTTATGAAACCGCCATTCTTTAGAGTTGGCTTCAACCCTGCTTGATAAATGGTTTTCTAGTAAATAATCTCTGTCTTTCGTTGTCGTTCTCAACCCCTAACTATCAAAGAAATCATTTGGTCTATGATTCTAAGTGCAAACCAATTTGAAGGCACACAGGTTCATTTCTAATACCAAGTATTTTGTTATGATGATGCGGACAAAGATAGAAATTCACTCAATCTAACTTTTGTTAAACTGACGACAATAAGCAATGATTATGTTAATATGATTTTTTTTTTTGGTAGAATTATTTTACTTTGTTGTCCACTCGCCTCAAAGCCAATAATTATTACATAAGAAATAACATCTTAATGAACTGAAGTATGACAACCGCATATTTCTTCATTTACGATTTAAGGTATTCAGTTATGATAGAACTAGACAAAATAGAAAATGTGCTTAGGACAAGTGTTGTTAAACCGACAAAGTAAATAATAACATGAAAATATCGTTTTCTGTTAAATATTTTCTCTAAAAACGCTTTCAGTCATTTAAAATTACTTTCTAAACAGGTTGATACTGTACTACACTCTGAATTATTCACTAATCAAAGAACTGACACTGTTTTTCTGGCTAAGCAGTTGACGAACTAAAACACCAAAAAAGAAAGTAATGATTTTACTCCTCCAATGTAAATATTTGGCAACCAAAGGGGCAAAATCTTTATCAGGAGAAAACTGACGGGGCGAAAAAGAAAAAAATCGAAAACTCTGAAACAGAATTAGTAATTACTGGACGGTGAGTGAGAGTAGGGTGCACGTGACGACAACCCGAATCCCGACATGTACCTCGTCAACACGGTCCGCTTGGGCCCCATCCGTGGACCCACCCGCTTCTGATTCGGTCCTCTTAAAATACGCAGCGGTTTCGCCGTCGGCGCCTCTAATAAAAACCAAAGAAAGAGATTAAACAACCGCAACCGCTATCCTGAAGGAGCCCTCACGGACCCACCCTGATACACCGCATCCTCTCCGTCCGATCAGGGTACGCTCCAGATCCGTGCGATGGTACGCAGATCACGAGAGGCATCCGTGTGAGACAAAAGGAGAGAAAGAGCGAGAGCCCCATGCTTTCTAATCATGACGCCGCACCGGGTCTTACAGCCTTTTTATTATTATTATTATTTAATTTATTTTTAATTTTGGAAATTCTATTTCTTCTTCAATTTGCTAAAATAGGCTGGGTGGTGTGGTCTTCCATACTGGGGGAGGCGGGGCCCCGCCAGTGACGTAAGCATGGGAGATTTTTCTCTAACGTGCACCTGGAACTGAAAAACAGTCGGCTGCTGTGCACGTCGCGTGAAAACTCAGAAGCGCGCCGCGCGACAAGGCTCGTCAATCGGGAAACAATGCCGGCGACTTGTCTGTTGGATCATCGGCACAGATTATCCACACAAGAAAAATCAAACGAAAAGTTATGCGAAATAATAAAACAGGTTGTGTTCGTTGGATGCTCGGATCCGGCCGCGTTTATCATTTTCCTGCGTTACCTCGGGAAACAAACAGTAAATACGAAATAATAATCGAGTGATTATACACAGATACAGAATGAAATGTTTCACTTCATCGCAGATTTCTGAACATTTAACTACTAACTGAACAACACAGAGAGAAAGCTAAGATCTCTCATATGGGATAAAAAGAAAAGGAAAAATAGAAAAAGGTCGGGTGGGTTTTTTTTTTTCGCTTTGGGTATATACATAAGGAGCTGTGGAGCAGTTTTAACATTAAAAAACTGCATGTAGGGGCTAATTTCAAAATACACGACAGCTCGAGCGTTGCTAGCTTTCTCGTTTTCTAAGAGGGGTTTTTTTCTAACATAAAAAAGGAACAAATTTGGACCGGAAAGAAAAAAAAGGGGATCTTTCGCGGCGGGCGGCAGGAGTTTAGGCGACTTCCGAGGGGGGAGGGAGGTTGAGGTCGAGATCGAGCCGTCCGTTGCGGGAGCTACGCTCGAAGTCGACGACCGAGGAGGAGGACGAGTCGCTGTGGGCCGAGCCGGATGTGGGAACCGGGGGGTCGAACCTGCACGTTTCGCGGGCGCGCTGGAGGGAGGCGGCGCTGTCGGCCCGAGCGAAGGCGTCGAAGAAGAATACCGGACGGGGCACGGAAAGCGGGCGGAAGCCGCTCGCGGCGGTGTAGTAGGCGCCGCCGGTGGAGAAGCGGGGGATTTTGAGAGTGAGGTCGAGCGGCGGCGGAGGCGGCGGGGAGGAGGACTCCACGGTGCTGCTCTGACTGCTGGGGCTGTTGCTGATGTTCGTCGTCGCCGCTAATTTGGCGGCGTTGTTCATGTTGACGATGTTGACGGCGTCGAGCTGGAGCTCAGAGGGGGTGGGGAAGTTGGTCTTCGCCTTGCCTCCGCGGAACTCACGCGCCGCCGCGTCGTACGCACGCGCTGCCTCCTCAGCGGTGTCAAAGGTCCCGAGCCAGACGCGGGTCTTCTTCCCGGGATCTCTGATCTCGGCGGCGTAGCGTCCCCAAGGCCTCTTCCGGACACCCCGGTACCGGATCTCGTTGGATGTCGGGTTGGGGTCCTCGGAGCCGGATTTGGGTGGGGACTTGGCCGTCGTCGGAGCCATGGCTGCTTGGAGAGAAAGATGTGAGCTTTGAGGTGGTGAAAAAGCTTAGAGAGAGAAAAGGGAGAGGGTTGGTTGGGGAGACAGAGAGGGGAGTGAAGGTGGGATTTTATAGCGAGGAGAGAGTGTTAAAGCGACGCTCCTTTTTGGGCGCTTGTGTGTTGTGGAGAGTGCACAATCTAAGCCTAATGTGGCTTCCCTTGCACGAACCACCTCGGTTACTTCTGACCACCTCTCACCTCGCGCCACGCATTTTTTGCCCTTTTTCTTTCCTATTTTATAGATTTTTAACCACCCCCTTGCCCTCTACAAATTTAATGCTCGCTGTGGTACATTATTATACATACATTTTATATATCTTGCTGTTTTTCATATATATCCTTATCCTGCCTCACTCAATTTCCATATTTGATGAGAAGCATTTGGATTTTGTAATGGATTTTTTTTTGTTTTTGCATCGATATTAACATTGACGTCGACGTTTTTAGCGGCAAAACAGTTTTATGTAATTTCTGTCTCATTAATTTCATCTCATCGTTATAATCTTGCAATTTTGTGGTGCTTTATGATGAATTTGTAGTTTGATGACTTATGTGTTAGTGAGCAATCGTCCTTGCGCAATGGTTGTAATGGTTTTATTTGGGAACAATCCCACAAGATCAGACGTTTACAAGTTGAAAGTGAAATACTGAGATTGTCATCGACTCCTTGCTAGGTAAGGTTTGTCGACTGAGATCATGGGTTCATGATATTCGGTCTTGATTTTTCAATTTTTTGAAGTGTAATTTCGTCACGTGTTTCATGATGCCAATTTTCTCACATACCTTTTAGCTCGAATACGACATAATCGATCTAGCTTTATAAGTGCGCCTAGGTTGACTTATTTTCTATTGCTGTGTTTGGCCATTACTGTCGAGAATCAGGGTAAGAAGGCTATTGGTTGCTTCTGTAGGTTTCATGTCGTTATTAATTTCGGCGTGCCAGACAAAAATAATTGTACTGCTTAACGAATCTGGGCCCATTTTCTGTTTGCATCTTTAACAGGACGGTCTTCTCGACGCATTCATTAGTTTAAGATGGGAACACGTATAAGGATATCATAGGCTAATGTTCGATTCATTTTAATATAACTGAAAACTATAATTTATGATTTGATAACCTGACGATGGTCGTGTCATATAGAACTGAGAGAGGTTTGTTAGTATTGTATTAACACAAAAACCCTATACATAACATCAAAATTACAACCGTACATTGCAAAAAAGGAGGGAGTGTGTGGTACCATATATGAAATTAGTCTATTTGAAAATACATGTTGAATTACCTTCAACTCAATCGGATTATTTGGGTAATACGGAGGAGGTACATGGATAGAGGATAAGAGAGAGAGAAGGGTAAGAGAGGTAAACAATTGAGGGAGAGAGAAACTAAAAAGGTGTCGGCTTTTATTACAAGATTTGTTGAGTTACGTCGGTGTTTCCATATTGGGGAGAGAATCACTTCTCGCCTATATTAATGTTATGGATGCTTTGTACTCTTTTTTTTTGGTCAAAATATGCTTTGTACATTAAGTAACTATTTTGTAATTGATGACTATATATTTTTTTTTAAGATTAACTATATTTTACGCTTTTAAAATTTGAGATGATTTTCAAAATGAATTACGAGGTTTTAATTTTCTTACATTGCCTCTTAAAGTTTTGAAATTGTATCAATTTACACCTTTTGTCTAATAAATTATTTGAATTTTCATTAAAAAAATTTTAGGGTAAACTACATTTTACGCCTTCAAAATTTGGGGTGATTTTCAAAATGGGACACGATGTTTCAATTTCTCACATTGCCCCTTAAGGTTTTGAAATTGTATCAATTTACACCTTTTGTCTAATAAATTATTTAAATTTTCATTAAATTGATAGCATAGTGAGCATGAAATTCATAACTGAGTTGACATATAAGCCACATTTGTACCATATAGCCTAAAAAACTTATCAATTTAATGGACAAATCTTGAGTGGTACGTACCATTCAATGGTACGACTATTGAATGGTTCAGATTAATTTGCAGTGGGCCCCAAATGAATCTTAGCCATTTAACAGTACGTACCATTTAATGGTACGTACCACTGAAGTTGGACCCCAATTTAATAGAAAATTAGACATTCAAATATACAAAAGGTGTAAATTGATACAATTTTAAAATCTTAATGAACAATGTGAGAAAATTGAAACCTTATGGCCCAATTTAAAAATCACCTCAAACCTTAAAAATGTAAAATGTAACTAACTCTTTTTTTATTATGAGCCATATTCTAGATTTTCTAGTAAAATAGTATTGATAAGGGCATTTACTATAAAATAAATAAATTTTAAAAAGTAAGGGGCCAAATATACTGTTAAAAAAAAAAAAGCAAGGGGCCTAATTTATTATATTCGCACATGCAATCAATTTTTGAACCTTTTTTTTTTTCACCATAAGATCACGAATTCATTTATTAGGCCTTATCCAATTTATCATAAAGTTTGAACTCAAATGTTATATTTGAGTCAACTATGGCAAGTGGTCCAATAGAAATATGGTTTAATTCCAAGTTAGATATGCTCTCTAGTCTTAGGTTCGAGGCACGAAGCTGCTAAAAATACAAATGATTCAATGATTGAAAGTTAAGAGAGGACGTGTGTCATTTTATTGTGGCCAAGGGTGGGCTGAATGCCTTTAACCTTTCCGGGCCCTGCTGGGGATTAGTCTTACCATTCGGAATGTGGGATACCTCATACTTCAGAAAAAAAAAAAAAGTTATATTTGAGTCCAAATATAACAACCTTTTCACTACAATGCAATGAAAAGTTAAAACCTATGTATGAATTTTAGTCCAATTGAAACTATAATATTTGAGTTTCAATATAAGACATGATTCTAAGGTACCTTAGAAACCAACCATCTCCCAATCCAAATACTCAAATTTGAGTTTTAAATCCAACGTTTTCTCCTCAAATGCACATACTTAACTGTTAAAAGTCAAATTTGAGTTATAAATTTTGCATTTGAGATAGTTCTTAGTAGTGCATAATAAACCATTCCAAAAAGAAAAGGCCTCATCACATAAAACATTACTAGATCCCAGCTTAATTTTTTTATGACTTACTAGATCCTAGGTTTAGAAAAATTCAATCAGGCATTCACAATAGGTTTAGAAAATTCATCTCCACGAACGGTGGTTTGGGAACAAGGTATACTAATAATTGTATGCTTGTTCTTTTAACATTTATGATTTTTTTTTCTAGTAAGTAGAAAGACAATGTAGAAGTTATTAAGTTGCCTATAGATTTCCCTCCTCCTGCCCTTGATTTTATATAGTGGTTTGGTCCATATTGATTGCCCTTTAAATATGTATCATTCTGTCAATTTTGTTTACTGTTTTTGTAGGGTTGAATTTGATTTGTTATCTAACTTTTTGAAAATATAGTAATTTTCATTGTATTTAGTTTATAGCATTATTCTTCAAATGGGCTTTACTAGCATGCTTGTTACTTAGACGAGCAAATTCTGGTTTTAAAACAATGACATTGATGCTTTTTACTAGGACTAACTCTTCACACAATAAGTGCATGAAAATTATATAGACATTGAAGTAACAGTGATGAAAAGAAGGTGTTTCTAACCCAATTATACATCTTTTTTGAGATGTGTATTGAAAATGATTTACATAGTACGAGTGCTGTGACGACCCGTCCCTACTTAAATTGTATTTTATTTTGAAGAAATTAGAATTAGATGCCTCATTCTAGGCGTTTGTAGATTAAACATTTATGCTTTTTTAGTTTTTGATTAAGCTTTCAAATGGAAACGTACCCATGGCAAATGAAAACGTACCAACGTCAAATAAAAACATACCAACCTCGAATTAAAACGTACCCAATTATGAAACTATATAAAAATGAATATTTCATCATTTTTGTATAGTTTAAAAATATGTTTGATTCATAGATAATGCTCTAGATATTTTTTTTTGTCGATAAGTCTGGAACAATTTTTAATTGAATTGGAGATAAATCTTAATTATTGTAGATAATGCTAAATTATAAGGATAAATCATATAATTTTGAATGAACAAAAAAGGTTATTGGACGTTGATTAGTATAAGAAATGTTCAATTAAAAACCTAAAAGGCACACATGTTTAGTCTAGAAAATTTAAAACTCAGGCGTCAGTATCAAAATACCTCTTTTATTTTCCCGAAGTTGTAAATTGACGAAATTACCCTTAGTTGGGCTACGTGGAAGTCCTACGTGGACGTTTGAGTTATTTTTCGATTTTGACTTCACACTTACCGTATTCTCGTAGTATTCGTCACTACGAACGCGGGAGCGCGAACGAGACGTAAATCCGACTTATAACGGAAAAGTTACATATGTTTGAATATTTATTTCCTGTTATGGAAATATGGTGGTACGTGTATTAGGCGGGATCCAATTACCCGGCTTATTTGGGAAAAATCCTTTCCTTTTAGTTTTCCCCATATTTTTTCCCCCTCACTCTTCTCTTTTCTGCCATTTTCTTCTCCCCGTAAGAAAAGTGCATAGTGCACAGTGACCACTCCATTTCCTTCGAACCGATCCAAACCAATACCACCATCTTGTTCGTTGTAACTCACTGAGTTCAACGGTGCAAGCCGATTGCCCAAACTCTCCCCGATTTGACGGGAATCGGACACGGAAGAACCGGACCTTTCCGGCGAGTTTCTCGAAAATCCCGACCAAGGTGAGGTTCCTAACCACCACCATTAGCTTCCTTTCGTTGAGTAGATGAATTTCCATACTAAATTCATGTTATTTGGTTGAGTTTTGAAGGAGATCGGACCTCAGGTTGTATACCATGGCTTTCCGGCCAATTTTTGACCATTTTCGACCACTTTTTGGACTTCAAATAGGTAAAATCGTGTTCTACTCATCTGTAGCTTCATTTTGGTATGTGGATAGTGTAAAATGGTTGAGAATTGAAGTTAGGAAGTTTAGAAAATTTTCCCAGTTTCCGGCGAGTTTTGGTCGGCGGCGGCCCCAGTCACCGGAAAGATTTGCAGCGGTGACCGGTTGGACGGGCCAGTGACGTCAGTAGCGGTCCAGACCGAAAAATATTCTGGGAATATTCCTTCTGATGCCGTTAGGAATATTTCGTTAGATCGGCGTCAGTTGACGCCGTTAGTTGATCGGTTCAAGTTTGACCGCGCGTGAGGGCGCGTGGGGCCACTTTTTCGACTTCCGTCACTTTCAAGCGACTCGTGACGACGCGTACTACCTCTGGGCAGTATGTATGGTATTTTTCGGAGTGTTCTGGACTTCCGATTTGAGCGAAACAAGAATAGGTGTTATTTATTAATTAAATTAGTAACCTTTATGAGTTTAATCATTACCATAATGATACCTCATATAGGTGAGGCTTACCACGAGGAGTACAGAGGTCAGACAAGGCAAGGCGACTGCGACCCAACTATGTATCTGTGAGTGGGCTTTGTTTTGATTAAAGGATATTATTATATGTTTTCCCACTATGTTTTTATAATTGATTTTCCTCCATCATGCCATGATTTTACTTATGATTTAAGTATAAAGAAATATTATTATGTTGAGATTTGTGTAATTGTGATGGCATAAGTATGTATATTTTTATCTGCTCATCATACATGCATTCAACGGTGTCTAGTACTCGTTCGGGCCAGGACCAGCCTTCACGTGTATGTTCACACGCATAGTATGCTCACTTTGGGTTCATTGTAAGTGTCAGCTTGTACTAGTCTGCATTAGGCAGCTAGGACTCGTATGTGATGCGCTTAGCGCCAGCTTCACGTGATCGTAGTACATAACATATATTATTTTACACCCAGCCTGTTACATGTAGCTACTTTCTACATGGGCTTGTGTGTCTACATACGTTGATGAGCATATTATATATGTTGTTGGGCATACTTTATGTTGAGATATTGATATTTACTCATACTTTTGGCATGGATGCCTTTACGCAGTTTTGTCGATGAGTATACAATATAATTGTTGAGGTGTTGGTTTTACTCATATTTTGGCAGCGGTGCCTTATTAACGTTTTGACTTTAAATATTATATGTTATTCGAGATAAAGGTATTTATCTAAATTTTTGGAAACTTTCATGCTATACGTAGTATGATTTTGGGAAACTATACATGATTTTCAAAAGAGGGGTTATTATGTTCTGAAAAACAAAGGTTTTTCTAAATGTTTATTTTTGTCCACTCACATTTTCTGTTTTGCGCCCCTCAAGGTTTTAGAGGGCTGATCCCTCACTGGTGGTTCTAACACCTTCTACAACTATTGTACGGAAGTATGTTCCTAATAGTTGTATTATGTCTATCCTTTGCTTAGCTGTGCTCTGAGACTGATTACTGTTTATTGGGCCCTGCACTTCACACGCTACTTTGAAATAAGTTTCAAAATAGACTTTAGTTTTAATTCATTTGTACTTTTACACAACACTTACACTTTGACTTTCGTCATCCCTTCTGGGATGTTGGCCAACATATCTCGATCCGATATTGACACGTGGATATCCGGGTCGAGGTGTGTCAAGTGCTATTACCATAATATTTTGTGTCAATAATATAACGACATGTGTAAGTTTCTCTCTACATAACGTTATATCATGCATACACAAAGAAAGCCACAATATATAGCTTTCTTCCTACGCTATGTAAATTACTCTTTTATAAATGACTATATTTTTTGCCTTTCGAAAAGGGAAACAGGAAATATTTAATAAATGATATTTAATCATATTTGCAAGTCCCAATCGGTGAGCATTCAACAAGAAGATTGAGACATGTAAATTATAGTCACACAAAAAGTAGTCCAAAAGTTTCTTGAGAAAATTTGACCCCAAACGTAATACTTTCACCTTTTTTTCAACGAGGGAAAAAAAAAAACTTTACAGTCTATTTGATAGATTATCTTTGAGAATAATTATTATTTTTTATATTATTGCTAACATATATATGATATTGTGACATCCCATATCAATCAACGAAGAAGGGATGATGTGTCTTATATGTACATGCCCACCTTTATATGTACATGCCCACCTTCATTTAGCACGAGGCATTTTGGGAGTTCACTGGCTTCGGATTCTATCGGAACTCCGAAGTTAAGCGAGTTTGGGCTAGAGCAATCTTAGGATGGGTGACCCACCTGGAAGTTGCTCGTGAGTTCCCAAAAACAAAACCGTGAGGGCGTGGCCCAAAGCGGACAATATCATGCTATGGCGGAGTCAGTTCAGGAATGTGACAGAATGGTATCAGAGCCAGTATGCCGCTCGATACGAATGTGCAAGCGAGGACGCTGGGTTCCCCTTAAGTGTGGTGGATTGTGACATCTCATATCGACCAACGGACCAACGGAGAGGAGGTGATGTGCCTTATATGTACATGTCCACCTCCATTTAGCACGAGGCCTTTTGAAAGCTCACTGGCTTCGGATTCTATCGGAACTCTGAAGTTAAGCGAGTTTGGGCTAGAGCAATCCCAAGATGAGTGACCCACTGGGAAGTTGCTGGTGAGTTTTCAAAAACAAAACCGTGAGGGCGTGGCCCAAAACGGACAATATCGTGCTACGGTGGAGTCGGTCCGGAATGTGACAATATGATCATTGAACCATATTTCATGAATGGTTTATAATTTATAAATAATCAAAATTTTAGACAATTGATGGAATATTAAAAAAAGAAGAAGCAATATTTAATATGTATTTATAATTTTAACTTACTCAATGTATGCTAATATGTTATATGTATTAAATAACATCTAAGGTTTAAGTGGTGAATTGTCATGTTGGTTAGGGTCTTCTTCTTAAACTCATTGCGTCCCAGATTCAAACTCTTCCCCATTCCCTTGTAGATTAGTGTAGAATATCGTTTGTAATAAAAATAAAATAAAATCTATGGATCAAGAAAAATATTAAAATTTTATTTTACAGTTATAACATAACAAGACACATGAAGCAAGCAAAGCATACTTGTAAAAAAATAAGAAAGAAAAAGACAATTGGTATTTAACTCTAGAATCCCTCAAAAACACCTTTTTTCTTTCTTTTTCTCGTTTTGGTGTATTTATAATGAAAATATTAAATTAACACTCTAAATTAGTCATTTTGAACTTTCTTCGTTGATGAAAAATAAACAAAAAGATAAAGTTTCGTGGTCGCTTTAGTGGAGAAATACCATTTGAGGAAGAACCCTATACAATGTTCTACATTTTTTCCCCTCAAGCGATAGATACAAAGTTCTTCAATTGGATAAGAGAAATAGGATAGTAGTCCGAATTTTACTTATCAATTTGGTAATCACGGTCACGAAGTCCTTTAACATCGTCACTTTACATTATCAATGTATAAGTTGCCCGATCTATTTTTATTGTACACAACCATATGTCTATAATCTAATTTTGTGTGGCATACATGAAGTAAACAAGATGACAATGTTGAAAAAGTAGAAAAGAAGTAGACGAGTGGTACTTAATAAAGAATCACCTAGAGTATATTTTTGTTTTCATATAGTTTGTTTACTAGATTATATTTGGAAGTAATAATTTTAAAAAAAGAAGAAGATTATAATTGGTTGATAAAAGTTTGTGCATAGATGATATGTAGAAAAATCTGATTACTCCAATGTTTTTGATTTATCCATGTTTCACGAATGGTTTAAAGGTAACAAAAAATTTCAAGCAAAAAAAAGCAAGACTTTAGATGAAATATTAAAACTTATCCAAACGAATTAATATTTTGTGTAAAGTTTTAACGTAAAACAAAAACAAAGACTTATTATTGTATCAAATAACATTGAGGCTAAAAGAAAGTTTCTCTTTCTCCATTCTAAATTAACAAGTATGAAGTAAGCAGGATGCACTTGTCAAAAAATAAAAGTAAGTAATATACACTTGTCAAATAACAAAATAAAAAAGATAAATGGTACTTAACTCAAGAATCCTCTAGAAGACACCTTTTTGGTTTTTTGTTTTTTTTTTTCATCAGAATATGAAAATTAATTGGTCCTAATCTTTTAAAACATTACAAATAACTTCCTAATGTTTTAAAAATTAGACATCTGTTAGGTTACTAATGTTCAGTGATGACCTAGACAAGTATTGAAGCGGGATTTCACTCTCACATCATTTGTAGAACTCTAAATCTCCAAATCAATCCCTTTTAACTAGATAATTAGTATTAAACTTGGCTAAGAGACGTGTTATCTTCAGTATTTGTTCACACCATCACTTAATATTAATGACGTCATCAATTAACTAAAGTGACATCATCACTTAACGCTGGTGACATAACGAGTGTTCATTCTTCAAAACTATAGGTAGCTAGTAATTTGAAATATTTTAAAATGTTGAGATCAATTTGGAATCCTCTATAAAGGTTAGGTAGTTATTTGTACTTAACCCAAAATTATAAGTCCTCAATTTTATTTTACCTTGTAAATCATCCTTTTACATTATTTAATTTTTATCTTTCGTTTTGGGTTTTTTTTTTGGCTGCTCAACTAACATTCAAATTGTTACTTAGAGCAGTTCCAGCCCAGCAGATTGCGGCGGGGGGGGGGGGGGGGGGGGCTGCAATTGCTGGGGGGATTGGACATGTTGGGCTGGAGAAGGAAGGAGCTCGGGGGAAAAGGGCTGCACGGGCAAGAGCCCAGTGAAAAATTGACAGCCCAAGCCACCAAGGTGGCTGACGTCAGGCTGGCGTCAGCCACGCTATTTTTTTGCGTCAGGTGCGTGCAATGCATGCGCGCGTGAGGCGCATCTCCCACAACGCAGTAGGCGGTGGGGCCCGCTGTCGGCCACTTCGATTCTAACTGTTGGGGGAAGCCACATGGCTTCCCCTGGACCGTGCGATCTCAACGGCTCCTTAATTTGAGCCGTTCGATCTGCAACGGTAATAAAAAAAAAGATTTAATATCAACCGTTGGATCTTAGATCAGCGGTTGATATTAATTCCTTTAAAAATTAAAAACAAAATGTTTTAAAATTTTGAAAAGTTACGGTTGTGACACGTGGCACAACCTGGAGCGTTGAAATTTAAATTTTTTAAATCCAACGGCAGAGATTAATTAGGTGAATAAAAAAATTTAAAAATTTGTAAAAAATCTGTAAAAATCCAGAATTTTTTTTAAAAAAAATTTGTAAATTTTTTTTTAAAAACTTTTCTATAAATACCTTGGCAATATCATCTACCTTACACCACAATTCCATATTTTCTCAACATCTTTCAAGCTTTCTCCTATCTTTCTCTCAAAGTTTCAATCCATTTTTTTTTCAAACAAAATGACAACTGGTGCAGGTACGAATTGGACGCTCCTTGAAGATGTTGCGTTGTGTACTAGCTGGGTTCAAATAACTCATGATTCGATTTCGGGTAATGAGATGCAATTGCGAGAAATGTGGAGTCTTATTCATGCCGCATTGAGAACGATTGTGACACGTGGCACATTGAGAACGATTAAAATTTTTATTCGATATAACAAATAAAATTATTTTGAATTATTTTATAAATAAATACATATATTTTATTGTTATTGATTTTTCGGATAATGACACGTGACGCAACGAGAACGATTAAAAATTTTATCCGAAATTACAAAAAAAATTATTATGTATTATTTTATGAGTATAAATAATACTAATATTTAATTGCCAGGGTAATTCAATTGACACATCCTGATCCCGGAACGAGCCAGGTGTCGGAAGTGCTGGCCGACACGCGTTAGCGTGACGAAAGCCAAAAAGAAAATTTAGAATAAAGGATAGAATATTGAATAAATGGTAGAATATTGATAGAAAAGAACAGAGTGCGGAAGAATTGTTAGAATACACAATAAGAGTAGAATGAGGGATACAAAGATATACAAACGTATAAAAAATCCCTACATTGTCATACCACCGCGCCATCGACGTCGCAAGGCTCCCAGCCAACTAACCTGGAGGGGCGCAAAACATTAAAACGGTGAGTGGGTCAAAAAGCAAAGTTTGATAAAACCGTTGTTTTCAAAAGTTTAGTAACCCCTTGTTTGAAAACAAGTATAATTTGAGAAAATACGTCATACCCGTAGGCATGAACCTCAAAATACTGTCGTGAAAACATGCGGGTACTCCCCGCTAATACTTTACTGACATTTGCTCACCCATATGTAAACACACATGCCCAAGGGGCTAAATCCCACAATGAACAAGCTAGGTATAAATGTAATACGCTGAGTACTACAATGACGCGAGTCTAGCGCTAAGCGCTGGTGCACAAAGTGCAGTCACACAAGCTCGAGTTGCCTAATGCAACCTAGAACAGGCTAGTACCTACAATGGATCCAAAGCTGCGTAGCGGTACTGATAGTGACTACTCCAAACGTCAAGGCTAGTCCTGGCCACAAGACTGAGTACTAATACCTGGGGTGTATACATCTACTGATAAGCAACAGTATGAAAACATGCATGGCAATATAGTACGAGTGTTCTACCTCCAACACTCGTAATGATATGCAAGTACGCTAACAATTTAAAGAAAGCGTCGAAAACCATATGTATAGATATACATTTATCAAACAAAGACCCACTCACTCACCTGTACGTAGCCGGGTCGAAGTACCCCGTCCTGGGTAGCCCCGGTAGTCCTCTGGATAGGCCCCACCTATATGAGAAATCACCGGTACAATGATTAACTCAAAAAGGTTACGAATTAACGAATTAATTACACCTATCCCTTGTTTTCTCAATTTGGAGGTCCAAAACACCTCAAAAATTAACATGCATACTACCCCGAGGTAGTACACGTCGTCACGAGTCGACCCGTGAAAACAGATTCGAAAAAGGACCCTCCACGCGCCCTCACGCGCGGCTTGAAGGTCGGGAGCTCGGCTCCACGCGCGGCTCACGCGCGAGCTGGTCAACTGAGCCGGTGAGCCGGTCAACTCGGCTCGGCTCAAGCCGGTCAACACGGCTCGGCTCAAGCCGTCAACGCGGCTCGGCTCAAGTCGTCAACGCGGCTCGGCTCAAGCCGTCACCGCGGCTCGGCTCAAGCCGGTTCAAGCTGATGACGTCAGCAGATCCGGTCTGAACCGGTCTGCTGACGTCAGCATGGCCAGTCCAACCCGGTCCGATGACGTCAGCGCCGGTCGACGCTGGTCTTTTTCCGGTCGCCGGCGCCGCCGCCGGCCGCCGTCGCCGGAAACTGGGGAAATTGGCCGGAAAACTTCAAACGCTTGTATCTCACTCATTTCTCAACCAAATTCAATGATTCAAAAGCCAAAATGAAGCTGGAGTCGAGGGGAAGAAGGTTATACCACTTTGGGGCCCAAACTCGGTCAGAGTTGGCCGGAATTTGGAGAAAAGTCCACGGGTTCAAGTGAGCCGAGTTCCAGAACTTCAAAACTCGATCGATCTCGGCCATCCATGGCTCGAGCATGTTTGCAGGGACCTCGATGAGGTGTTTGGTGGCCAAAGCAGGGATGAACGTGGTCCAAATCGACGAGGAGGCTCGTCGGGAATACCTCGGGTGTCTTGAGAAATTCCAGGAAATTTCTGGGCTGGGTTTTGTCTGTGGTTGCTGGGTTTGGAAGCAACGAAGATGATGAGTTGATCAACAACTCAATTGGCCAAGAAGGTGGCCCGAGGGAAGGGAGGAGAGAGCACGGGTGTGTAGAAGATTTGGAGCTTTTGGTTTTTGTTTTGCAGAGAACCCAGGAAGAAGGAGGGGGAAGGGACACGGGTCAGAGACCCAGACAACATCCCTGAAAATCTGGGATAAGGCCACATGGCCTGCTGCCAAATGGGCCCCAGCCCAAAATTGAATTACGGGAAAAGTTGAAACTCAAAGCCCGTAAAATATTCGTTCGAAGTCCGAACGACGTACGGCTCGCGTCTACGCATTCGTAGCGACGAGCACGTCAAGAAAATACAAGTGAATGCGTCGTACGAGTTACGACACAAAAGTCAACCGAAAAGTCAACCCAGGGGTAAAAACGTCATTTCCCACTTCCGGGAATAAAATAAGTTAAATTTTGAACGGGATGTTACACAATTGTAGGGGTGGAGATGTAAAAAGCAATTGTCAGGGGAATACACTGTTCATTAGGGCAATTACTATTCATTGGGGTGGATTGAATAGTGATTGCCTGGGGGGAGGTGGGCAACGCTGGAGTTGCTCTTATGTTATCGATCATAATTGTCCATGAGATTTGAATTTCGAACATCTTCCAAAAAATTAGATATTATATGGTACTGAATATAATTGTTGACGAATAATTAGATATTATGTACTATGAATGTTATAAGATTTGCCGTGCTTATAATTATCTGAGAAACATGTGTAATTTTGAGACAAATATTAGCACTTTGATGAAGTTTCCCAGCCGGTTTCATAGCTGGTAAACAAATAGAACAAATTTCATTTATCATATAAATTTGCAAATTTCTTGAAAAGAAAAAT
The DNA here is from genome assembly GCA_018257905.1 of Gillenia trifoliata. Taxonomy (NCBI): domain Eukaryota; kingdom Viridiplantae; phylum Streptophyta; class Magnoliopsida; order Rosales; family Rosaceae; genus Gillenia; species Gillenia trifoliata. The sequence continues at coordinate 5,523,704 of CM031081.1, read as the reverse complement.
ATTAATATGTAAATCGTGGCAGAGCCTTTACTTGTAATAAATTGCCTCTTATCGCTCTTTTATTGTATAGAATGCACATGAAGTAAACAGAATGCAGTTGTTAAAAAGTAGAAAAGAAAAAAAAGAGACAAATTGTACTTAACTCAAAAATCACCCAAAATAGTCATTATTTTTTATTTATCAGAAGACTGGAATATCATTATTAGAGATCATTGGAGTCCAAAATTTGTATGTCTCAAAATCCTGTGTTTAGATTAAAATCGTTTATTTTTCACTAATTTTGTTCTATTGTAATTAACCTCTCAATTGAAAAGTTTAAGCTCTAATTTTTTTTAGAGGATAAAGTTAAAGCTCTAATGGTTCAATGCATGTTATGTGAGATTAGAGTGAAAAAGGAATTAGGATTAGACATTAGAGTTAATACATGATTAGCAAAGCATCCAAAAGAAAGAAAAAGGATTTCACTTTTAAAATGATTGAAAATTAAAAAATGCTTGAATTTGAAATGAGTAAGGAGAGCCCACGTGGAGCGTTGATGTCACGCGCCACACGTGTCGTGCGCCCAATATGCCAACACCGAGAGCTAAAAGCGAACATATTCGCTCGGTCAACGAGGCGTTTGACCTACACACTGTAACGCGCACACTCTCACTCGGTCGTGGAGCCCACGTGGATAACGAAGCGCGGCGGTCCGCGCTGGCGCGTTTCTGGTGAGGCCACACGGTGCGATGGCGATGGGAGGGCGGCTTTTCCTAACGGCGGTTATGACGGCGCTGTCGTCGACTCGCATTTCGTGCTGCCGCTTCTTTTGTGTTGGGGCGATAGACGGAAAGTTTGTGGCCGCGTTTGGTTTTGGGGGTTTGCTGGACTTTTTGGGCTTTGTTATGAAAATTGTCGGCATGGGCCCGGCTCTTCGCCGCGTGAGTCGGATCGGTGCGTGTGGGCTATGTTTGAACTGGTCCCATCTCTGATCGGACGGTTGTTACAGTCTTCGGTTTGTTGCGATGCTGCCACGTCTGGCCGTGGTTTTTGGCAAGTCTTGTGCAGGCCACCTCAAAGGAAAGTTCTTTTGCAGATGATTTTTAATGGAAAAGAACGAGAGTACTAATGTGTCAATCTAGGAAAACAAGAATAATGATTTAATTTTGGCTAATTTGACATTCTCATTTTGTTACTTTTATTTTTTGTCTCACTTTTATACATAAAACTTGATTTTTTTTTTTACACTTTTATACTTCTGTTAGTCTATTCATCAAGTGTTCCGTTAACTGATGACGTAGCAAATCTGTAACCTGCCAAATTTGTGCCACATGAATAATAAACATTAAAAATTAATTAATTAATAAAAATAAATAAATAAAAAGAAAAACATCTCTCTTTTCTCTTTCCCCTCCCTCTTCTCTCTTTCCCCTCCCTCTTCTCTACTGCATATCCACCCTATCCACCCTACATCTTCCACTTTAAGCCCCTTCCACATCAAACTTCTTTTTAACTTTGAATTTTTCAATTTCTTTAAATTGTTGTATTTGATTTGGATTTGGTGACCTGTGATGTTAGTTGTTTGGAGAAGAAGAGTTTATTTATTATTTTTTTAATTATTTTTTCTCTAGTTTTTTAATAATTTTATATTTTTAGTGGGCCAAAGTCTTGCCACATCATCAGTTAAAGGAAAACTTGACAGATAAACTAACGAATGCAATTTGGAAAAAAAAAACAGATGTATAAAAGTATCAAGAAAATTAAACTTTAGGCATGAAAGTGAGACAAAAAAAGTGTAGCAAAGTGCAAATTTCGCGATACATGAGGGTAGTAAAGTGAGAATTACCCTTTAATTTTTGTTAACTTTTGAAATCTTTTCCTGTAAATATTTGACAATTTGGTGCGTAAAAATGTTAGGGTGCTTCTGTATATCTTATACTTTATAGTTTTTAATCGTTTGATCTTACTTATTGTATTTTTGACCAAGATTATAATTAAAAAATAATACCTCAAGAGTATATTAGAAAATTCCTTGGTGTGATTGTGATCCAGTTTGGATCGGTTTCATCTTTAATTCTAGGCAAACCAATGAACTTAACCAAACAACTATTGGACAGTTTGGTTGGAGCAATTTTGAAAATTTAGACCTAAGCTCAATGTCATTTTATGTTTTTTACTCAATTACATAATTTTTTGTTTTTTTGTTTTTAGTGTTTCATTACCCAAAACGTGCATTTATACACTTTCTAAATCTAGTACTAGTAGTCATGTGAAATGAAATACAACTGTATATATGAAAGTTGAAACAAACACATTAAAAAAAAATCTTATTTCTTGTATCTTAAGAAGCCGGAATCATACTGGAGGCACTATAGTGTCCGTTATTATTAATACAAGGCCATGTGTACAACTCTTTTTTTTTTTTCTTCACATGTCTTTATATTAGTAGTTTTGAACACCACTGTGGTGATTTAGCTCAACTACCAGTATGCACACTGATTTTTATGCAGGGGTTGCCGCATATAGAATCATCGCTGATGAACTTATTTCGTAAAATCTCACTCATTTGTAAAGGAAACCGTATACGGAAAATCCCTGCACAAAAATCACTCAATGTGTTTATTCTTTGTACCAGAAATCCTTTGGATACAGTAACTTTGTTATCATTCGGAAATTTGGAATTGTTGATCTTTGTCCAATTTGAGTAACCGTGCGTTGACACCAGTCGTGGTAATTGATCGTATTTGACACAGAAATGGAAAATGAAAAATGAAAATAAACAAGGTTAAGAAAAATGTTACTATAATTAAGTGAGAGATTAGTTTGGATTAAAAATGCACACCCACACACAACCATTCTAACCAACCTTGTAGAAGACTAGTATTTTTCAGTTATTTCAACCTTAATTGTAGGGCACGTTTGGAAATGCTTTTAAAATAATTGAAAGTGCTTTTGAAATCAATTCTTAGTAAAAATGCAAGTGAATACTGGAAAAACACTTAAAGTGCTCCTGGAATCCAAAAACAATTTCACCAAAAGCGCTTTCAGTCATTTTAAAAGCACTTTCTAACGAGCCCGCAGTAGCTCACTCATCAACATGTGTGTCTGCAGAGCTGACCCAGACCCAAGGTGAGAGCCTTGGGCCACATCTTGGAGCAAGGCCTCAAATTTTATAAGTGTTTATATAGAACATTAAATAAAAAAATAAAAAAAATTGAATTGAGAATTTTCACATGAGGCCTCTACTTCCTTGACTCCTCGGCGTCCTCACTTTGTCAAACAAAACAAAAAATTTTCTTTCTTGGCTTAAATTTGGCATGAAAACAAGGAAAACCCAAAAAGTTTTCCAGGTTTTTCTTCATCTATCTTCTATGATGTAGCCTCTTAAGTCTCAATCGAGTCAATCCTACCGTTGGTGTGCCTGCAGCCTGCTATTGTTTAGGTAATTTTTCTTTATATTCCGTTTTTCAATTCCATACTCTCCCTACTCCATCTGCTTGTCTTTGACTCTCTCTCTCTGTTTAGTTCTTGACTTTGCAATTCTAAATTTCCTCTTACACTCAACCTGTATTTTTAATTTATATTCCCATATATCAAAAAACTATATCTATTTTGGAATCGATTGGATTCTGGAGATTGAATTAATCTAGCAAGACTTGAATTCTCAACCATTACCAAATCAGGTTTTATCATTCATTTTTCCATATTTTCAATTTATATTATTTGATTGAAGCTTTGATTTGTTTGTAATTTTTACTGTAATAATTATGTCTACTAGGAAATTCGAATATGGGTATGAAAAGCTTAAGAAAAAAAAAAGAATTAAAAAACTAATTCAGTCTCAAAGAGGAGCTCTTGATAAATTTGTTATTAAGAACACATAAAATATTGTGGAAAATAGGGTAGAAGAAGTTTTTCAAAATTGAAACTAATAAAATCTTATTTACGATCAACAATGTCACCAGAAATGTTGAATGAATTAGCCATGCTATCTGACACACCCCGACCCGGATGTACACGTGGACACCCAAAAGTCGGATGTGCTGGCCGACACCACGTAGGGTGACGAAAGCCAATTTGAATAAATAAAGAATATTTGAAGAATTAATGAATAAATACAGATATCGCACGAATACAAAATACTGAGAATTTACAAATAAAAAAAATTCAAACCCCAGAATTACTCTGGACACCCCGAGCTCGAATTCGACTTCCATAGTGCCAACTGCGACGCAGGATGGCTCCTTGGCACTTTCGCCGTCACCATGGGCCCGAGCTTCCGGACACAGATACTTCTGACCAGGTAATCTCACGGCCCAGGTTTTGGAAATTTCCGGCGAGGTTCAATTTCGAACCTCAGCCATTTAAAGTGATGGTTTGTTTCCAGCGTCCCAATCTAACCACGCCCCGAACTCTGGAAGTTTCGGGGCATTCCTCCGACCTTGCATAGTAGTAGATCGAAAGGTTTGGAGATCGGCTCAGTGGACCAGGATTGTTTCTCCAATTAGGCCAACTCACAGTAGATCTTGGACCAACTCAGGGTAATATTCGAACTCACACAAGCCCCGGCTTCATTTTGATGTAATTTGCGTGAAAAATAGTGGTCGAGAACACACCAATTTTCAGGTTTTAAAGCGAGCAGTGGCCCAGGTGGCCGGCGGCCGTGGCCCGGCCCAGCGGCGCCGGCGACGGGCGGGTTGAGGTGGCCGACGGCGTCCGGCGGAGCCGGTCGAGCCGTGCTCTTGATGTCAGTAGCCGGTTCAGCGTCGGGCAGGGGCTTCTTCCCGAATATTCGCGTCCGTTAACCTGCGGCGTTAACGGGAATATTGCGTAGTTAGAATCCTTCCCCCGTTAACTTTAACGGAACGGTGACGACGTCGATCACGCGCGTGGCAGGCGCGTGGCCGCGCGTGGTGGACTGCCAGGCGCGTGGCGCGCGTGAGCGCGTGTGACCTCACGGCCGCGCGTGGCAGCGCGTGAGCCAAATGGCGGCGTGTGGCGGGAGTGCGGCCGGCGCACGGCGGCACGACGAGGCGGTTTGGGGTTCCAGAACCCGGAACTGGATTTTCGGGTATCCATTGTAGTTTTCTTGTAATTTCATATACTTTACTAATTTGTGGGTTTCTAAAATAGGTTTTGGCGACTAGTGGCGTTCGGAGGGCGTGCATTTTGACTCCGGCTTCGGTATTTGTGAGTGGGCCCCGCTTCCCTTTTTAAAATAATGATTTTATATGTTTTAGTTATTAAAATGGTTTTACTTTATGCTAAATTGACTATTATTACACTTGTTGGCAAACTTAATTTATGTCTACACTTTTAATGGCTGTGGTATAGTATTTAATTAGTATTCGGTAGACCTTGTACTTCGTAGTATTTACTTGGTTTATCGGATAGACTTAATGTTTGTTAGGCAAACTCGGTAATGTTTTAGGCCATGGAAATTGGTAAGGCCTCGACCCGTATTTCCATTTAGTTTATGCCATTAAATTGGTGATTTACGTATTACTTTGTTTACATTATTATAATTATCGTACCAACCCTATTTTCGGGTTTTAGGGAATTAATTATATTAATTCCCTATTTTATGCGTTGGATCTTATATTCGTTGACGGGCCATGGGTAGGTATTTTAATTGAACCTTGGAAACGATAATTTCCTATCATATTTTGGGTTCCCCAATCTACCATTAAGTTGGTATTTCCATACCTTGGTACCCGTCTGGGTGTATTCTTGGTATTTACGTATTGTGGTTAATTACTTGGTATTTCGAGATTACGGTGCAGTACACTATATATATTTTGGTTAGCTTTAAGGTTATCCCAATAGGAAATGACCTCACGTTGTTTTATTTTGAGATACTCGTGGCATGTTTTGCAGCTCAACTAGGAAGGCTCACCCGGTGTTAGTTGTACTCGTCCCAGAGGCAGGACCCGACCTTCACGTGATTGTTCTACTTGCTGCCAGAATCGCTCACTATGGATCCAGCAGTAAGGTGTCCCGGCCTTTGTTGAGGTCGCATAGGCGCCGAACTGCGATTGTGATGCGATTAGCGCCCGGCTGGCGTGATCGTAGTATGAGCGTAACTTTATTATACACCCGGCCCTGTTCATGACGGAATATATGCAGTATGAACTGGGTGTGTTTGCCATTCCTAACGAGCGTCTGTCTTTATAGTTGGATTTAGCGAATTATCTGCGATTTTCAAGCGATGCCACGGATACTTGTTTTGAATTACTGACTTTCGGTATAACTTTAATTTACGAACTTTTATATAGTAAAGTATGCGAACGGTGGCCTTACGCCCGTTTCGGACCAATTAAGTATAATTAATTACTTACCTTGATTTTCACCCTACTATTATGATACGTTTTCAAGAAGGTTTTCCCAAAACTTATTACACAATTTACGGCGAGGGTTAGTATTTTCAAAAAGAAAAAGGTTTTTACAAAAACTAGCTACCAAGCCGCTCCACCCTTTTGTTTTTGCGCCCCTCGGGTTTAGCGGTTTGGAGCTATCGACCGAGACTAGGTGGTATGAAGTTGTTAATTCTCTTTATTTGTAAATTCTCGGTATTTTGTATTCGTGCGATATCTGTATTTATTCATTAATTCTTCAAATATTCTTTATTTATTCAATTGGCTTTCGTCACACACGTGGTGTCGGCCGTACATCGACTTTGGGTGTCACGTGCATGCAGCCATTCCAGAAAAGCTGGAAAAATTGCGGGTTCTCGAATCTTCACTATTTTTCACGCAAATTACAGCAATGGAAGGCTGGGGTTTAGGAGAGTTCGAGTATTACAGGTTGGTCAAGATCGTGGGGATTAGGCGAATTTGGAGAAACAATCTCGGGTCCAATTGAGGCCGATCTCAGAGGCCTTCGATCTACGGCCATGCAAGGGAGCTGGAGGAATGCTCACGAAACTCGGGAGTTCGAAGGTGGTTGGGTGGGACGTTTTGAGCTCTCAAAACCATCACGAAATGGGTGAGATTAAATTGAACCTCGCGGAAGAATTTCAAAAACTCGGAGTTTGGAGATTGCACAGGTTTGTAGTGGTCCAGTACGGAAGTTTGGGGTCGATGGTGACGATGAAAGTGCCGGTGCTTTCATCTGGTCAAGAGGGTTGGCACGGTGAAGTCGGAGTCGAGCTCGGGGTGTCGGAGTAGTGCAGGGTTTTGAATTTTTTTGCGGGGTTTAGCAGGTTTCTGGGTTCAAAGTCGAGCACAGTGGCTCGACTAACGAAGGTGAAGGTTTGCAGGTTTCAAATGGCCAGGAAATGGCCTGAGGGAGGGGATGCTAGGCACGGGTGTGCAAAGCAATTTGCAATCTGGGTTTTCTGCAAATGCATGTAGATTTGATGTGAGTGTGGTCGGGGAGGAAAGGCAGAAAATGGCAGAGAGATTGAGTGAGAAAATGACAGAGGAGAAATGGGCTGGGCCCACGAGTTTGCTGGGTTCAAGGCCCAAATTAAAAAACACAACCAACTAACCGGACGTTAAAAGATTAACATCCGTAGAACGTTCATTCGAACTCCGAATGACGTTCCGCTCGCGTCTACGCGTTCGAAGCGACGAGCACGTCACTAAAGTACAACTGAATGCGTCGTACGAGGTACGACGCAAAAGTCAACCGAAAGGTCAACCAAGGGCAAAATCGTCATTTTGCACCTCCGGGAATAAAATAATATTATTCTCCGGTACGGGCTGTAACACTATCTATTGAAAAACGTATGTTAGAAAAGCTTAAATACGAAGACATAATTGATAAATTTGCATCTCAAAAAACAAGAAGATTGATTTTCCAGTGAGAACTAAAAAGAACTTAGTAATTGATATCTACATTTTAAATTAAGAGTTGATCACATATTAACAATCAACTTCTTGCTTAAAAGGGCTACGTTGGGGGCTCCATGGTAGCTCTATTGCACTAGTTATTGCAGTAAGAGCGATCTTTTTGCCTACATATCAAATTTTTTTTATTTGATAAAAGAAATTATAATAAGGCCTCATTTTTTATTTTTGCCTTAGGCCTCAATCTCTATTGGCCCGGCTCTGTGTGTTTACCTTACGGTACATTATTGTTAAAGTTTTAGAAAGACGGGCCGCAATTCACCATTAATCGCATCGACACTGTCTGCGCTTAACTACCCACGCAATCAATAGGTGTGAGATTTTTATGCAAAAGGCCTCGATACAATTAAAAGTGAAACCGTTTGATATAAGTTATTATTTGTTCTGTGAGATGACCGATGTGTGACTTTTGACCTTATTCAACTATTACTATTAAGATAGCATTAAAGAGGGTAAAAGTTAGTTAAACGGGTGGGCTTGTTGTGGAGGAGGTAACTCAAAGACGTTTGATGACAATTTGCCGCCTATAACGCAATTTTAGCTTGCTGTGGTGGAGGAACCGCATGCAGATTCGGGTTTTAAGGCCTTGGAATTTTCGGTATTTATACAGAGGGCAAGGGGAGAAGCCGTCGGAGCAGTACTATGTGGAAATGACAAGCTGTTGAGGCACAGAGATGCTCTGGTGTCTGTCTTGCTTGGGCAGCAAGAATCCGGAGATTGCTGTGGCGGTGATGGAGGAATTGGTGGCGAGGAATAAACTGCTGAAATGCGTGTTGAATTTGGATTCGGAGGAAATGGAACTGCTGCTCAAGTTCTTGCAGAAGAAAAAGCTTTGTTTTTTAAGTCATGGCAGGATGCTTGATCCCTAACATGTATTTTAGTGGAAAAAAAGGGACCATAATTAATGAATGGTAATCTTGTAACTCTCAATGCCCTCAACTTGGCTGACGACTTAAATGACTGTATCAAAGGAGCATCTTCATCGTCATCCTCGTCTTGCCTGTTTTCTTCATCTCGAGCATTTTCATGGTCCGATGCGCCTACTGAATCCTCTTCTTCACGCGAACTCTGCTCATCAAAGAGTCCCTTACCCCGACGCTTTTGCGCGGACGACCCCTGCGCTTTACAGGGGCGCCATCTTGTTCATCTGCAGTTATCCAATACTCGGATTAAAACACAAAAGGATATCGTACTTGCAAAAGAAAGAGCTGCCCAACTTCCACAAGGCATTTAGGGGTTGGAGGTTGGGGGCAAGGAATTTACTAAGACTAGTTCTGTCTAGTTATACCTTGGACACCACCACTCTTTGCATACTTCTCAAGCAAGCTGTCAACAAACGTGTGATAGGGGCGCCAGCCACTGCGATATTCATCTGTATCATCATCCTTCACACTGCTTGCAAAAGAAATTATAACTAGTAGATGGCGAAAGTAGTATAACTCGGGAAAACTTATAAAGAGGATAACATTAAATAAGAAAAAGCCTTACATGTCCAGGATATCAGGTGCTGGCAGTTTGGATACAAAATGGATCACAGCGCCTTCCAGAAAAGGTAACTGCTTCGGCGCATCTAGAAAACCATATTCAATGCCATCATTAACAATTTTTAAAATGTCTGATCTGTGCTTGTTCCTGGCAACGCTTGCTTGCTGAAGATTCATCATCATCACTCTCAGAAAGTTCAACCATGTACCGCTGGTAGGCCTAATCAAATTGGAAAACAAGTACATTTCTTATATATGTAAATAAGAAAAGAGACTTCTGGAAATAGTTTTTGCAGAAAAATTTTCCTCCAGACCCTCTTCATTAGGAAATGTTTTCTTTGGAAAATAGAGCCTGAGAAAAGTAAGAAGAAATTTCCAGCACTCGCATTGAGTTGAAGCCAGTTGATACAACCGAGCTATATCAATATAGACTATCAATCATTCAAGAGATGCAACAAAATAGCAACCCAAGGATCACTTTTACTCGGAACTATATCAGAAACTTTTGTTTATTTCAGTACACATATATCAGCAAATTTAACCAACTGTAATTCCACCCATCGCCCCCCCACCAATATTCATGAGTCATACCTTTTTCAGTGCTTCAAAGAAAACTTTGGGACGATCATCATCTTTCTTCTTTAGACATATAATGAGAGTCTTAATAACCTCTGCTACAAATGTTCCATGTATAAAAAATCGAGAGATAATCTCCAGACCAAGATATTCCTGATTAGCACGATTAGCCTCCAATTCAGGAGGGCTGTTAAGAAAGTACTCTAGTTGCTCTGACAAGGAATTGCGTTGCCCTAAGATAGTAGACAAAGATGCTTCAGAGACAGTCTCAGTAGTGATGATCGACTGCAGAGACCATTCCACATGCAAAGACAAGTTGAGAAGCAGAAAACTGATAACCTGAAAGGAGCATGAGCAGCAAAATAATGAATACATACAAGAAAATACAGACACAGATTTATATTCTTAATTAACCACATTTTACAAACCTCATGGTCCCTGCTTTTATGACTCCGAAGAGTTGAGACAAGATCTTCGTACAAGGCATCAGTAGAAACAGCCCTTCACAATTGAAGCTCATACAACCTTTTCAAGTTTACAAGAAGAGGATATTCATCACCACCATCCTGCAGTTCCAGATAACATTCATTTTTTTAACATTGGACAGTTGGCAAGGAAGAAAAGAGTATATGGTTGAAATATACCACAACTTCTTTCGTTGCAGATTTAAGCTTGGCAATGAGCTCATCCTGAAGTTCCTTTAATGTATTACGAGCAAAATCTTTTAGCCCCCCTTTACTCTCCGTGGAACAAAGGTTTATAGCATTTACGCAAGATCTCAGTGCCTTTCTCTCACCATGTTTAAAAAATGCCTCCTTGATGAGTTGAAGGACAGTTTTAAAGTTCTGAAAAAGCATATAAGCAATTATTTTGAGACTAAAGTTGTATAGAAACATCATATCACAAGCAACGAAAAAACAATCAGTTACCTACCTGTTGCTGCCTCTTCAGGGAATATAGCTCAAGATTCATATGCACAATAATTTCAATCAGTGATGGTATTTTTGTTTGGTCAGCCATGAACTTACGTAGAAGTAATGGGTAATTCTTCATAATGGCAAGAGTTATATCTCGTCCGTTGTGTTCAAATACTTCCTGACATATACAGAGAAAGGGTATTTAGAATCAAGTCATCTTTTGTATATTTCAGTCAAACCAACATAAATCAACACGAAGACTTATGGCTGCAAAAGACACAAACAGGGCAGTAAACTTCAAGGAAAGCATGACAAATATTAAATTCATTCTCCAAAACATGCTTTGACTAACATGGACAAATACCAAGCAAGACAAAGATAACACAACATTTCTGCACTGATTGTACAAAGGAAGCAAATCAGGCAACACTAACTGGAAAAACAATCCAATACCTAAATTTAAAAGCACCAAAATACACGAGTCTTGTCTAATCAAGTAAAAAACACCATATGAGCTGACAAAAAGTACAACAATTGCTAGTTTAATTGAAAAGGTGATTCAGAAAACAAAGGGATAAAAGATAAAATAGTGAAATTTACGCACTTTTTGAGTTTTACTGTAGTATGGCTTTTGATTATCGGGAACAAGCCTCTCTCCTACAGCCTTTTTGACAGATGCACAAAGAAGTTGTACCAAGTTCGTTGCATCCTCATCAGTAAGCTCAACCAATGGATTCTCATCCAAAAGCATACAATTCCAGTCCTGCAAAATAATAAACACCAGCTTAAGAATCAATAAAGTAAACAGAAAGTTGATACTAACACTCCCTTCCATTTTTATTTTTTAAAAACCTTACAATTGGCATGTAAATTATATTTGGCACGCTAGAGCCAATTTAACTTGAAGGCTAGCCCTTTCCAAAGTGTTACAGAATAGAACATAATGGCCAACTAGAATGTATTGATTTTGCTTGAAGGTCAATCCACCTAGACTGCTAGACTACCTCCTTTTTTGTTCACATTCACCATATACTGTAAACATTTCATGACCATCAATCCACTGAAAACATAAATTTCAAGTGGATTCTTCTTAGGAAAAGTAAGCCTCTTAGTTTTCGTTTTAATTGGAGGAATAAGTAACTTTCAATGAAAATAAGGGTTTAAAGGCATAAATTAAAAGTAATATACCTAATGAAGGGATGAAATCATCAGAGCTGGCTACTTAGCAAAACCAAACAAAGAAAAGCCCTCTCATGTTTTCTAAAAGGAAACAAACCCTCATGGCCTTCATGTACTCCCAAACATCATCAATGACATAGATGCTTAGAATTGGATCAGCAGAGAACTCTCTTAGAAGCAACATTCTGCCAAGATGGACCTCGGAGGAATTGTTGCCATCTCCTGGAAAGAATACTTTCGTGAACACGTGCTTTTTCTCGGAATTGGTTGATAGAATATAATCATAAAATCTACAAAGTGCAATAGAGTTCAGAAAGAGTGAAACCTTTTGCACCAGATTGGGAGCTATTGAACTTCTGAGAACTCAAGTGTTCATACGCTAATGCCCCTAAAGCATGCCTGATCTCTGCTGGGTTATCAACAAGCAAATCATACAAAGGAATCAAATCATCATCTGGTAGAATCTGGTGTCTGCAGCATAGAAAAAACTTAATTCAATGAGCTTTCGCAAAAATAGTAAAAAGGGAATAATTAATTTTTAAAGAATTCCAAAAACAGGCAGGCGCCTTAGTAAGCTGTTTAACAAGGCCAATTGCATATACAGCCACAGAAATGTCGATGTCATCAACAAGATCAATCATTCGACTAGAAAATCTTTCGGTGAAAACATTACCATCAACCAAATAAAGATTTTGCAATGCAAGGATGGAAGCTTTTCTTACACCAGCACTCATAGAATTCAGTCACAGAAATCTATCTCAATCCTTCAAATTTTCTCCTCGGTTTCATTTTCTTCGCTCAAAAAATCGAAATTTCGAAACATCCAGCTTTACTATTTAACTAGATACGAGCGGCAAGAAATGAAGACAACAAGCAATTCAGCTAGAAATTCATGGCGTTTCTAATGGTTATATAGAATCAGCAGGGGTATTGAAGTACCAATCAAGCTGAGACCGGCGAGTTTCTGCGGCGCGGCGGCGGAAGGGCCTGCGGCTGCAGGTCGACCTCGTTTAGTTTTCAGACGAGCGTCTTTGAAGTCATCGGGTGAGCTCTCGAGCTCCTCCTGGTCGCTCCCGGCGCTGGTCCTCTCAGGATCCTCAGTGCTCTGAGTCTGAGCCCTAGTCCTCTTCTGCTGGTAACAACGAAACGCACCGAATCAGGTCAAATTGCACAACCAATTCCACAGAATTGAGGAAGAGAGAGGAGAAATGAAACTTACTCGGAGGACGGTAGACGGTTCTGTGGCGGTGGCTGACGGTGGCTCCTCCATGGCCTACTGGTTCAGTGAGCACGAGATTTGCCCGAACTTAACTACTCAGAGAGAGAAATCTCCCGCCAATCATATTACAGCTCTTTTTTATTTTCATTTTTTGAAGTTTTAATTAATAAGAAATTTGAATTTCCATATAAATTTTGTCGGAAATTATTCATTACCATGAAAACATCTTATAACTCTAAATTAAATAAAGGGAAATACGTACAAAGATGTTTCATGATAATTTGACACATCCCGACCCGGATGTATACGTGGACACCCAAAGATCGGGTGTGCTGGCCGACACCACGTAGGGTGACGAAAGCCAATTTGAATGAAGTAAGAAATAATTCGAATAAATTAAGATTAAAGTGTACACAAATGTACGGGCGGAAGAATTAATACAATACAAGTCGTACAAAGTACGGAGTACAGAGTATTATAATACCAAGAAATTTAAACCTTCGTCATACCACCGCCTCGAACGTCGACAGCTCCAGCCACTAAACCTGGAGGGGCGCAAAAACAGAAGGGTGAGTGGGCCAATAATAGTTGCTTTGTAAAAACCTTTGCTTTTTGAAAGTAGTAACCCCTCGCCGTCAAAATCAAGTAATTGGTTGAAAAACCATTTCAGAAAACGTACTATTATAATAGGTAGAAAACAAGGTAAGTACGGAAATATACTTACCGTCCGAAACGGGCAGAAAGCCACCGTTCGACGTAAAATACTTTATCAAAAAGTTCGTAAAATAAAGTTATACGGGAAACCCGTAAATCAACTGAAAGCTTCCGTGGTATCAGTGAAAACTAGTGACAAATCACAATCCAGAACCATAAGATAAACCGCTCGTTTAGGTATAGCAAACACACAAGTTCATACAGATAAATTCTGTCATGAACAGGCTGGGTGTATACATAATATTACGCTCATGTACACAATCACGTGAAGCTGGCGCTATTCGCATCACAATGAGTTCGAGTCGCCCCAAGCGACCTAGAACAGGCTGGCACCTGCTATGGATCCATAGCGAGCGTATAGGTGCGTGTGAACAATCACGTGAAGCTGGTCCTGGCCCCGGACGGTACAATCAACACCGTGTAAGCAACCTGGTTGAGCGTATGAAAACATACCACGGAATAATTCTTTATAAAATAAGGTAGGATAAACAAGTGAGGTAATTTCCCTTTTTGGGATAACCTTAGAACGATCAATATAAAGTATTCTCGGGGGCCGTACCCGAAATACTAAGCGTAGAACTAAAATACGTGAAATACCGAGAATACGCCACATGGGTACCAAGGTATAGAAATACCAACTTAATGGTAGACTTGGTGAATCCAAAATACGATAGAAGTTTACCAATTCCAAGGTTCACCAAAATACGGCCCAAGGCCCGTCAAACGAGTATACGAACCCAAAAATTATAAGTAGGCGATAAACTAATTAACTTCTAAAACCCCCTGAAATAGGGCCGGTTCGATACTAGCAATACGCGTATAAACCAATACGGAATTTCACCAAAATATGGTGAAATTCCCAAATGAAATTATAGGCCCAAAGCCCACTAATTTTTAAAGCCTGACAAGATTACTGAGCTAAGCTAGTAAACCAAGTAAATACCACAATAATACGAGGTCTACTAAAATACGAGTCAAATACCAATTTAAGAATCACAAGTAACGTAGGCAATTAACCAAATATAATTTCCCAAAATAAAACAGTTTAATAGTAGGGAAAAGGGCCCACTCACGAGGATTTGCCGGGAAGCCCAAAAGCACGTCCTCCCGACGCTACGGGTCACCAAAGCCCAATGTTTTCGAATTAAATCCCACGAAGAAATCCGTAACGAAGCACCCAAATCCACTGAATCGGGCCCACAAGCCATTGGCCCAAAAACCTTCATGCATCAGCCCAAAACTAATCTTGTCCCTTTTTGATCAACACACCCAAGCCCAAAAACTGCAGCCCAAACAGCCCACACTTCCAACACAATCTGTCCATTCCTGCTAGCTACACCCGAGGCCCAAAATTTCACACACCAGCCAGCCCACAGCTGTGCAACCCAGTCCAAAACTTCAACACCCAAACCAGCAGCCCAATACCATCATCACTACCCTTTATACGAACACAGTTTCAAAACTTCACTCTCTGCACAGCCAGCACCACCACACTCATCGATACACTACCCCCACATCTTCAATTAGTAGTACCCTGGGATGGATAAGTTGGAGAAAGAGTTGTGCTGCAAATGGCAGCCAACTCACATCGTCCTAGTTGGTCACAGGTGGCCAGTTGGATTGGACTGGACCTGGCTTGTGTTGCAGCAACTCACCCCAGCAAGTTCTGGGTTCGAACTGGAAGAGACCGAGGAGAGGAAAGGCAGAAATAGAGGAGAAGAAAAAGGTCTTGGGTGTCCTGAGTAAATCCCAGGAATTCTGGGTTTCAAAGGATTGCTGCCACGAGATTGCTGGGTTCCTGGTTTTGTTCTTCGAACAGTGCAAAAACAGGGCTCCAACTTGTTGGAACGAAGATGACTGAATGGTGAAGGATGGTTGCCCAAAGTTGCAGAGATTGGCCACGGGGAGGTGGCTCGAAGTGAGCTCGAGGAAGACAGCAAAATGGCCTGGGTGCCATTAACAGTTTCTGAATTCTTCTGCAAGCATTCAAGGTTGAAGAAGATGAAGATAATGGCTGGTGAAAAAGAGGGTGGCTAAGCCACCATGGCAGCTCGGGAAGAGGCCCAGGGTGTCCAGAGAAGATTCTGGATTTTTCTTTTTGTTGTTGCTTGATTTGTTGTTTTGATCAGTCTGCAAGGCACCAAAGAGGAGAAGAATGGCTGCTTGATCAGCCAAAAATACCCAGCCACAAAGTGGCTTGGTGAGGGAGAGGTCTCGGTTTTACATAGAAAGAAAGAGAGGTGTTTTTGTTGCTTTTGGCTTGGTGCAGCAGAGAAGAAGAAAGAAGGTGACTTGATTCATTGAATGGGACAAAGCCCAGACAAAGATCCACAAATCGTGGGATTGGGTGAGATTGGCCACATGGCCTGCTGCCAAATGGGCCCCAGCCCAATAATCAAAACAGCCCAAATTTCAAAATACGGAAACGTCGAAAAATCAACGCCTGTAAAATATTCGTTCGGGGTCCGAACGACGCCCGGCTCGCGTCTACGCGTTAGTAGCGACGAGCACGTCAAGAAAATACAAGTGAATGCGTCATATGAGTTACGACGCAAAAGTCAACCGAAAGGTCAACCAAGGGCAAAATCGTCATTTTGCACCTCCGGTAATAAAATAATATTATTTCCGGAACGGGATGTAACATAATTTACCGCCTGTAACGTAATTTTAGTGCAAATGTATCAATTTTAGCTTCCTATTTTGAAATTGTGTGGAAAATATTGCACGCATTCTTTTAGGTATATTTTGGTCACTTCATGAAATCTGGATCACTTAGGATAAACCTTGAATGTATTGAAAATTATAAACTTGTAACGATTTATGTTTCTAACGTCATTTGTTATTATTAATCTATGGTTGAACTCAAACATTTTATGGGATTACATCTAACAAAACAAATGAAATATTTATATACTTATAAAAATAAGTAGGTGATGGAAGGCTTTATAAATAGAAGAGCTTGGCTCTTTAAGGTTGAGAAGGAGTTCATCCTCAAAATATTTTGTGGCCTATTCACAAAATTTCGTACTTATAGTAAGAATCGTTCATATTATAAACCACTATATAAAAATTATTTTTGCAAAAAATTAATTAAAACTAAGATCATTTAGTTAATCAATTGTAAAAAATAGATAGACGGTTTGTGTTGCCTTTACTGAATCCGTCTATTTATTTTTGTACAGTTTTAAATTATCTTAGTTTAATTGATTTTTTGTAAAAATAATCGTTACAAAATGATTTATAATATAAATAATTAGAACAGGGCACGAAATATTTTGACGACATCTACGAAATGATTTTCTTCCACCCCAAACACTCCCACCGTTAGAAAATCAAACATGCGTTTCAAATTCCGACCGTTGAGAACCTTTTCCCGGGAAAACAACATCCAACGGGATTTCAAATTAGAACTCCAAACCCCACCCAGAATTCATCACTCCCCCCATCCGATCTCACACAAATCCCTCTCTTACCTTGCCAAAGCTCACAACTTTCAGATCCCAATGAACCCAAAGCCCGAAACTTTCACTAAAAGTTCCGAATTTTACTTTCTGGGTAGGAATAAAACGACCTGTTTCGTCCACTCTGTTGCAGAATCTGAAGAAAATGGACGGTTTGGGGAAGACCCAGATGATCAAACGGCTATATTTATTCAAAACATCCTCAAGTTTCGAAGGGACAAGCCGGCCGAGGAGATTGAGCGGGCGCTTGACCGATGTGGGTTTGTGCTGACTGATTGTTTAGTTTTGAATGTGCTGAGGAGGCATCGGTCGGACTGGAAACCAGCATATGTGTTCTTCAATTGGGTTTGCAAGGGTGGAGGAGGAAGTGGGTATTTTCCCGGGTCGGATTGTTACAATGAGATTCTTGACAGTCTTGGCAAAATGCGGGCTTTCGATGGAGTCTACCAAGTGCTCGACGAAATGCGCAAGAGAGAGGGGCTTATCAATGAAGAAACTTATGAAATTTTGCTCAATAGGTATGCGGCTGCGCATAGGGTGGGGGAAGCAATTGATGTGTTTTATAAGAGGAAAGAGTTTGGTCTCGAGCTTGATTTGGTTGCGTTTCAGAAGCTTATGTTGTGGTTATGCCGGTATAAGCATGTAGAAGCTGCGGAAACTTTGTTTAACGTGAAGGGGAAAGAGTTTGGCCAGGATATAAAGACGTGGAATATCATTCTTAATGGATGGTGTGTGCGAGCGAATGTACGCGAGGCAAAAAGGTTTTGGAAAGATATAATCGCATCTAATTGCAAGCCGGATCAGTTTACGTATGGGACTTTTATAAATGCACTGACCAAAAAGGGGAAGTTGGGGACGGCACTCAAGTTATTTCGAGCCATGTGGGATCAGGGTTGCGACCCAGATGTGGTGACATGCAATTGCATAATCGATGCGCTTTGTTTCAAGAAGAGGATTCCTCATGCTTTGGAAGTATTTCAGGAAATGAATGTCCGAGGATGTTGCCCAAATGCAGCAACATACAACTCACTAATTAAGCACCTATGCAAAATACGGCGTATGGAGAAGGTTTACGGGCTTTTGAAAGAAATGGAACAGAGGAAGGGTAGTTGTTTGCCCAATGAAGTAACTTTCAATTACTTGCTTAAATCGTCGAAGAAACCAGAGGAAATTCCTGGCCTGTTGGAGAGGATGCAGAAAAATGGATGCAAGATGACTGCTGACACATACAATTTGCTGTTGAAGTTGTATATGGAGTGGGATTGTCAGGAAAGAGTGAGATATACATGGGATGAGATGGAGAAAAATGGGTTGGGACCTGACCCGCGATCTTATACCATTATGATTCATGGGTTCCATGATAAGAGAAGGATCAAGGAAACTTTGCGCTATTTCCGTGAGATGACATCAAAGGGGATGATACCAGAGCCAAGGACCGAAATATTGATGGATTCTATGAATGTCCAGCGAAAAAAGGTGGACAAGCAGAAAGCCAAGTAGAGGTAAATGACAGTTTGACATGGCCTTTGAGTACAGAAGTTTGAGAAAAAAAGGAGCAAGGTAAAACTTTTTCCTAATTTTAGGTTTACCTGAACTGCAAAATGTCCTCTTTTAATTAATCAGCGAAGTACTTTCTTGTCTTCTTTAAAGGTTGAACTTGACATTAGAGTCCTTGTGGAACAATTCTCAAAACCGCAATTGAATTTTATGTGCATTGTTGGGACCATGAACGATAGAGTTTCCAAATTCATACGCGCAGCACTATAAACGAACTGGGGTAGGATGAAAGAGGATTATTAAAGATAACCTGAAACAGGACAAGAGCAGATTGTTAAACCTCTTTTGCAACCACAGAGAAACTCCCACATAGAAATTAAGTCCAATATTTTCAGTTTAAAGGTTGTGTCTGAATTTCGGTACT
This sequence comes from Gillenia trifoliata, assembly GCA_018257905.1. Taxonomy (NCBI): domain Eukaryota; kingdom Viridiplantae; phylum Streptophyta; class Magnoliopsida; order Rosales; family Rosaceae; genus Gillenia; species Gillenia trifoliata. The sequence continues at coordinate 5,504,404 of CM031081.1, read as the reverse complement.
TGGTAGTTTTATCGAGTGTTGAGGCAACATGATTGTGTTAAGAATTAAAGTCTGTTCAGCTTTCAAGTCTGTTAAGAGGGTTAGTTAGATTAGTCCTAACCCTATGAGACAAAGCATTGTGTATTCCTATCTGATCTTCTTTTGAGTTACTCCAAGACATCGGCGTCTCAAATTAACATTTTAAATTAACTACTCACTGTTGGTGCTTGTTAGATAATGATCACCATGGTGCTGCTACTACTACCAGTCCTGCTGCTGCTTCTACTGTCTGTCGTGCTGCTGCTATGCCCGAGAAGCAACTCCCAGGTAATCAGGACCGAGCGCCGGCCCAGTTCTGGTGTGGGAAACTTTTTTCGTATGCGGCATCGTGATGAACCTGATCCCCTTGTGGACGAGGGAATTAAAGGATTAGATACAGCTCTCTCCTCTCCTGCAATCATCAAGCTGATTTCCTTTCGGAAGTAGGTCATTATAATGAGATCAAAATTTAGTTGTGTGTGTACTAATACTGTATTAAAATTATGAGTTAATGCAAACGAGGTTGTAAATTGTCGAAATTCAGATTGCTATAGAGATGTAATAAAAAAAACAAAATGACTATCAAACGGGCGCTTAAAGTTTCAAATAGTTTCGTGTTTCAAAATCAATGGGGTTAATTTGGACTGGATATACAATGGAAAGTTTAGATTCTCAGTGATGAAACACGAAATCCGATCCGATAACTTTGCTACCGGCAAAACCTACAACTACAAGAAAGAATTAGATCTATCCATTCATGCCCAAATAATTGATTTCCAATTTCCTCGAGATGCTTTTCTGTTTAAAATCATAGTATGTTGGAATGCAGAACTGAAGTGTAACTGAAAGTCTTGGGCATAAAACTGTAAATTCAAACTAGATTTGGTGGGGTGCACCAGCCCAAGCAGTAGTGCAACGCTTGGGCGACACGCGAGGATCCCAGCAGCAAGCTACTGTGGTGAACCCTCCCCCTAAAGAAATTAATTTAATATCGTGTGAACCATTGGTCCACGTATCAGATATTAAACTGATAAGAACAGATACTACACTTGATCTTAGCCAAAAGGCCGAGAAAGGTATGCTTAGTAACCGTTCGTAAAACCCTATTTATTCAGTCTCTTCGTTTTACCCTTTCTTGCTGTGGCCGGTGTGGGACTAACAGATTTACAAGTTCAGAAAAGGGGGCTAAATTGCATTGTTAATACCAATGTTACTTCCACGACCATTAAAAATAAAAACAAATATTACTCAAAATTCATTAGAACTATGCCATTCAAAGTCTTTTTGTTGCAGTTATAAGATTATAGAATCATTGTGTTTTTAGTGATGAAACCAAAAACCTAATAAGATTATCGAATTATTGTGTTCTTACAAATCTTTCAACTCCCTTTCTAGGTGAGACCTTAAGAAATACATGATCCCAATGTTAAACTTCAATGGCCTTGTTCTTTTAGCAGTGTAATTCTTTTGTTGACTTTGAGCAGTAAGTAAGCGTTGCTGTATAATCTTGATCTTCTCTGTAGTTTTTTGTACCATATCTGGTCCCAATAAAATAAATTCACCCACTTCTGCCCAACACATAGGTGATCGACATGGTCTCCCGTAAAGTGCTTCATAGGGTGCCATCTCTATACTTGATTGGAAACTATTGTTGTAAGAAAATTATGCCAAAGAAAGATGATCTTTCCAGCTTTCATGAAAATCCAAGATACAAGATTGTAACATGTCTTCTAAAATTTGGATAGTTCTCTTTGATTGACCATCAATTTGGGGATGGAATGCACTACTAAAATTCTATTCAGTCCCTAAAGCTCATTGCAAACTACCCCAAAATTGAGAAGTGAACTTAGAATCCCGATCTAAAACAATTGACAAGGGTATTTCGTGTAATCTAATTATCTCTTGAATGTAAATCTTGCCAAGGATTTTTTGTAGAATCCGTCGTTTTTATAGGTATGAAATGCGTAGATTTAGTTAAACGATCTACAATAACCCAAACAACATCTTTCCCTCTAGGTGAACATGGTAAACCTGTTACGAAATCCATAGTTATATAATCCCACTTCCATTTTGCAACAGGTAAAGGTTAAAGAGAGCCAATTGGTTTTTGATGTTCGGCTTTTACTTGTTGACAAGTCAGATACTTGGATACAAATATCTCCATATCTTTCTTCATACTTGTACTTCCTGAATGAATATTGTATGACAAGTAATAAGCTTCATGAAGAATGTTGTTTCGTAGTTCTTGGACTTCTGGTATATACAATTTGCCTAAGTACTTTAGACTATCCTCATCATGAAGAGTCTATCCTTCTGGCTTATCCCCAACTAAGATTTGTTCTCGAGCTGACTTAGACAAGACATCCACTTGTTGTTTTTCCACAACTTTTCCCAACAAGGTCAGTCTTGTAATCAAATTATAAAGACATGCCTCATTTTCATGTATGTTCACATGTAAATCATAGTCCATAATAGACTCAATCATTTTCTATTTATGAATTTGTAGTCCTGCTACAAATCCATGTGATTTTGTACTTAAGGTATATGTTACGATATTGGCTTTTCTAGGATGATAGTGTAAACCAAAGTCAAAATCTTCTAAATATTTCATCCAATGTCGTTGTCTTAGATTCAGCTCTTTTTGAGTAAAAAGATATTTCAAACTCTTGTGATTAGAGTAAAGCTCAAATTACTCTCCATAAAGATAATGTCTCAAGGTCTTCGAAGCATGTACAATTGCGGCTCACTCTAAATCATGTGCTGGATAATTCCTTTCATGTGTTTTCAATTGGCGAGAAGCATAAGCTACTACTCTATCAGATTGCATTATAACACATCCGAGTCCTCGTAAAGATGCATCAGTGTAAACTACATAATATATGCCTCTTTTAGGAATAATTAATATTGGCGCCGTCGTCAAGCAAGTTTTTAATTCCTGAAACGACTCCTTCCAATCCTCATTCCATATGAACTTCACTCCCTTTTGAGTCAACTTGGTCATTGGTGCATCTATTCGAGAAAAATCCTTCATGAATCTTCTGTAATAATCAGCCAATTCTAGAAAACTTCGTATTTCCGAGACATTCTTTGGTTGGTTCCAATTCAATACTGTTTCCACTTTAGAAGAATCAACAACAATGCCCTCACTGGAAATTACATGTCCTAAAAATTTCACTTCTGTCATCCAAAATTCATACTGACTCAACTTAGCATACAATTGATTTTCTCTCACAATTCACTCGTAGATTCTAATGCAAACAACTGATTGTACGATGAGGAGTTGAGTTACAAGGAGCACGTTAAGGTGAGATATAGTCATCTTTGGCGTTCCTCTCAAGATTATGAATTCGTGATTTGCTACTCACCTATTGGGGGTGGGGTGTGCCTTACTACCACAAGGCTTAGGGCGTGCTTAATCTGAAGTCAACATTAGGTAATTGATGCAAATCAACAACAATGGACAGCATGTCAAACGTTTCTTAACCTGAATTTTATTGTCAAAAATATACAAAAAGGCTTGAATGAATTTACGATATGAAATTCTTTCTTGAGAGTTTGATCAAGACCTCATGGTACTTCCAAGATAAAAATTAATATTAAAAACAAAATAAAGCACGTATTGAATTATAGAAGCCTTCATAGAAGAGACTCGGTCATTAAATTACCTTACAAACCCAAGGAATGAATTTACGATCTGAAATTCTTTACTGCAAGTTTGATCGTAGGTTTTTTCTTTTTAATGTTTGACAAGACGCGATAGAGATTTCATTAATTTAGAGTAGTTATGCAACGGCAAATTGAGATTCTCAGTGATGCAACTTAGAATTCCATCACTGTTAAGGTTGCTAATGGCAGCAGACCTCCAACTCCAATAAAAGAATAGATCGATCCATGTCTTCTGAAAACCTAAAAAATGAAGTTATGAGAAGATGCCTATAAAGTTTGAATATATATAAAAATGTGATCGAAACAATTGGGCATAAAACTATGAAAGATTGAAACTAAATTTGGTGGGGTGCACCAGCCCGAGCAGTAGTGCAACGCTTGGGCGACACACGAGGATCCCAGCAGCAAGCTACTGTGGTGAACCCTCCCCCTAAAGAAATTAATTTAATATCGTGTGAACCATTGGTCCACGTATCAGATATTAAACTGATAAGAACAGATACTACACTTGATCTTAGCCAAAAGGCCGAGAAAGGTATGCTTAATACAAAGTTGTAAAACCATATTTATCCTGTCTCTTTGCTTTACCCATTCTTGCTGTGGCCGGTGTGGGATTAAGATGTTGATGACGTGGGTCCTAAGTAGGCATCGGCCAAAGTTTTACTACGATGCATGCATCCTTTCCTAGCTAGGAGGTAAAAACTTCAAAGGGATCTTTGAAACTTTGTCTTCTCGATTATACTTGAGTTATTTAGGTGATCGATGCTGATCTGTTTTTCATTCTACAAAACCTAAGTTTAAAGCGATCGATAAACACAGTAATATGCTGCATAACAATTTTAGATAAATGTTGTTGAGCAATGAATTAGATGCATGAGAGGATGTAAATGGCTTAAATCTTTTATAATTTTCAGTTTCATGGGGTTAAATTGGACTGGATTATGCAATTAAATATGGATTACACAATGAAAGACCTATTGGGGAATAGAGTTCTACATCGGAGACATAACAAAATAATATATAGCTTCTATTGGTAGTGGACCATGCTGGACCTAAAAAATTTATAAAGAAATCAATTGGTTTTTGTCAAATCTCAAACCTCATGTGCATTCACATAGGGAGAAATTTATAGACAGAGAAAGTTCATGTCTTCATTGCCTGCGGTTAAAAAGGATTGTGTCTGAATCCCAACCTTGCTACGTTAAGTAGATCTTGAATCAACACGATCGGCGGCATCTCAAACATTTTTATTGTCAAAATATACAGAAAGGAACATGGAATCCCTTCCTGACTCTAAAGAAAACTCAAATCAATTTCGATGACCCCTTACTGAAATCCAACAATGACAAGGATAAGATACTCCATGCTCTCCTTTCACTCCGGTCTTTCTATATATTGGAATTGGGGAAATTTTCTCTTACAAAACAAGATAGTTTTGTTGTCTGGAGCTTCAAAGGAAACAAGTTATTTTTAGCAAGTCCAACCTTGGCAACATATTTATCCTTCTTTTTTAGAACACAAAAATCACCACGGAGGCGAATATCGTAACCCTTCCTCAACAGATGACCCATACTCAATAAATTAATCTTCAAACTAGGAACATAATACACTTCAGAAACCTTCTCAATTGTTCCAGATTTTGATTTGAAAGACACCTCACCAATTCCCTTGATTTTATAGGCTCTATCATCACCAATTCTTACTTGACCACCATCAAATTTATAGAGGGCAGAAAAAAGGTTTTTGTTACCTGTCATATGCTCGCTAGCTCCGCTATCCAAATACCACACATCATTCATTTGATCTCCATGACATGCAAGCAATAAAGTTTCTTTATAATCACCATCTCCAAAATTGATTTGATGCATATAACATGCTCCATATTGTTTTTCAGCATCAGCCTTTTTGAACCGACATTCTCTGATCTTGTGCCTTGGTTTGTTGCAGTAGTAGCATTTCGGAGTGCCACTCCTCTTCCTCTTTGAAAAACACGTCCTTTTCCTTGGTACGAATTGAAATTTCTTTCACCTTCATTATTGGAATTGCTTGATGAGCCTTGTTCATTGCCATAAGAATTAGTGCTCTGCCATTCAAATTTCTTCCTCTACCTCGTCCGCCTCTTCCACATCTGAAGCTTTGATTAGGACTAGAAGCTTGATTGTCGTTGCCTCCCGTAGTTGTAACTTGAGACTTGAGTGCTTGATCAGGTTGAGTAGCAGAAGGATTCCTCAAATTAATTTTGATCTCATGTGCCTCCAATTTTCCTTGTACCTCTTCCATAGAAAGAGTTGAAATATCATTTGACTCTTCAATGGCACTCACAACATAATCGAATTTCGCTGGTAAGCTACGAGAATTTTCTCAACTATTCTTGCATCTTCGAGAATCTCCCCATTTGAAGCCATTTGATTAACGACAGAGGTAACTCTGATAAAGTAGTCTTTGATTGTCTCATCTTCTTTCATTTCCAACTTTTCAAATTCTTTCCTTAACTATTGCAGACGAACCTTCTTTACCTTCTCCTTACCTTTGTAGGCATTCTCAATCATATCCCATGCTTGCTTTGCATTTTTGGCTTTCGCAATTCTTTCATATACTTGCATCTCAATGGTTTGATAGATGTGGAAAAGTGCCTTGCTGTCCTTCTTTCGGTTCTCCCTCAAAGTATTCATCTGTGCTTGAGTTAACGCAACTTCGTTATCCGTCTACGAATTCGCCATATTGACAAAACTTCAACACGGCTCTAATGCCAATTTGTAGGAGGAAGAGTGATAGAGAAACGTAGGAAAGGGGAGAGGTTTTTTATAAAACTTGAAAAGACTCTTCTAATTTCTGATTTCCTTTTTTTTTTCACACACAAAGCTCATAACACTACATGGCTTTTATAGCCACTACAATACATCATCATTTATTTAGCTAATTATAAGTTTCTTAATAATTGAAACATCTAGAGAAATCATGATTAACTCTAGAAATTCCAAACATCACAACTCTAGAACTTCTATCTTCCTGATTTATGACTCTTTCTTTCTAACTTGAATTTGGTTTAATCTTCCAACATTTCTGAAATCCAACAATGACAAGGATAAGATACTCCATGCTCTCCTTCCACTCCAGACTTTCTATATATTGAAGAAATTTTCTCTTACAAGATAGTCTGACATGTTATATTATTAATTTGGTCTTAACCATTAATCGAGTTGAATCTTGATTGAATGTGTAGGAAACGAGAGCATGGTCAAGTGTCTTATGGAATATTGGATGAAATGAGAATAAATCCCACAGTTCAAATCTAGGCTTTCCCTCCATCCCAACATGAAATATCTCTCCTTTATTCGTAGCAAAAAAGCTCTCTCCAATTTGTTCACTCACTCTACAAAATCGGCATCTGAGTCTCACTCAAACCCCTACACAGGGAGTTGAACAAGGTTAACCTCTAGTAATAAACGGGCATGGTAAATGAACCAGGGATTCATTATACAACAGTCTGGAGTTTGGTAGTTCAGTCAAACTCAAAATCAATAAACTATAAGTTCTTAAAAACACAAATGAATTTCGAAATTCATACGTGCATGCAGCACTATGAACGAACTGGAGTAGAATAGTGAAATTAGATCGATCCATGTCTTATGAATATATAAAAGAAATAATTATGACATGTTTCTTCTTTGTAAAATCATATATGGAAATAAAAGTTGAGAGTTAAATGATTTTAATATAAAACTGTAATTGAAAGAATTGGGCATAAAACCGTAAAAGATTGAACTAGTTTTGGTGGGGTGTGCCAGCCTGAGCAGTAGTGCAACGCTTGGACGACACACAATAACCCCTGTAGCAAGCTACTGTTGTGAACTCTCCTCCCTAATGAAATTAATTTAATATCGTGTGGACCATTGGCCCACGTATCAGATATTAAACTGATAAGAACAGATACTACACTTGATCTTAGCCAAAAGGCCGAGAAAGGTATGTTTAGTATCGTCTCGTGCAACCTTATTTATCCTGTACCTTTGCTTTACCCATTCTTCTTGTGGCCGGTGTGTGACTAAGATGTTGGAGACGTGAGTCCTAAGTAAGTATACGTTAGCCACAGTTTTACAACAATGCAATGCTAATGCATGCATCCCCTTTCCCATCAACCCTCATTGAAATCCGGCAAGGAGGAGGAGAAGGATCGTCCATACTCTCCTACTTCCTCCACTGATCAGGACTCTCCCAGTACTCCAATAGCCTATAACTGTTGTCATTTATTAATTATAACTTTATTATATATGACGAGGAAATTTTCTCTTACTAGACAGTCTGACATGATATATTAAACAGGCTCAATGTGGTAGCATCGACCTTTGTAATGATCAAGACTGGTAAGACCGTCAGTCCAAACAGTTGTCCATGTACCATGGAAGGGCCTACCCCCATTTCGGCTCTTATACATGCCGCTACTATGGTAGCAAAGTAATTATAAATTATTCTTTAATCAAGAGATTTATTTATTTATTTGAGGCGAATTAAAAATTGTTCTAATTGTATAATCGTCAATTACTGACATTGGTACTTCCTGATACTATATTTGAAGCAGTTGTTCGAATTTGATTTTTTTTCATTCCCGAGGAAAGGAGAACCGTATATGAAAATTTCGTCTCGTACGGCTCAAACAGAAACACCTGGGGAATAATATTGTCGGAAAGTGTTGTGAAAGAGAATATAAAAGTGGTTGAAATTGTAGATCATTTTTGGGGAGGGTGGCGGCGTTGCTGCTTGTAGCAAAATGCTTGTGAGAAATTTAGCGGATGAACTTAAACCCTTTGTGGAACGAGGGAATCTATGAGTGTAAAGCCTCAGATAGCTACCACCTACAAAAAAGAAATAGATCGATCGAGTTCTTGCTCTTCTGCATGCCTTCACCTTCCGATGTATTGATTTCTACTCAAAGTTGCTAATTTTTTCCAACATTCTGCTCTTTTTGGTCCATATAAAACGAGAGGTGCATACATTGAAAGGATGAATACTACACATTACAAAAGGAACAATGTCATAGGAAACAAAAAATATTACCAACCAAAGAGATTTGATCAAACACTCGCTTGTTCCGGAGTTGGGGGTGTACCAGCCATGATATAGGAAGTTCATGCTTTCAATTCTTGCAGTTTAAATGGTTGTCTGCTGAATCTGAACCTGCTACATTAAACAATCTTGAAACAACATGATCGACGACATCTCAAACATATTTTAACCTGAATTTTTATGGTCAAAAAATACAAAAGGGTTGAATGAATTTACAATCTGAAATTCTTTTATTGCGAGTTTGATCAAGACCTCGTGTTACTTGCAGCTGAAGTAAGCTTGGTATTGTTCAAGCATAAAAATTAAAATTAAAAACAAAAATAAAGCACGTGTTGAATTACATAAGCCTTTATAGAAGAGACCCGGTCATTACAATTACTTCACAAACCCAATGAACGAATTTACGATTACATCAATCCACGTCTTCTGAAACCCTAAAAACAACAACAAAATTCATGAGATGTTAACTATTTTTTCTTTTTAAAATCATCAATGCAAATAAAATTGAATATAGAACCGTAGTCGAAAAAATAAGGCATAAAAATATAGAAGATTGAAACTTGATTTGGTGGGGTGCGCCAGCCCAAGCAGTAGTGCAACGCTTGGGCGACACGCGAGGATCCCAGCAGCAAGCTACTGTGGTGAACCCTCCCCCTAAAGAAATTAATTTAATATCGTGTGAACCATTGGTCCACGTATCAGATATTAAACTGATAAGAACAGATACTACACTTGATCTTAGCCAAAAGGCCGAGAAAGGTATGCTTAATACCGTTTCGTGCAACCTTATTTATTCTGCGTCTTTGCTTTAACCTTTCATGCTGTGGCCGGTGTGGGACTAAGATGTTGGTGACGTGAGTCCTAAGTCAGTACACATTAGCCACAGTTTAGCTAGGAGGTAAACACTTCAGAGGTTATCTTTCAAATTTTGTCTTGTCGATTATCTTTACGGATGAATGATTTCTATGATCGATCATGCGGGAAGGATGAACCGATAAAGGATCGATTGTTGTGTTGTTTTCGTCAGGCCACATCAAAGGGCGCAAGGTAAAGCTTTTTTGTTTCAAGTTTAAGTTTACCTCTATGATAGAATGATCTGAAACAAGACTGCGAAGGCTTTTTCGATATATTTGAGTTCTGTAGATGATCGATGCTAATCTATTTTTCATTCTTAGAATTATTCGCGCACAAAGACGTTGAAGAATACAAAACAAAAGTTCTTATGTCAAATCTCAAACCTCTTGTGCATTCACATAGGGAGACATTTGCACATACTGTACATAGAAAGTTCATGTCTTCACTGCCTACAGTTGGTTGTGTCTGAACCCAAACCCTGCTACATTAAGCAGTCTTGAAATCAACACGATCAACGGCATCTGAAACATTTTTATTGTCAAAGTATACAAGAAGGTTGATTGGGATTGATTTCTGCTCGTAAGGAATGCTTCACTTGGTGAACACGCTAAACTCCCGGTACTGTTATAGCGAAAAAAGCACATGTTGGTGACTTTATCTATCCTTCACAGAAGATACCTCATCATTTTAATTACCTCACAAACCCAAGGAAATTAGCTGGAAGGAATCACCTGGTAATTACCTCAGCTCCATATGTAATACCAATTTGCACTTGAATTAGCTGTTAACGCAGACACATTAACTGTGCTCAACTAATATGTACTTGCAGAAATGGAGGCAATATTGTGGCTTAAAAGCTTTTGGATCTGGACATGGAGTCCCTTTCTTGAACTCCAAGGAAACCGAAATTAATTCACATCACCCCTCACTGAAATCCGACAAGGAGGAGAAGGATCGTCATGCTCTCCTGCTTCTTCCACTAATCAGGACTCTCCCAGTACGATTAATCAAACTTAGCTAGCTTTAGCCTATAGTTGTTGTCATTAACAAATTCATATACGTCGGGGAAATTTTATCTTAGCAGAGACATGTTATATTGTTAGTCCGATGTGAACTATTAATCGAGTTGAATCTTGTTTGAATGTGTAGGAAACGAGAGCATGGTCGAGCGTGTTATGGAATGGTCGAGCATGTAATGGAAGTAGTTGAAAAAATGGAGGAGTTTTGGGGGAGATTCTGAAATTGCTGACCAATTAGTTGATATACCTGAACCTCTTGTGGACGAGGGAACTTATGAGTGTAAAGTTTCAGGTAGCTACTGGCAAACCTACGAAAAAGAAATAGATCGATCGATTTCTCATATTCGCGTTTCTATGTATTGATTTCCACTCATAGTCGTCACTTTTTTCTTCTTGGATCATGGAAGAAAAATCTTTGTACTGAAGTTATAGCATCAGTGAAAAATGTCTCGTCTCCAGATTTGAGCAGAACAGTCCCAAATTTGGACAGATAAAACAAGCTTACGGAGAAAAATGGTTTCAGAGGCTTTTACACTTGAAAATCTTGAAAGAGAGTTCTTGGGGAAGCGTGGTAGGGGAAGGTAGGGGCTGTTGCCGCTTGATAGAGGCAGAAACCGGGGACACGGGAGCTATTTGTGTAGTGTGTGTCGATTGCCCTCTGCTCCACCCCAACATCGAACATCTCTTCTTTATTCTTAACCAAAAAAAATCTCTCCCATTTGTTCACTCGCTCTACAAAATTGGCATTAGTGTCTCACTGAAACCCTACACAGAGGAGTTGAACATGGCTAACCTCCAGTAATAAACGGCATGCTATATATACGCGTGCAGTATAGAAATTCTCCAGACCCGTCGTTTCTAGATCAACTCTTCCATAGCATTTTCCCATTCCTTGGGAAACATATAATTCATAAAACCAGAAAGTATTTAAACAACAGTCTGGAGTCTGGTAGATAACTCAAACTCAAAATCTATCCATCCACATATTTGACAGAAAGTTAACAAATTTGGAGCAAGAAGAAAAATGAATACGGCTAATCATGTACCATTTAAAAGAGAAGTGCTTGCATTCAAAGGACAAATGCTACACATTACAAAGGCAAAATGTTACAGGAAACAAAAGACTGACCCAACAAAGGGGTTTGTATTAGACACTAGCAGCTTCTGGAGTTGGGGTGTACCAGCCATGGTGGATCTCAACAGCCTTCTTTCTTCTAGCCAGTCGAGACTTTCTCCGTGCTCCAGTATTCCTGTGTAGTGTCCCCACCTTCACCGCTTTGTCAATGATGGAGTATGCCTCTCCAATGAGCTTCTCAATAGAAAGGACCTCTTCGGGTGCAGCATCTGGCTTCTTCTTCAGCCCATCCAGAGCTTCCAAAACCTGGAAAAGGTAGCCAAGACTTAATCAATGGCATTCCAATTTGAAAGCTAAATCATTCATTTCCCAGAAGGTAACAACGCTAACAGGGTCTTTCAAACTTATTCTCCATTTAATAACAGAAAACAGAAGGAAATAACACACATTTAATAACAGAAACAGAGATCACTTCCACAACCTGTTGGGATAAAAAAGGCATCACGCCACCGGATAAAACACAAATGTTCATCGCTACCCATACAGTATATAAGCACATAGCTAACATTTTTCTCTGACTTTACCATATGTTTTTTTTCAAAGACGATGCTCCAAAAGCACTAAGCAAAATGATTTCTGCGGCACAACTTGCATAACACCAAATACCAATTCAGTACTTTATCTTCGTACAATTGCCTTTCGATCACTTATAAATGCTCTTAAAGACAAACATATAGATCAAGAAGTAAAGGTATACTATTATTATTGCAGTGCAATCCACTTCTGCAGTAAAATGTCTTCAACTTAGAACCAGTATAATTTAGCCAACCAAATAATGAAACCCAATGCAGAACTTGGTGGTCGTTAGCCTCGATTATGAGTTCAATTTAGACACTGATATGGTTGCTCAATTCGGATGAGAATCCAAGGTATCAAACATGGTCACAAGAAACAAAACCCAAACAATGCAAGACAACTACTTTCTTCAACCCGAAAACAATCAGAATAAACTTGTTGACATACAATGCAAGCCGAGAGAAGCAAAACCCACTAATTGAAATCTAATTAACTTGCCGAAAAGAGAAGTACCTTCTTCATCCGGGTTTTGATTTCGGATTTGCGGGATTTGTTGTAAATCCTCCTCTTTTCGGCCTGCCGAGCTCTCTTCACAGCAGAGTCGGGCTTCTTCGTGGCGACCTCACAAACAATGGAATGTCGAACCGGCCTCTGAAGTGGGCTCACAGCCAAATACCCTGCAAATAGTCAAGAAAAAGATGTAATTTTTCTCTTTTGATGTAACATTCTGCTCTGTATGGTTACTGATACAAAAACCAAAATTTTACACCAAAAATTGAAAAACCTTCCACCCAATAACACGACTGGGATTTTTACAGCTGGATTTCTCCGTATCTCGAAAACCCAATATTTCAAATAAGAAAAGTTTCAAAATTTTCAGGGTTAAAACAAAATTCCAAGAAGAAAAATGAAGTAATTTCGAGAGAGAGAGATTTGATTACCTTTGGAGAAGACACTGGGAGAAAGGGTGGCTGAGAAACTGAGGGAACTTGTGGAATGAGTAGTGGCAGAGGAAGCAGAAGGGCCATTGAGTGAAAGCTTGCTGAATCTGGAAGGGAGGGATAGGCATGGAGATAGGCAATGAACTGCAGCTGCCATCTCTCTCTCTCTCTCTCTGTGAAATTGTTTGAAGCTCTGTAGAGGGTAGAGAGTGCTTCCTCTTCCTCTGAATTTTATCCACTGGGGATATGAAACTCCTATTTTGTCCCTGGGGCGGAATTGGATGTATGGAATTACTCTTCTGTCCCTCATAATTTTATTTCATAATTATTTTTTTAAAAGGGGGCAGCCTACATTTAAATGTGGGGTTTGTTTTCACCAAAAAAAAAAGTGTTAAACTGCCGGTACATTAGATTGTAAATGTTGCCGGAAAGAGGCGGCCACCCTGATGATGACGACTGGGTACTGGGTAGGACTCGCTGTTATGAGTCTTTGTTGGACTTGTGGTCGGTTGAGCGACCACAGGACTGAAGGCTGCCCCGGAGAAACAAGTAATAGAATGTAGAAAACGTATGTTATACAATGTAATTCGAATTCAATATTCTTATTAGTGCACCAGCATTGTGCTTACAATAAATTTTTACAAAGCTAATATGTTACATGATGATTTTGGAGTTGTAAAAATATTTTAAACGTAATTTTTAGGGTTAAGTCCAGATAACTAGCTAATTTTTAGGGGTGATTCCAAATTAGTGATTAAAACATTTCTAATAACTACTTAACATTTTGAAAAGTGAACAGTTGTTAAGTTTACTAACGTTAAGTGATGATGTAGACGATTATTAAAGCGGGTTTTTACTCTCAAGTCATCTATGGAGTTTTGAATCTTCAAATCGATGCAGTTTAATTGAGCAAATTTATGACTTAACTTGGCTAAAAGGAGTCGATTTGAGGAATTAGAGCTCCAAAAACAACGATTAGTGTATTTGTCCACCTCATCATTTATTACTAGAAACATCTTCACTTAGTGTTGGTAAAGTCATCACTTAATGTCTAACTTTTAAAATATTAGGCAATTATTTAAAATGTTTTAAAATGTTGAGACTAATTTGGAATCACATTAAAAAGTTAAGTAGTTATGCGTAGTTAAACCTAATTTTTATGTTGATTAGAAAGCTTCTATGATTTTATATTTTTCTAAGACTACGGATACATCTACAAAATAAAAAATTAAAAAATTTAAATCCTTGGTTATGCGCTAGTTTCACCGAAAATGAAAAATCTACCTTTAAACTGGAATTAAGTTAACTGAGAAATTTGTATCCAGAGAAACTTGAGAGAATTCTCTTTGATGCTTTACGTGTTTAAGTTCTGAACAGGCAGTAATTCTCCTCTAAATTCACAGGTTAAAATTCAGGAGAATTCACAGCTAAACACACTTCCACTGTTAATATGAACAAACTTTCGTACGCAACATATGGTAACATGGTAACAGTAACACTCATAAGCTGCACACGGTGGCTGATGTTACTCTAGAATCTGTCCTCCGTCACCACCACGGGTTGAGCTTCAAGGTGCTTCCTAACAAGGTACGGACCCATTTTAACAGCTTCGTGCAACTGCATACAGAGAGGAAGGAGCAAGAGAAGATACATAAGATGGTAACATGAGCGTTTACGAATGATTCGTTGTTTAAGACAAAAAAGAGTGAAGAAGACCTAATTGTTTTAATTAATTATAAAGATAAAACATTTTATTTGCTTATTTAAACCAAATAGGTTTACCGTTTTCAGTTTTTTGTTCCACAACTTTTCCCTTCAATGTTTTTCAACTCCCCACCCACATACACCAGACAATTCACACAGATACATATGATGGCAACTGAGTGACCATCGACTAGTGTATATGGATCAAAAAAAAATTGAAGAAATGATCATCTGTACATCAGCATGCACGCTTAGGTCCGACCTTTTTAATTATTCCGTGCTGTAATCAAGGATCCCCCAAAACTCCCCCACTCTAGGAAAAATATAAATGAACGAAGGTTATGTACAATAGAACTAACCTTTGCCGCAATCCCAGAAAGAGATTGGTCGCTGGCAAGTTTACTTGACATGTTAAAAGCGCTGTGGATTGCCTTGCAGCAATTATATCTGGCTTCCATACCTGAACAGTAATTTTCATTCACATGAAATAGATAAGATTCAAATAATTAAAGCCAGTTGAATTTCAGAACCTAAAATAAGAAACGAGAGTGGGGAAAAGTAAATAATTTAGCACAAAGGTCATGTGACGGTTGTCTATAACGCCTTTTGTCAATTCACTCTCTAGTCAATGGACTTTTAGAAATTCATTTCAGAAAAAATCCTAAATAATAATTTAGCCCATGCAAGATAATAAGTATTGGTTTTATCATTCAAAAATCAAAATACACACAATTGAGCACTGAAATGTCAGAATGGATCATGTAGTTACGGTACCACTGGAAAAATATCTGTTATAATTTGTTAGAAAAGTACAAACCAATTCCATGTAGTTAATTTTGTATATTTATAAACTTGCAACGTAATAAATTGAATGAGTATAGAGAAAAAGTGAACCAGACCTAGTTTAGTGGTTTCAGTAATTGGATCAGTCACTATATTTACTATCTCTTGCTTTGAGCAAATCTCCATCAGGCACCATGGGCGAGCCACCAACCCAGACAGCATTCTATATCCCTGAATTATCCACATTTAATAACCACCATAAATACCAAAAATATATAAAATTACAAATATAAGCTTCAGATGTAGTAACAAGATGAATTTTTATATCATCTTAATTTCTACTATATGCCTACAGAAGTATCATCAAACTTTCAATTTTAAATTTACTGTACACTTTGTTCTTTACCACATAATCAAAGCGTAGCGCTTTGGTTACTGACAAACACTTCCAAAGGTGATCCACAATATAAAAAGTAGCGTGTTCCCAAAAGTAATTAGTAATCACAGCAGCGAACACCACAATAAACACAATTTAAGTATCATACTTACAGATGGAAAAATATAACACATACAAGGGGCAAAACCAAACTAAACTGAGAAAACAATTAGCATGTTACTTAAACTCCACACTTTAAATTATATACATGTTCAAAAAAGTATTCAACAGTCACACCACTAAAAAGTCCACAATTCATGATTTTATTAGAAGTCTCACCGCCAAACGAATTTCGGAATCCTGTTTGAGAACTGATAGGAAAAGACCCTGCCATTTGCATCAACAACCAAGTAAAACTTCCACACATTTTAAAGACTTAAATCAAGAATGACGAGGACGCTGAAAAACATTTTTTTTTGTTTTTTTGAAACAATTGATTTGTTAAAAAAATTGTTGGATTCATGCAAAAGGATGAAAATTCAGGCAGGCAACCTGCACCCAAGTGCAAAAAATTTGGAGGTTTATGAAACAATATTTAGGGACAAAAACTAAGAAGGAAAAAGCTGCTCACAGATGGTGTCAGCTTTGAACTCTTAGATGCTGTTTCATAAATCAAGCGTCGAAGGCTTTCTTCTGCATCACTAGTCAGTATCATGCTGTCCGCAGATCGAGTTTCTCCAGAGATGTTTCCAAGGGCATGTAAGGCAGCCTGTATTTTACATCAAAGAACCATTTAAGTAAGAATTTGAATGTAAACTACAACACAAACTATCTTTTTTATCATCACCAACTATTTGGACAGATCACAAAACAGTTGTCAGTCAATTACTAGGAAACATCTTATATCCTGTTTAGAATCCAAACTATCCAAACATGATAAGGAACATCAAAAATTTGTATAAAAAGGAGGGCTGGAGAACTTAAACCCATAAAGCGAAAAGACTAGATTCACTAACCAGTTGTTTACCACGTCCGTGCCTATCAAAGGCAGCATGGATAACATGTCTTGCAGCTGGTGGTGAACTTGACAATAGAAACTGTGCTCCTTGAATTGCTAAGATCATCCCAAAAAACCAGGTATAAATATTAACTTCTTGATGATGATAGGTAGATATGTTTCACGTTATGAAAACCATTTCCCAAGACTAGAGAGGGTACTGGCATACTTACATGACCCTATTTGACCCAGTGCTTCAAGAGCAGATTCACATTCATCTATTTCTTGAGTTTCAGATGAACTAAGTATCCTGTCTATGGCTGATAATACAGTTTTTACACCTGGAAAATCAAAATTAGTATCAAAAGCAATTCGTGACTGCTTTTTCGGTTTTACAATCTTTGGTAAAGCAATTATATATTTTTTTTGAAGTAACAAATCTCAAAGTCTACCCTTTGAAAATTGAAATCATTTAAGATCGTCCCCATTTTCAAAAGAGAATAAATAGCATGCGACAGAAGAAATATATATATATATATATATATATAGCAAATTCACCTAATGTTATACGCTGGATAACTAAGTGATTTGGGCGGCATATCATGGTCCAAGATATTATGTTAGAGCTCTCATTCAAACCTAATAGGAAAATTGAGGGCCAATTGCAACTGGAGATTTGGAGGTAGCTTCGATTCCTTTGGATAAATGCAAGCAAGCTAGCCAAAAACCAAAAACTAAAAAACAAATTAAGGGTGTCCACTAAAGAAGACTCTTTTCTTCTTTTTCTCTGGATCAGAAAATGGGATGAAAATCGCCTTAACAGCAGTGCAGCACTAAAATTAAGCATGATATCTGTCCTTGAAATACAGGTACAAAAGCCACCAAATGAGCCAGAAATAATGCAGGCACTAGACTACATGCAGGATGAAAGGAAAAAACAATGGTTTTATGATACCCAGGAATGATGCAAGCAGATATTATTCATCATATTACAAATTTCCAAGTCTGTAAGACGTACTTAATTCATCAGCAAGTATGTAATTCTCCTTGGACAGAATTCTTCCACTAATCATCATTGCCCTTGTTCTTAAAATCGACTCCATTGATTTGTTGCTACAAAAGTTAAACAACGATATTATGTTGTGTCACTTCTGTCTATTAAGACTTTAGGCGATAAAGAGTATTCAAAACGAAACAGATAACAAAAATGTTGTTTGAGCACCTGATTATAGAACTAAGCAGTTGCAGAAGGGTGCTTGCCGACAAAAACTCTCTACCATGCTCGATCTCTGACAACTTTATCATTTGAGCACATACAACAAGAACATCTCAATATAAGGTTTTTAAGCAAGGAAAGAGACTATCAAAAGAAACAATACCAGAAATTTGGAATTCTCTATTGATTGGATTGTAAAAGGAAAAATGAGAGAACTTAAGATAGATGCCATTTACTTGGAGATAATACATACAAACTAAAGCATTGTGTACTAAACATTGGTCCTAGAACAAAGTAGTGGACCTGCTTTTTTCATCTTCATATAATTTATGTATGCTTAGTTGTTCTGCACATCTGATTTCTGAGTTTCAATACAGAGCTTGTAGAAAATTATGATCAGTATATGGCATGAAATGGGGCACCAAAGGAGCTAATATGGAAAGTTGGAGCTTCCAAAATAGATAGTTTTGCGGATTGTGCGTGAGGAGAGAGAAAGAGAGAGAGAACGGTGTGTAGATGATCAATGGCCAACCTCATACAAAAGCTCCAAAATGCTCAAGGTTGAAAGGGTATCATTTGTGTTGTTGATTTCTGCCTCAAAAAGTCCAAGTAGATTTGACTTTTGAACTACTGATGCCACATCGGCGGAGACAGAGAATAGCTTCACTATCAAAGCCAGAACGCGGACCCGTCCCTGCAAAACATTAATATGATTTTTCTTTACAAAAACGTAAGCAGAGAAAATCAGCAAATAATCTAAAATCAGAGACAGCACAGTAGCATACATGACTAATATCAATATACATGGAAGTTCGTACAGAGATTGTAAATGCAGAGAAAAACTTTTCATTTGACTGTCTAAAATTGGTAAATCAATATAAATGGATTAAACTATCCCCAACTTCTTACAACCACTTTAATGACATGCCTCTGATGCATATGTCAACAACACAAATTAGTCAAGTATCACTACAATGTTGTGTAACAGAAAAATGCGAAAGACCAGCATAGCTGATAACTAGTTTTCTTTTACAGTTCTTTCACTAAAATAACGGCCAAATTTCAGGAAAGTTTAACTATACATTTATAAATCACAAAAGTAACAGTCACCCTACCACTGAAGAGCATTGGGCTGCTAGAGCTCCAAGATGTGTAGCTTCTTTAGTATTAGCTGGGAAAACAATATCCTACATATTTACAGCAAGGGATTTTCATAAGTTTATCACAGTGCAGGTATTCATTAAAACAACATTTAAGGAGATCAAATTTAAACTCAGAGTATGGCAGTAAATGCAATGTCCATACTATGCCTTTGGGAGAACCAGCTATCTTCTCTATTGCATCCATTGCTAGAGTTGCAACTTTTTCATTGCTAAACACCAGAAGAAAAACATTATCATGTACTTCAAAGATAAAGGCAAAAATGAAAACTATACATAATTTACCCTAAAAAATAAGATAAATAAAAAATAATAAAAAATCCAAGTATCGATCTTGAACTTAAAATTTGAACCTTACCCATGAATGAGGCAATCAAGCAAAAGAGGATATATATTGTGGTCAAGTATAAGGCGTGTTGCAAAAACAGAACCTTCATTCAAATTCTCGAGAAGGCAAGAAACCTGAAGATTGTTCTCATGACACCAGATTAAACTAGCCAATAAGACACCAGATTAAACTAGCCAATAAATTCGTCTGTTACTTACATAAGTTTTTCAACTCCCCCGAAAAACAAATTGAATAATCCAAAACAAACATATAAATTCTCTAATTAGGAACAATACCACTCAACAATCTCAAAATAAAGCAAAAGATGCATAAGAAATTTTTATACATACCGTTTTACAAGCTAAAGATTTGACTTCCTGAGACTCTGCCGTCAGACCAACTTGTACAAATGGCTGAAGAAGAGCAAAGAGAAATGTTTAAGAATCTAGATAGACACATAATACGTAGCACAAACGCGACTTTATTTCTGAAGATTAATTGGGTTTATACTATGGTTTAATTTCTTTTATTTGATTGAACCAGAGCGACATGTTCATCGACAGAGCATCCCCTATGGCATTCCAATACATCATAACACGACTGCTTTAAAGTTTCATCAAAGAAAGAATAGCTGAATCCTAACCAAATTCAGGACAACCCCTCTTTCATTTTCCACAAGAACATGAATAAATTCATCAGCGACATGCAATCAGCTAGCACAATAAAATGAGGGCACACCATGAACTGGGGGATGAGAGATGCCCCATAATTCGTCCTGAACACCCTTTCCAAAACAGCAACCAATGTGCTTTCCAGACCGGGCACATCGGCTTTGGTTTGCAAAGCACTGCAAGCGAGAAACAAAACAAAATCAACTCAGACCAAGTTCAAGTTTCATGAAAAATTTCAGTGACTACTTTCATCAAACAGTTGACATGCACACATACCTAGAACCAAAAGTCGAAACGAAAACGAGAGAATATTGAAATGGAGCACAAAGACTTGGAAAACAAGTTATGGGTATAAGCAGAAAAAGGGGTTACTTGAGAATGACGGGAAGTGGGAAGCGATCGAGAAATTCCTTAGCTGAATCATCGTTTTGAAAACCTGTAAAAAAAACAGTGATATTTGTTCAAAAATTGGTTCACAAAAACTGGAAGGAAAGCGAGTGGAAGTGGTTAGTGCTTACCAGGGTAGTTTGCGAAATCGGAAGCAGCTTCGAGTAGCTGAGTCGGGTCGTCCACCGAGTACTCCTCCATAGCTTACAGCACAAGCAGTCGCACTGAAACGCTTCTCGTCTTAAGGATTTTTCGGAGAGAGAGTGTGGCACTCAGAAATGGGCCTTAACACGTGTTGAGTAGAGGTGACTCCGAAATTAACACACGTCGGTTCAGTGCAGGGCAGGGCGTATAGTATGAGATTATGGATTGGGCCAAATTCATAGCTTAATGGCCCAAATCCGGCCATAGTGCACCATTTTTTTATTTTGAGATCTTCTTTGGACACTTAAAATTTGTCTCTAGACACTTTATTTTTTTTTTACACCCTTGTTGAATTTTTTAAAATCTTTGGACACCCAACTTAGTTTTTGTAATTTCTGAAATTAACCTTCAAAATATATTTGGGTTAATTCAAAACAAAATACATGAAAAAAACCAATAAAAAAATGAAGGGACGAGAGAGCGATGCTGGGTTATTCCTCGTTGTCAACGATGACAACGAAAGGAGTAAATATGGGAAGAGAGAGCAATGCTGGGTTCGACGAAGATCTGCAATTGAATGGAGGGGAGGGGCGAGTGGGATCACGCACTTGTTGGCTTGCACCTTGGTGCACGGCCAAACGTTCCACGTCATCCAAACTTCGTCGATCTCTTTCGGGTTTGTGTTTGTCATTTCCGACATCTTTCGAATTATCAGCTCCTTGAATGCGAATTGGGGTTTTGGGGTTTGATCGGATTGAAATTGGAAGTCTTTTTTTTTTGGGGTTTTTTTTTCTTTCAAAACTTTTTTTTTGGGTATCACCCAATAGTCCTTTTTGGTAATTTGACAAGAGGATAAAATTGTATTTAAACTTTTTACAAATTTATGGGTGTCCATAAATCATTTTTGGGTGTACAAAGAAGCTCCCTTTTATTTTTAATATAGGAGATATCCTATCACACATTGGTGACAATTAATTTTCCTTTCCACAACCCAGATATCTCATGAGGTGAGCGTAATTGTTGGCATCTGGGTCAAACGGTACACAAAGTAGAATTGGTGCAAAAGTTCTTGGGTGGTTCAAATATTTTAACTGTTGGATCTTGACTTTTTAATTTAAAACAAAAATCTAACAGCTAAAATACCCAGAGTACGAAATACTCCAGGATGTGCAAGAAAGTCCCGAGCCGGTGACCTTAAGGAATGTATCCATAGGAGTTTGAACTCAAGTTGGAAGCTCCAACTCTTTGTTTGCTTTCCACTAGACCAGTGCACCATTTTGTTCACTTGCCATTATCATACTTTTGTTGTACATATTTCATAATTAAAACGGTTCATTTTCTATCATTATTTAAATATTATTTTTGTAAAAATTTAAATCAAATTGAAAATCATTCATTTATTCATACATCCTTAATAAATTGACGATTTCCCCATGTTCTATACTTATACGAATCTAATCATTAATGATTAGATTTTTTTAATAAATAATGATTAGATTCATATAAATATGGAATGTTTATAAGCATTATAGGATATACCGACAATTTTCCTCCATTTTTGTTTCATTTTTAAACATTGCAAGAGTTGTGTGCGACTAATGGAGGATGTTTTGGGTCTGTCTAGGCCCATGGGGGAATCGCACTTCTTATATGATACTTTTTGTTCGCATTGGGCCTCTGGCCTGCCACAATACCAAGATATGTTTTTTTTTATTATTATTTTATAAAGGACACCTTATTCATGTGTGTTTTTTTTTTTTTTTTGAATATGGAGATTTCAAGCACAAATAAATTAGAATTTTATTGTTTGAGATTAAATGGAAATGGTTGATATCAATATGTGAGATGAACATGATCAATAAGAACGTAACAGTCGGTCCAAGATTACATTCTTTTACTATAAAAACTAAACCATAAATCTAAAATATAATAACTGATTTTTCAAGTTTGTGAGCCATTCAAATTGGTTTGGGTTGGCCGGCTTGATCGTTCAAACGATTTTCCCCTAACCCTAGCTAGATCAAGTTAATCCCAATGTCAAGTTGTACAATCACATTTGTGTACCTGTGGTAAGTTGACTTAGATTGCCACGTCATTTAATTAGGGTTTTAAACTTCCTAATTTTTATTAATTTTTCAATTAATCCAATTATTAAGCCCAAACATCTACAACACATCTCATATCGTTTTCTCAGTTTCCAAATTCTTTGCCCAGCTCTCTTTACGTCCTCCTCCATTGCCACCAACAAGAGCTCAGTACATACTGATGGGATTGTAAACTATATCAGTTTGTGCAAATCAAAACACATAAGCAGCTTTACATACCTGGAGAATAATGAATTTCTAGATGATCAAACTTGAGGACAAAATAGATTGAAGCACTTCTATGCACTACTGCGTCTTATACAACGAATTGATAGGAATTTGTGATGTGTTAGCAACGTGCATAGGGACCTCAAACTTATATAGGCATTACGTTCCTAGAATCCTATCCACTAACAGATTCTAGAAACCCTAGTATGCCAATAGCCAAAATACTAATGCCCATGGAATTGTATTCCACGCATGAACCCCTAACCTATAGGAATATAGCCGGGCTTTCACTCTTCCTTAAGGCACAAGGAATAGCTCACTAATTAAAATTCTAACCGTAATTTATTCCAAACACAACTATATAAACCAATTAGGGTTAGTATTTAACTCCAAGACGGATCTCCCATGTCCTAATTTGTTCTCGGTTAGTTTTCAAATTTTTTTTTTCTTTTTGTTGTGTGTATTAGAAGTTTCTACACTTTCTCGGGTTTTCTTTTTCAATGTATAGTTTGATTAATTTATATGTACATGTGTAAGAGGATAAGAACAATAAGTCAAGAAATATCAGAGATGCAATCATACGCATAAGTAAAAAGACCTTGATATATATAACAACCAAATATACACAGAGGCTCATAATTCACATCTCCTTCCATAAATTCCAAACCCTAGCTTTTAGTGTTTGGCCCTTTCTTGTTTGGTTTCTTTCTGTTTGGCTTCAAACCCATACTTCACAAAATAATCCACAGCAAAGGAAAGTCTAAAAACTCAAACCAAACAGGGTACAACGCGTGCCATGCTATTTCCATGAACAAATACTCCAATGGTCCTCCAACGGTCCCACGTACGTACCCCAACCCCCCTCCCCACACACAGAAAACACATACCCTAAAATGTCACACTACTCATTGCCTTCCCAAATATACACAGATCATACCCTCCAATTTCAACCTTAATGTACCGAAAACTGCTGACCACATTTCATCATCCACCATCATTATGGACTTCCACCAACGGGTTCCCTCCACGTGGCAGGAGATCAACGTAGAGCAAGCTTGCATGATTGCACAGTATTTTGTCATGCATCTTTGTTTGGATTTTTATAAGCTTTGAGGGTTTCTGCAGGACAATGAAAAGGGCCTGTGGACTGGAATTGTTCCAAAATTAAACACCAACTGGCAACGGATTTTTAAGAATTACACCCAACCTTTTTTCCATTGGATTGATCTTGGTTCAAATAGTCTGAAATCACCAAACCAAATTTAGTCACACAGTGATGGCAGCAATTTTTCTGAAGCAGGATACCCATTTAATAACTTTTTTTTTGTTTCTTATTTCATATTACCAAGGATATGAAAAGAAAAGGAATTTCTAGCTCAGGCGAGTAAAAACACTCAAGTAGGGAGAAGCTAAATTCGCGGAGTTAAGGTTGGTTTTAGCTCTTCCTTTGCACATTTGGATAGAAAAATGTATATGTAAAGGGAGGAAGGATAGTGCCATAGAGAAAATCAATCACACTTGTGGCCTTCCTCAACCGGGATTGAAGCTCCCCTTTTCCCTTTCCCCTTTCCATCACAACCCCACCTAACTATTAACAAAAAAAAGTTTGTAGAGGATTTTTTGCTCCAATAGGATGAGCTAAATGAACTATCCCATTTCAAGATATAACCTAAACTTAAAATCCTAAGATTACACAATTTTTTAGCATATCTGGCAACGTGTTTTATTTACGCACACCCCCTTATTTCACTCATTGGAGCATGACCAGTGACAAAGAATGATAAAAGTAATGGTAACTCCCCCATTTGAATGAGGGTTTCCCACTTTAAGATGTAACCTAAACCCTAAACTCCGGCCGGGTGTTTTACTTACACCCTTTTTTATCTCTTCTTAGAGCATGAACCCTAATAAAGAGTGGTAAAAGTGACGGTAACTCCTCATTTAGACCTAAGCGTACTATAGACGCTATAAGAGCATTTGTTAATGCCTTCAATACCACTCTCCCTATATCATTGTGATATGAAAAAAATGAAAGTTATGAGTAGGGTAATGCAGCCGTCCAAACAGTGAGGAAAAGTAAATGCACGGTTGCATAATGTGTTGGGTAGCAAGCTCTAGGGTAAGATATATGGTCCCTCCCCTAAGCCAATAAGATGATCTGACAAAGAAAGAATACAATGTAATGTAACAGATAGAGTACTAAATGTTGTCCCTTCTACAAGACTATATATCTAGGAGGAGAACCCACTAGGAGGGCAGTGTCCTCAAGCCTCAAGGGTCTCTATACTACTCTATAGAGTCTCTGTGCGACATGTGAAAGGTAACCATCTAAGTCCACCAAATCCAACTCACCATTAATGATTTGGATGATACATGTTTGTGACAGGCCAACAACAATTATCCACCAGAAAATAAACCGATTGTTACAGATCACAATTACAATTTGTTGATCTTAATAAGGGATTGTTAACCCATTAAATTGGATAACAATCTTAAACATTTGAGAAAACAAGTCTCATACATGAGGGTGTGAGAAATTCAGGAGTTCAATTTCCGAGCCATGTGTCCGTGCTGCAACACATACAAAATTAGGACTCACAATATTTATGTATCACCTAGGTTTATCTTTGATCTCACACTGTAAGGAATGTCTTATATGACCGTCCATATAGACGAATCTCTTCAATGGTGAAACTCTGTAAGAAAAGACTGGACTCGTCTCATTTGTGTCATGGCTCGTCCACCAAAAGAGTTTAGCATAATCTTCCCTTTCTGCCTTCTCTGTACTCCTTCACATTTAGTCATGTGGTAAGATAATTGAAACCAATTAACTTTTCAAGGTCATTTTACAAAGACATTTGAGCAAATAATCAATCAGTTTAGAAATCATTTAGCCATTTGATGATTAAGATATTTCATATTTTATTTATGTGTTTAATTATACTTAAATGGCTTAATAATTTTTAGTTTGATTGATTTTGACAAACATGATGTAACATTCCGTAAAACATTTGTTATAAAATAATTTTCGGGGAATATTTTCTACACGTGCGTGTTTATTACGTACACGTGAGCGTGTAAGTTTACTGTTTTGGTGCGTGCACAATACCCCCAAAACCCAATTTTTCCTTTTCTTTTTCCCCTTTTCCTTCTTCCCCGTCACTTTTCTTTTTCCCCAGATTTTGACTTTTTCTCTCTCTCTCACCATGTGTGCACAATGCACACCGACGAAAACCCATCGAATCGAGACGAACGAAAATTACCACCTTCTTCGTCTTGACGCCGTGGACTCAATGGTGCAAACCGTTCGTCCAAACTCCCAACCGTTTCACGGGAAACGCAACCGGAAGAACCGGAACTTTCCGACCATTTTTCGGCCAATTTAGACTGAGGTGAGGTTTCTAACTACCACCATTATATTCCTCTCGTTGAGTAGATGAATTTTCATAGGTCGTTTGCCTGATTTGGTTGAGTTTTGACGTAGATCGACAAAGCTACAGTGAACGGCAACTTTCGAGGCAATTACAGGCCATTTCCCGAGCTTGTACGATCAATCCAAAGGTACACCGTGATCCTACTCTTCTCCAGCTTCATTTTGATATGAGGAACGTAAAATTTGGCCAAGAAATGAATAAGATATGGAGCTTTAAAAATTTTCCAGAAACTGGCCAAAATTCCGGCGACGGCGATCGAAAAAAGACCAGAGCTGACCAACGTTGATGTCAACGAACCGGTCTAGACAGGGTCGAGTGACGTCAGCGTTGACCAGCTTTGACCGGCGCACGTGAGCCGCGCGTGGGGCTGCGGCTTGCTGCATTTGAGCCGCGCGTGGAGCATCTTTTTCCGATTCCGTCTTTGCGAGGCGACTCGTGACGACGCGTACTACCTAGGGGCAATACGTATGATATTTTTTCGAGGTATTTTGGACCTCCGTGTTGAGCAAACAAGGGATATGTGTAATTAATTAGTTATTTAGTAACCTTTATGAGTTTAATCATTATTACAGTGATATCTCATATAGGTGAGACTTATCTAGAGGATTACCGGGGCTACCCAGGACATGGGGGCTACGACTCGGCTACCTACAGGTGAGTGAGTGGGTCTTTGCTTTGATAAATGTATATTTACGTATGGCTTTCAACGCTTTCATTTTTCTGTTAGCATAACTTGACACACCCCACCCTCGATACCCACGTGGATACCGAGTTTGGGTGTGCTGGCTGACACTCGTAAGTGACGAAGACATTAAATGCATGACAACACTTAGCTTAAGCAAATTAAACTGTCATAAAGTTTGCGAAAATTAATGCCAATATGCACAAGGTTCAGAGCGTACTAATTTGAATCAGCAGAAACAAAATAATAAATCAAGTTCCTAGAATTTCTATCCATAACAGGGATGGATATTATTAAAGAAACTGAATAAAAATGAATCCCTACATGGTCGGGAAGAAAATCAGAGCTGCCACTCGTATGCCTCGACTTCACCAGATGCTCTATCACTAGGTCCTGAAGGGGGCGCAAAAACAAAAAGTGTGAGTGGACGAAAAATAAAAAATTTTCGAAATACGTTTCTCTTTTCAACATAGTAACCCCCTATTTGAAATCCAATATATTTGTAAAATCATACTATAATATATATAACTGAAAGTAAATCTCAAAGTGAAATCCGTAAATAATAATTCATAATTCCATAAGTCATTTCACCAAATATATCAATAGTATAGATAAGAAAACTAACACAGGGTATATGTGCAATCACCCATGTACGTGTTGAGGAACAGCCTCTCAATCCCCGTACAAGCACTTTACGTTATCAATTAATTTGTACTCCTAGTACCACACACATGTAAGCACTTCCGCAATACCGCGTCACACCCGAGTCCTTACGTAGTGGGGCCTTTTCCCAAAAAATAAACATAAACGTAAGACAAGCTTGCACTAAGGTATTTACCGGACAATACCCCTGGAGTACAGTGCGTGTGACCCAAACCTGTGAGACTTGTCATACGACCGTGAGACGGTACTACAACGTAGTGAAAGCATACCAAGTGTGTTTGAAAACATGCATATATAATCATGTGTAAAAATGAAGAATATCATATACTTCATAATTTTCCAAATATTTAAACGTTGCATAAATAACATTCTCATCGGAGTCATATAATAAAACCCAACATATATTTATACATAAGCGAAATCATAGAATAAATCATTTCATAGTATATATCCATACTTTTGTGCATAACCGAAATCACACTTTAAAACCATTTCATAAAAACACACACACATATATATATAGAAATATATATATTCATGTCACAAAGTCATTGGAAATAATAAATATATCAAACCATAATTAATTCAAAGCATATAAATCATTTGTGAAAACAAAAGTCCACTCACAAGTACTCGGGACTGAAATCTCCCTCGGTGTTGCCCTCCTCGAAGCGTCGAGTCGTTGAATTACCTATTTAATATTAGGGAAAAATGTTAAAAACATCCCCTAAATAAATAATTATAACTCTTATATGAAAAGAAACCCAAAAATAATACTAATTTAGCGAAAACGGGCTCGAAAAATGATTTCCGGGGCCCGAAAACCTTGCCACCGCCGTCGGCGCCGCCGCACGCGCCGGGAAACGGCCGGACACGCGACCACGCGCTGGCACGCGCGGCCACGCACTGCCACGCGCTAGCGCGTGGCGACACATGCCGTCATCCCACGCGCCTGATGACGTCAGTGTCGTCAAAGTCAACGGCGTCAGTCAAACTTAACGGAATATACCTTTTTCTGACGGAATATTCTGATGCTGTCAGGAATATTCTGTTACCATGACGGAATATTCCTTCACCTTCAACCTTTTTCCGGTCGCCGGAATTTTTGGAAAATTCACCGATTTAGTCCCAAAACTTCAAAAATTCATAACTTGGCCAAATTTAACGTATCATATATCAAAATGAAGGTATTGACGAGTAGAATATTTTCATACCAATTTGGGGCCGGAAAAATGGCCGGAGATGGCCTGAAATTGGCCGGAAAGCTTCGGGAAACCCTAATTCCGTTCTTCTTCAAAACTGCACCAAATTCCACGTTCTTTATGTCGATTTGAACCTACTCAACGTAATAAAACCAATGGAAATGTTTTTGAGGCTTACCTAAGTCGGGATTGTACATAAACTTGAATTGCAGTTTACCGATTTCGTTCCGGCATCGGTTTGGCCGATTTGGTTCGAGTTTGAAGAATCTGGAATAACAGTCTCGTCCAAAATGATGAGACGATCGTAATGGTAATGGTTTTGTGCGGCGGTTCGATGGTTTTGTGATTCGTGTAAAACCTAGGGCTTCGGTTTGTAGTTTTTGTGATGTTGGCCGAGAAGGGAAGAGAGAAAGAGAGAGAGAGAGAGAGAGAGATCTTGGTGGGTGAGTGAAATGGCTGCAGAGCAGCTAGGTCAACCCAAAAACCCTAATTAGCAAACGGGTGTGAAAATTACTAAAATCGCCCCACACTTTAAAGTTTCGTAAAACGTTCGTTTTAACTCCAAATTGAGTTCCGCTTGCGTCCACGTGTTCGTATCGACGAGTACTACTTGAATATGTAAAGAAATTAATTTTCACAAGTCGTCTAAAAAAAGTCAACAAAAGTCAACATTGACCACTAGGGGTATTTTGGTAATTTTACATAAAAATTTGGGACGAGTTGTAACTAACTCATATCATATACAATTGTTGGAGGTAGGACATTCGTATTATATTGCCATACATGTTTTATACTGTTGCTCATCAGTAGATGTATAACACCCCAGGTATTAGTACTCAGTCTTGTGGCCAGGACTAGCCTTGACGTTTGGAGTAGTCACTACCAGTACCGCTACGCAGCTTTGGATTCATTGTAGGTACTAGCCTATTATAGGTTGCACTAGGCAACTCGAACTTGTGTGACGCACTTTGTGCACAGTGCTTAGCGTTAGACTAGCGTCATTGTAGTACTCAGCGTATTACTTTTATACCTAGCCTGTTCCTTGTGGTTTAGCTACTTGGACTTGTGTGTTTACATATGGGTGAGCATGTCAGTAATCATTGTCGGGGAGTACCCGTTTATTTTTGTTATAGTATTTTGAGGTTCATGCTAGAGGGTATGACGTATTTTCAAACTATACTTGTTTACAGCGAGGGGTTAGTATACTCTTGAAAACAAAGGTTTTATCAAACTTTGCTTTTTGACCCACTCACCGTTTTATGTTTTGCGCCCCTCCAGGACCTAGTGACGGGTTCACTTATCGGGGATTCGAGGGCTTTCTTCGGCGGTGGTCTGCGGTTCTGACATTTTTTCAGATTATGTAGGATTCAATCCTACTTGTAGTTAACTTTTATTTATCCATCCTCACGAGGATGTGAATGTTTTTATACTCCTGCACTATTTACTTTGCTCTGACTGTTATGCATCATGTATTATGGGTTTTTAACCCTCACCACACTTCTACTTCCGCACTCAACTCTTTTTATTCTTACTCTTTCACTTATTCATACATAATTGGCTTTCGTCACCTAACACGTGTCGGCCAGCACTTCTCGACACCTGACGTGTCCGGGATCGGGATGTGTCACATGACCTTTAGATATACAGTTCTAGTAATCAACTACATTATTATAGAATAACAAAACGAAAGAAAGCATAAGAGGAAGGTAGCTAGTATTTCCCTCCCATATACATAATGTTTATCATTTTTTACACCTAAAAAACGAAATTATAATGCAAAACCAAGTATGAAATACTTCATGTGTTTTAACCGTTATATCTTTATTTAAAAATACAAAAATGAAGATCTAACAGTTAAAAATTCTGGAGTATCACCTAAGAATTTTTGCTACAATCAAATGCAAAACGATCAAAATTAAAGGTAACTAGTCCCTTTCATGTTCTTTTATGCCTTATCTTTACAACTTCAATAATGCTACGAAATAAGGAGAATGACTTACATAAAACAGTTTCACCGGCACGTGACGTCTCCTATCCAATAATGCATTGTCATGTGCACATTTTTTTTCACATGACAATATATTATTTGATCAAACGCCACCTACCGATAAATTTATTTCATGTAAGTTGACCTCCTGCAACAAAACTCTCAAACCTCAACATCTGTAAGATAATAAATGGCAAAACCCAATGCAGAAATCAATGAGCCAAATCCCCATCCCACCAGAACAACTTAATAACATCCCAACGACAAATCAAACATCATCACAACCGAGAAAAGGGAATATAAACCGTGGTCCAAAACTTTCTTAAACCACCAGACACACAGAAATCATACGTGCAATTACCATTTAAAGCAAACTCAGATTTTCTTCAGATAAAGCTTTACTGCAATCCGCATCAAATTATCTTAATAATAAAATATCATTATAAAGCAGCTAATCTAATAATGCAAGATGCAGGTGAATCTGATCCATTCACCTGTCACCGTTCCAATCAATTACCACAAGCACATATACCTCCCTGCAATTCACAGTAAATAAGCACTTACTAATTTTACCATCGCATTAACTTCTTAGGTAATTAAACGACACCATAGAATCATAGTCTCATATAGTTATATAGGTCACACATAAAACAAACACAAACTACTGGTAAAAGTCATCTGAAATACCGAAACTACCCCTACTACTACTAATAGCACTGCATCCTACTTCTACTACACTACTAACTGCACTCCAACGGTCGTTTTCGAGGAAAAGTCGGAAACACCCCCGCACGTGTGGGAAGCCATTTTCAAAGGCACTCGGTCTTGTAGTAATTCCACATGCAATCCAGCTCCGTGGGGCCCACTACCCTGGCTTCCTCAGGTGCCGGAGGCCAGTTCCCGGTGAAATCGAAGGAGGATCCGCCGCCAGAAACCGAGCCACCGACATGGACAGGGGGATGAGCCGGCATTGGGGAGAAGAAGAAGGGCAGCTGGAGATTCTCCTGCAGAGACCGGAGGCTCGGGAAGGCCGAGACGCCGCCGAAGTTCTGCGGCTGGGGCGGCGGAGGGTGAGCCAAGTCAAAGCACGAGGCTGAGAGGTTGAAGCCGTTGTTGTTGGGGTTGGTGGAGAAACAGGACACGTGCTCCCTTGGGATTGGACTGTCGTAAGAGCAGCCGTCGCCAGCGGCGGAGACGGGTTGGTAAGGGGAGGAGTCGAGGAGTGGCGGGAGGGAGACGGAGGAGGGGGAGCTAGGTTCTGGGTAGAGGGAGATGCTGCTGGTGGAGCCGTTGCCGATCCGGGTCTTCTTGGACCCGAGTCCGTTGGCAGCTGACCCGCTGCTCTTCTGGAAAACCCGGGAAATGACCCACTCGTCCTGCACGTGTGTGAATCAATGCCATGGACGACATTGGTGAAAAAACCAGTCAGCTTTTTGAGAAAAACTAGTAATGTGGGTAGGTCGTGACGTTTCTATATGCATGATTTAAACCCTAATGCAATTAATGCCTACCAAAATAAAAAGAAATTGCAGCAAACGAGGAGACCTCATAGAAATTAATAGCAGAATAACAATGTGACCTATTTTGATAAATTAAATGTCCATTGCAAAAATATAGAGAAATTAATGTGGAAAAAAAACATTTCATGGAAATGTAGCTCTCAAGATGTGATATTTGAGAGAGAGAATTGAACTCGGAATTTCACACGCATATATGAATGCGTTTAAATAACTGAGCTACAAGATCTTGCTCCGGATTTGTTATTTATGATCAAAATATTCAAGTTTCAGGTGTTTGATGCTATGATACAAGATAGCATGAAGGAGGATAAAGGGATGACCAACTGAGAGATCCTCTACCAGTGAAAGCCATTAATTCAGAACTGAATCATCAGTAGAATCTACATAGAAGGTTATATTTATCTAACCCTAGCTAGCAACCCCCACAGTACCAACTAATACACGTAACCCTAGCTATAAATGATATATAGGACTACTTAAAATTAATACTTTACATGTTAAAATGTAGCTTAGACATGCATGGTCGTTAAAGTTTTCCAATGACTTTCTAGAGAGAGATAGATAGAGGGAGGGAGGACCTTGGAGCTCCTGGAGAGATAGTGGTAGGCAAATTTGCCTTCAAGGCGGTACTCATGCATGACCCAGTTGGATTTTTCACCCTTGGGAGCTCTGCCGCGGTAAAAAACCAAAGTCTTCTTCATCCCAACGAGCGCGCAAGTCTTGGAGCTGTAAATCTCCCTGTCCTTTCCGGTGGCTTTCCAGTAACCGGCTTCAGTTGCCCTGTTGGTTCTGAGCCCCGTCGGGTATTTCCGGTCACGCAGGCTGAAAAAGTACCACTCTTTCTCCCCCATCTTTGCCTTGTCTGCAAAATTAATCGAAACCCAGCACTTAGAAACTAATTATAATTAAAACCCAACATTTAGAAATTAATTATTTCAATCTATGTAGGAGATATATTGTGATTAATTAACATTTCCTTGCTTTGTCTGCAACATTAATCAAAACACAACACTTAGAAACTAATTATAACAAAACCCAACATTTGGAAATTAATTATTTCAAGTTATATAGAAGAAATATTGTGATTATTATTTAACATGAGATGGAGTTAATTAGTTGATTAATTACCAGGGAGCTCCCAAGGCTCGCACTTGTTGAGGTCGACTTCAGCAATGGCGCGGCCGGTGAAGCTGCCGTCGAGGACCTTCTTGAGGAGGTAGTAGGTGATGAGCTCCTCGTCGGTGGGGTGGAAGCGGAAGCCGGGTGGCAGGTGGGTGTCGTGATCAAAGTGGGTGGAGAAGCTCATGATGTCCATCGGTGTGGTGAGAAAGAGAGAGAAATCAAACAAACAAAGAGAAAGTAGTTGGGAAGGAAACGCAGAACGGAATTTTGGAGTGTCTAGGTTTTAAAGAAGGTGTGATTGTTTCTTGAAAGTTGTTGGAGGTCAGGAAAGAGTGGAGTGGAGTGAGGGGTTTTGAGGGTGTGGGGGGTGGGGGAAGGGGAGGGGGAGGAGTGTTTGTTTTGTAGCTGCAAGATTTGGTTTTTAGAGAGAGAGTGAGAGAGTGAGAGAGAGAGAGAGGAAGAGTGTGAGAAGGGTGTGATAAATCTGGGTGGCAGAGAGAGGGGAAAAAGTGAAGGGGGAGATATAATAAGGTATATGATATGGCTGGAAAAATCTCAGTGTTTTTCTCTGCTCTGTCCTCTTTCTCTGCCATATCCATTACCTCTCTTTCTCTTTCCTCTTTCTTTCTCTCTCTCTGTAGAAAGAGAGATTGAGAGAGAGAGAGAGTATGATGTATGTGTCTGAGGGAGTGGGCTGTGCAGAGCTGGGGTAGTCTGTTTTGAGTATGCGTGCGTGCGTGAGAAAGTGTGCAGGTATTCCTCTGTCAGTGAAGAAAATGAAAGGAAGGGAACAGAAAGTAGTTTTATGAGAGACCCCTTTTGAGTTTTTGTGAGAGGAAAAAAAATAAGAGAAAAGGGAAAACAAATTTTTATTTTTTGTAAAATCAATTTTCCATTTTTTAAAATATTAGAAAAAAGGAGAGGTAGGGATTTTCACCATGTATCGATAAAGCTGTTGCAAATCTCTCTGTCAGCACAGTACATTATATATCCAATACAAGCACAGAGAGCCTTGGTGATTTAATACACACCATCTATCTCTATATCTAGCTTCATTTTTTGATTTATTTCAAAAAATTTATGTTATTTTACATTTTCTCTGCTAATTAAAAGTTAGTAAATGGGATTCAGATATGTCTGATATCATCCGTACTTGTTTTTGGGAGTTTTTGTTCTTTTAAGAGAAATAATTAAAAGAAAAGCATTTAAAGCATTCAGTATAAACGTTATTAAAATGTAAAGTATTCCTTTCAACATTGGAAGTTGACTTAAATCAAATACTATCTAAGTCAATATTAAGACCTAGAGCAGTTCATCATCCGTCACAATTTTTTTTACTCATAAAACAAAAACTAAAGGTATAATAAGTTAGGGTAGGTAAGAAATCTAACTCTAACAAAATATCGAAAAGGCAAAAGAAACGACAAAAAATAAAAAAAGTAGAGCAAGAAAGAAAGATTCAGCCTCAAACTCACAATGAAACTCAAAACTAGAGCACTTAATCATCCGCTACAAAATTAACTTCTCACAAAGAGCACGAGAAAAACTAATGGAATCAAACATATGAACTATAGAAACAATACACTCTGTTTTTGTTATTTTTTATATCATGTGTTGTGTCCTAAAAGTAACATGGGAAACTAATGTATAAGAAAAAAAACTATGGCTTTATGCATGCGTGCATGTTTTCTGGTATTCTGCAAAACCCATTATTTGCATTCACTTTTTCAAAGATTAGGTAAAAGAACTGGAGCTTCGGAAGAGAGATGGAGAGAGTGATTGGATTTTCGTACTACTGCTCACTTTTTAACACTGTTGGAGAGTCACATTTGCTGGTTGCGCATCACAATTTCATTTTACAAACATTTTACACTCAGCAAGCAGCTAAGGCTCCGTTTGTTACGGCAAATATATTATTATTTTTGCCATTTCTTCAATTCCTTCTCTCACTGTCCGCAAAACAAAACAAAAAGAAATAATTCACAAATTGCTCTGCTTGAAGACCCCTCACCCTTCTAACCAAAAATACCATAACAAAATTCACGAAGTGCTCTACTTCTTCAACCACAAGCTCTTTCAATAATTCACAAAAGCTCCGAACAAAATCAACAAATCACATCAAAGTCTCCAACACCATAACCAAAACCCCCTTTCTCCTTCTTTATATGTTTCTCTGTTGATTTTTTTCATTTTTTTTTCTCTCTGTTTGGTTGTTGAAATTAGAAAAACTCATTATTTATCTTGCGCAAATTGCAGATCGGGATATGGGAAGGGGAGGGGAGCGGCAATTGGGATGGAGGGATTCTAGGTGGTTGTCGGATTCCAGAGCGGCAATTGGGGCTGCGATCACTGGAAAAAGGCCTACTTGAGACGCTTTTGGGGAAGACAAGAGGGAGCGACATATAATCCTAGCTAATACCGAGCTTTTGGTCAAGATTACATAACGACACTTAGCAAGGCCCGGAGTCGAGGCGAGTTCGTGCTAACGTCATTTAATTTAATCCTTTGATGCACCAAACAAGGAATTACAGTCCCACTTAGTCTTGTCCCTCTTAAGGAAGCGTAACAAACGGGGTCTAAAAGCTCAAGTCGATCCTCTAAAATTTATATATAAAAAAGTCAGATAAAAAATATATAAGTTAAAGAAAACTAAAGCTTTGGTTCTTATCTTTTTATGAATTGGAGCTTTGATGATTGATTAAAGGGTCCATAAGCATCGATCACTAATTCTATCATAATATAGAGTAATAGTTATTTTGAATAACTCTGTCGGAACTTTTGTTTCTTATGTAGCCCTTAAAACCCTTTATTTTGATAGAAGGTTCTAACAATGTTATATATAAAAAATAATCATTGTTCTACAATGCGACAAGCTCAGATATCTACACTCACAAAATTTTAATTCATAGACAAACTTTCTGCCAATGCTCTTAGGAATTAATATTCCAATTTTCTCTAAATTAATTTTTTTATAATTAATATAATAGTTAATTAGATGATTGCTACATTTAACTGATCAATTGTACAACATCAATTTCTACAGAAAAAGATTTTGCAATCATTTTTTCAGATATCAAGGTACACAAAATGACAAATATTTGGCTGTCTACAGTGGAAGCATGATTGTATGAACTCTATCACAATCATAATTATTATCTCAATATTCCATGTTATGTAATAATATAAGTGAAAATCTAAATATTGTTTATTTCATATTTTAAAAAAGTTGAAATCTCAAAAGGGTGCAAGGCAACACACAGCTCCTGACCTCATGTTTTATTCCATATTTACGCTCAATGCTTTACAGTGGTAGCAAAACAAATATTACTGGAAGTGGAAGTGGACATTATTCTATCAGACAAAGGGGTGAAAAGTGAAAAACGGGTAGGCAAGGTTGGTGAAGTTGATTTATTGATTTTACACCCAACAAAACTAGTCGCAGTTTTTAGGATTTTTCTTAATTCTTTAATTTGGTGATGATGATTTATTGATTTTACAATCAACAATTCTTAAACTCAGAAAATAGGCTAAAATAATCATAAATTCAATTCAATTGTTAAACTGATCGTGTTATAATGAACTGAAAAACTGATCGTCTCGACCAAACTTAAATTTAACTAATCCGCCCCACAAAATTAAACAATTTTAGGGTTTTTTTCCATTAGTTTTTGGACGAACACGCGAGTACAAAAAAAGCACGAGTTTTGAAAATGGGGTGCTTCAAAATTCAACCGACTAAATGATTAAATTAAGCATGCATGGATCCACTCAGCAATCCCATCTATCCATCCATCAAAATCAAAATCAAAATCAAAAGAAAGAAAGAGAAGGTGGGGGTGGGAAGAGATTGATGCAGCAATCGGATTTTGACACATCATGCTCGGATTTTGAGACAAAACCCTACCCACACAGGCTTTACATCAAATCATCTCTTCAATCTGCATGCTTGGGTCTCTCACACTCTCTCTCGTGATCTCATCTCACAACTCAATATACTCTTTCAACAACGTATTATTACGCATAAGTTTCGTTTTACATAATATTACATTATATTAAACTAAAATGCAATGAATCTCTTCTCATAATTGCTGGTCTCCACAATACATACATTAAAATACAAATTTTGCGTTTCTAATTTATTTGGCGTTTGGAGAAAGAACAACATATCATATGTATTGCAATTTGTATGCAGTTGCTGAGACTTTTGAACACTTCATTTCATTTCCCATCTTTTCAGTATTCATCGTTGTCAAGGCACTTCGTAACAGTATCTTAACAGAAAAGGTCAAAAAATCCCCCACGATCTTCTCCTATTTTGGCCTCCTCTGTGACTTTTGCTTTATGGCTAGGGTTTCACGGCTTCTCTCTAATGATCTAATCTATCATCTGTTGCCCTTCATCTCCATTCGAAATGTCAATGCGTTGGCTGGCTGGCTGCTCAGACGTTTTACTTCGGCCATTGTGACTATTACATCACGTTTGGGATTTGGGAAACTCCAAAACATATATATATATATATCACCCACATTTATTTTGCATGCAACTTTTTCCATTTTCGATAACACGGCGTAAACAACCATGTCATGTCTCCAGTGCAATTTGCTGCTTTCAGTTCTTCGATCGATCGGAGATGGTGCAAAGTTTTGCATGGATTTGGCAGCTAGAATATGGGCTATGAACTGCTGTGAAACGAGGATCGACGTAGGAGAGGCTATTACTTGCTTATGAGAATGTCTTTATGACATGGGATACGTACGCAGCTTGGATATATAGAGAGGAGAGCGCACTTTTCAATTCAATATTTATTAAAGTTACCAATATTATTTCTGTTTGTACCAAACTTTAATTGTGGAATGTATATGTGTATTTATACAAGCGATATAACATGAATAAACGGATAACACAACGTAAAATTAATATTTGTGACTCTTATGTTGTTACATTAAATTAATAATTATTCTTTAAGTTAATATTATTGTTCACTTATATCACGTGACTGTGTAACTGTAACATTTAAAACCCTTTATTTTTAAAATATGGTGATATCATACTTGTTAAAATAAATGGTTAATTGTAGCAACACTTCATGAATTACAATCAGTTTTTCTATACAAGCTACAGGTACCTGGACTATAATTCTTCGTTCTTATCCGAATTTGGCTGTAAGTGGGTCATTAGGACAAAAAGGAAGCATGAGGGTTCCATAGAACGTTATAAAGTTTGTCTAGTTGCTAAAGGTTATCATCAACAAGAGGGGCTAGATTTTAATGAGGCTTTTTGTCCTGTTGCAAAGCATGTTACCATAAGGGCTCTGTTTACACTTGATGTTTAGTATGATTGGTTTTTAAACCAATTGGACATCAGTAATGCATTTCTTCATAGCTTTCTTATTGAGGATGTCTATATGCAACAACCTTCTGGCTTTACTAATTTTCAGAGAGCTCATTATGTGTGCAAATTGCATAAGTCTCTCTATGGAATTAAACAGGCTCTCAGAGCCATGTATGACAAACTTTCTCAAGTTCTTCTCTTTTTGGGATTTCGCAACTCTTACTGTGATACTTCTCTTTTTGGGAAGCATGCTCATTCTCTGGTTGGGGTTCTTCAATACCTCACATGGTCCAGACCTGATCTTTCTTTTGCTGTTAACCAAGTGTGTCAATTTATGCACTCCTCAAAGCAAGATCATCTCATTGCAGTCAAGGATTTTAAGATTTCTCAAAGGCACAATCAGTCATGGTTTATGGTTCAAAAAGATGATTTACTTCTCAATGCCTTCTCAGATGTTGACTAGGCAGGTTGTGTGTTTGATAGACGGTCTACTTGTGAATATTGTATCTTTTTGGGATCAAATTTGATTAGTTGGAGTGCTAAGAAACAGTCTAATGTTGCTCAAATATCCACTGAGGCAGAGTACATGTCTCTTGCTTATACTATTGCCGAAATCACTTGGATTTGCAAGATATTTAGGGACATTAGTTTTTCTCTAAGGCAAGTTCCAATCATTTGGTGTGATAATATTTCTGCCATATCTCTTGCTTTCTAATTTTGTGTTCCATGCTTGTACCATGCATGTCGAAATAGATTATCATTATATCAAGGAATTTGTTCTTGCTTATCTTGTGAAAGTACAATATATTTGTAATCAAGATCAACTTGTAAATATCCATACTAAGGCTTCGTCCAAAGCACTTTTTTTTATTTGTAATCCAAGCTTTCACTTGATCCTCCTATGCTCAGCTTGAGAGGGTGTAATGAGACTAAAGCCTCATCTGCCACATCACCAAGTCAACAACTGTCAAAGGCAGTAGCTTTTGACACATTCCGATCCTAAGAAGACCAATATCGAGAAGTGCTGGCCGACACATGTTAAGTGACAAAAGCCAAATTATGCAAGTGATTGAAAAGTGAGTAAAATAGAGTTGGAAGCATAAGTAAAGTGCGTGGTGATGAGTAAAACCCATTATTACAGACGCATAACAGTCAGAGCGTAGTGAATAGTGCAATGAATACAAATATTTGCATCCTCGTGAGGATGGATAAAATAGAAAACTAAAGGTAGGAACGAATCCTACTTATTCTGGAAAAGCTGTTAGAACTACCAACTAGCGGGAGGGTGCCCTCGTCTTACTGTTACTCAAGTCCACTACTAAGTCATGTAGGGGCGCAAAACATAAAATGTGAGTGGGTCAAAAAGTAAAGTTTGGTAAAACTTTTGTTTTCAAAATAGTAATAACCCATTGCTGTAAAACACGTATTGTTCTGAAAAACATGTCATACTCCTCAGTACGTTCCCTGAAAATACTATACAAGTAGTATAGTTATTCCTCGAAAACAATGGTAAAACAATACTGGACTGCTCATCTATATGTAAACACTCGAGTCCAAGTAGATAATCTACAAGGATAGAATACGCTAAGTACTTCAGTGACGCGAGTCATAACGCTAACCGTTTTGAGCAAAGCGCCTCACACTCGAGTCCTAGTTGCCTAGTACAACCTAAAACATGCTAGTACCTACAATGGATCCAGAGTTGCGTAGCAGTACTGATATGAACCTTCAAGTGTCAAAGTTAGTCCTGGCCCTAGGACTGAGTACAGTAAAAACATGTATGACAAATATAATATAGCTGTTCTACCTCCAACAGTTACATATTATATAAGTCATGCAAGTAAATTAATGAAAGCAATAAAAAACCATACATATCAATATATACCAAAACAAAGACCAGTCACTCGCCGATATGTAACCGGGTCGTAGCCTTCCTGTCCTGGATAGCCCTGGTAATCCTATGGATAAGTCTCACTTATATGAGATATCACTATAGTAATGATTAAACTTATAAAGGTTGCAATTTAAACTAATAAACGACACTTATCCCTTGTTTGCTCAATTCGGAGGTTAGAAACGCTCCGAAAAATATCACATGTACTACCACTAGGTAGTACGCATAGTCACGAGTAGCCTCGTGTCGACGAAATTTGAAATAGATGTCCCACGTGCTCCCACGCGTGGCCCACACACAGCTCATGCGCAACACAAGCGCGAGGTCAAATTGACAGTTAACTAACGACATCAGTTAACGCCGTTAGAGTTTACGAAATATTGTAGGAATCAACATTAATGTTAACGAAATATATCTAACGATAACAGTATACTCTGACGGAATATTTCGAGGAATATTACTTGTCTCCTAGCTCAGGCTCGCCAGTCACCGCCGTCTACAACTAGTCGGAAAGTCACAGGCTTCTGGAAAAACTTCAAACGTTCATAACTTGCTTATTTCTCAGTCAAATTTCACGTTCTTTATGTTAAAATGAAGCCAGAGATGAGTAGAATGACGGTATACCTTTTATTTGGTCAAACAAGCTCGTTTCTTCTTTGGTTTCGAGACTAAGGACGTTGGGGAAGACGATGGTGGTGGTTTCGAGGCTAAACTCGGTGGAATCGCACTGAAAAAAGCTTTGAAACTTCATGGTCAAACCATCTCTGTTCCAGGGGACTCGGGGTGAGTTTCACACAACCAAGGTCATGGTTGTGATCTTGACGAGTAGAACAAGGTGGTGACCTCGGATTGCCTCGGTTTGTTGGCATTGTGACGATGTGCACTGTGCACATACAGTGAAAGAGAGAGAGAGAGAGAGTGAGTGAAAGTGATGGGAAAAGAGAGAAGAAAATGGAGAAAGTGACGGGAAAAGAGGGAGAGATATTCTGTGTTAAGTATAGTTAGCCTAGCTTAATTATGCAATGAGTGATGACAAAGAATTGTATATAAATAGAGTTGTTTTATTCTTTTTGTTAACGAGAAAATCAGTTTCTCTATATTTTCACTATGTCGCGCGCGGCATGGCAAATGGCAATCATCACCACTTTTTTCTATTTGGTAGTCATCGGATACATACATTAATTTCTCCAATTTGAGGGGTCAAATTTCTATTGCTGACCATTCCATACAAAATCATCACAATTTATTACAATAGAGTTATTGACATTTTGTAAGAATGAAAGTAACGAAAGTGGTGTTGTGGATGTCGCAGTGAAATCAAAAATGAGGAATTCACTCCTAACCACTAAATACACCCCAAATTGAGTCATAATCAAACAATTAAACTATAGTAGAGGCTTAATCAGTCAATACATGCCACAAAGCAAAACTCCCATCACTCAATTTCGTCAAAGACTACGAATTGACCATCTTCCCACTCAAGTTCAAATATACCGCTCGGGTCGGATTGATCTCGCCCACGAGATCCCCTACGTCTAATAAGATCTAGTTTTAAAGTGCTTTAGTTTATCCACGAATATCATCATCCTACTCATTTAAAGCTCCTAATCGCAATGCTTGAATTTACAATATAAAAGAAGGGACAACTTGAATCTAGATAAAAATGAAGATTCTAACTGTTAGTGCAATTCACGACTTGTGATTTTAACCTCAATACTAAATCAGCAACTATAGACCGCTAATTTAAGCTCAATAATTTATCGGACAATGTGTAACATAATTCAATAAAAACATATTAACTTTCTAAATTTCATCAAAAAAAAAAACAGAAAACTTTCTAATTATCAATCCAATTTTTCACCAAATCAATGCACAAACTCTACGATGATATATTAACAAAAAAAAAATTTAGAATAATGGATTTGAACATGGGTGGTCTTAATTACACACATTTTTTTACTTTCTACACATACTCTTGTTAAATTATGTACTTTGATCAACTTGAATTCATTCGATCCGATTGTTAAAAATTGAAAAATGTGTGTAAAAAGTAAAAAAATGTGTATATATAACACCAACTTTTGAACATTGCCCAAAGACAAAAACACCCCTTAGATTAACAAAAGAAAAGGACATAGTTGCATTGAACTGAAACCATTCGAATCCAACTACAACCAGCGACTTTTTCATGGTCCTTTTAAAAAATCTTTAAACCCAAAAGATGAAACTTTTTGCTCACATTTTGGGATTTGGGAGCTTCAATTTTTTATTTTATTTTATTTTTTGAAAAATGATTTATGTTTGTCCGATAGTGGTTGGCCGAAACAAACAAGGGGCGCGTGGATCGAGAGCGATCACGCTGGCATTGCGAATCGCGCGTGACGACAACGTGAAATCACCCCGCCGCCCTCCACCAACGCCGCTTCTCTCTACCTCTCGATGCAGGCCTCTGGGTCCCGCTGGGTCACCACTCTGTGGTTCACTGCGGGAGCAGTACGCAACCCCTCCGACCCTGAGGCCCACCTCGGGTCAAGTCTAAAAGAAGGGGAGGAAGGAGAGGAGAGGAGAGAGAGCCCTGATTACAATAATCGCGTGTGTCAGTCCAATAATGCCACCCTAGAGTTCCTACGCCTCTGATTTTGACACGTCACTATCAGCGTGTGGGGGCACCGTACGTGTCCTGCTTTGGTTTTTGGGGTTCGTGGACGTGCGCTTGATTCCATTATTTATGGCCTGAACCTGAATCCTGACGGGCGTCTTGTGTTGTTGTTGTTTTGGTACGCTTCGGCCGCCTGATTAAATGATATTGGGGCATACCGGAATTTAATTTTGTGCCCTACAAGCACCATTTAGCAGTTTCTTGCACAATTTTAATGCATATCGTTAACAAACTACGATCTAGTACTACTTGGTTTCATGTTCGAACAAACCTATTTATATTCAGTATTTTGTCACCGTGGAGTGCTCAGCCAATATCACAATGTCATTTGTTTAAATTATATGACATTATGTTATTAGCTCGAGACACTACGGTGACATCTCAAGGGATGCATGTAATTCTCGCTTCTTAAGTTCAAGTGTTCGACTGCTACGAATAATAATTTTAATAATTAATTGTAATTGATCCGTTATGTGACTTAGTTCAAAATTTCAAATTCATTCAAATATTGAGTGTATATCGATAATGCAATAATTAAAAAAACATCGGGAGAGAAAAGAAATGAGCTAAGAGCAAAAATTACTTAATTTTCTTTAGCTTATTTGTAGGAAAAGTTTCATCCCTAGGAAATGACTTATTTTATTAGATATCATCCATGGCGGATTGAAGAATTTTTCTCTTTTAGGTCCTGATGGAAAGATGAATCTTGCACATCATTTTTCGTAGTTATTTTTTGCTCTCTATCTTGCATGAACCCATTTGGGGGTGTTTTAACAAACATTATGCTCTCGTGACAGTTATTGTCAATAAGAACATAAAAAAAAAATTAGACAATTTCATGTGTAGCAATTGTGTATGTTTACTTTTCCCCTAAATTCGCCAATACATAATAGTCGTTTACGCTTCTTTAAACTCGACATAGGAAAGAAATTTCCTTCTTCATATGTTTGTCGTTAGGATACACCCACTACCTATGTGAATGTATTTTGAGACATTAGTATCTATGAAGTGGATATATTCTTTGTCAAATTCTACTATATCTTTCCAATGTTTCCATGTAAAGCCCCAAAAAGGAGGGAGATAAGGTTTGAAACAAATTTGATTCATATCTTTGTACCATTGGATTGTCAATTTGTCACTCACATCAGTAATCTTTTTAAATGTACAGATTCCTTTTCGTTTTCCTCGAGTCCAAACAAG
Source organism: Gillenia trifoliata (assembly GCA_018257905.1). Classification (NCBI taxonomy): domain Eukaryota; kingdom Viridiplantae; phylum Streptophyta; class Magnoliopsida; order Rosales; family Rosaceae; genus Gillenia; species Gillenia trifoliata. Next base: position 5,459,418 of record CM031081.1, on the reverse strand, counting down.
ACTTCAGAAAAAGCATCAAGAGTTTAGATGGACGATGGGGATGGCATATACTGGAAATCTAAGGACCTGTATTCGAGCCACTTTTAAGGATGGGTTCAATGTCTCAGCGAGAAACTGATTGAAAAGCATGCAATCCACTTTTAAGGGTGCTGTACTGCCGATGATCTTTACATATATTCATTGATTCAAATCAATTATTTTGATGCATTATTTTTTATGACCTAAAATTTTCGACTGAAAAAATGCTAGCATAATGCTTAGGGTTTTCACGTGTCGGGCTTGACAATTCTACCTTCTAACGGATTAAATTTGTTAACGATTATTAGCAACTCACGCACACTTAAAAATCCTAACTTTGTATTATACATACTAAACATGCTCAGAATTGTCGACTTAGACATGCTCCTAAGATTCTCTTAAGTTTTTAAATCAAAGACACACAAATGGTGATTTGTCTGCAAATGAGGATGGATCGGATTATATTCCCCAAGCACCCCCTAATACCTTGGGTGACTGATTAAAACTTGATGCTGCATGAAATTAATCAACTAAACTTTCAATCAATCCGGTCCGTTGGTTGTCAAAATCCTTTTGTCAACGCCTGGAGTTGATCAACCAGCTGCTGTGATGGTGATGTAATGGACGGTTCCGAGGACATGGAGGCGATGTTTCGATTTGATATGCCATTGACGTACGTATATTGTCTCTGATTTGATTCAATTGATTGGAAGCTATCATGAGATTCATGACTTTTTTTTTTTTTTTGGATCATATGAGGTCAATCATGGTCCATGTCTCCATGAGCTAGCCCAAATTGAAGGTGTGGTTTTGGGCTCGTTGTTGTTTTGCACAAATGTCCCTCACATAAATAAATAAAATACTAAATTTTTTCTAATGCACATCTCTAAATATATATATGAATAATAACCGTTGGATTAAAATGAAAGGATGAGATCAAAACTTTGTTTTAAGTTACAACCCCCGCCGCCGCCAGAGCATGAAGCTCTCATTTTGCTATTTTCCTCATATCCCTGAAAACCCACACAAAATCTTACAAGCAAAGCTAAAGTTGGTGAACAAAATTTTTTAAGAAACCTAAACAAATAAAACTACCTGAAAGCAAAACCCAACAACAACTCCCGACTAAACTGAGGTTGGTTTAGAATTTTGGATATGGCGGAAGGGAAATGAGAGAAGGTGAGGCCGGCGCGAAGGCAAAGATTATCTGCGTTTTGAGGGAAGAAGGAAGGAGATCGACACCGGTGAGGGGATGACTGGTTTCGTCAGAGGAGAGAGAGAAAGAGAGATTGGGGGGCCCGCGCCGGGGGTGGTTTTAAGGGAGGACGTTGAGTGGTGGTCGGAGACGCCTTGGGGAAAAGATTTGTCGGGTTTTAAAGTGAAAAAAATACCCGTTTAAAATTTCAATTCACAAGATGTATACAAGGCCCCAAAACGGGTGCACTTCGGAGTGGTGGGAGTGGCGGATTGGTGTAGGTCATTGGACCTTTTCTGACCATGTCAAGTTTCGATATTTAAAAAAAAAATACAATTAATTTGTGAAATAAGTGCATAGCATTTGTTTCTTTGTGTAACTCAAAAATACTTTTAATTTTTTTAGCCAAATATTATTGAAATTGTTTTTGATAACTTGAAAATAATTTTAGTTCAAAAAATTGTATTTTTCAGACTTGGATTGAGGATGAGCCAAGTTGACTCTTTCCGTTCCTTTTAGAGCAGTTCCAGTGTTGCCCACCTCCCCCCAGGCAATCACTATTCAATCCACCCCAATGAACAGTAATTGCCCTAATGAACAGTTAATTGCCCTGTCAATTGCTTTTTACATCTCCACCCCTACAATTAAATTGCCCTGGCAATTTACAATAAAATATTAGTATTTTTTATATTTATAAAATAATACATAATAATTTTATTTGTAATTTCGGATAAGATTTTTAATCGTTCTCGTTGCGCCACGTGTCATTATCCGAAAAACCAATAACAATAAAATATTTGTATTTATTTATTTATTTATAAAATATCGTGCATACAACGGTTAATTTTTATTTGGTGTGTTTGGTGTGTTGATGTAATTTTTATTTGTTGTTTTGAATAAAAATGTGTTTTGAATAACAATTCTCCACCTTTAAATAAATAAATTGGAAACAACATACAACACTCTATTAAATGAATAAGAAATTACAACCCAAATTGATTGGAAAATTATGGGCTCCGGTTATAACAAAGTGATTGGCTACTCTCCACCTAACCAATCTGTGTTGCTAGGATGATCCTGTGTTGTGGTGCTAGGACCATCTCCTCTTGCTCTCGCTTCTCTTGCACGCCTCCTGCGCACCACGTCCACTTTCTTTGATTGCCAAAAATATTTAGAGTTTGGAGACTTCCCTTCTAAAGGCTCCTTCATAATCTCACGATCTTGTTGAGCCATTCTTTCTTGTCTGCCTTTCTCTCTCTCTTGCCGAAGTAGTTCTCTTTCTCTCTGATCAGCTTCAAATTTTTGCATAATCATTGCAGACCTTGCATCATCTCTAGCCTTATCAGCCTCAAATTTAGCCAATTCCCGGGCCAAAGACAATTCACCTTGACGGGCAATGTCTTCCATATACTTTGCATAATCACTCTTGGAAGCATTACCTTTTCTCTTTGAAGCTTTCTTACCTTGGGGCCTAATTGGAAAACGGGTCGACCCCGAAGCTTGTTCAACGGGAGGTGTTTCTGGCACATCTTCTGCATCATCTTCATCTTCACCGGGTGTAGAGTGTAGAGGGGTGCTGTTCATGAAAACTTCTGGACCGACAGGCACAACTCTGAATTTTGGACAATCTTTGACAACATTCCAACATTCATGGCGGGTGAATGTTTTATTTTTACTTTTGGTTTGAGCACCATACCAAGCTTGTGCTTGAAGTTCCTATACAATGTGGGAGAATAAATAAATAGGTAACAATTAATTATAATGAAAGTACCTAACAATTAAATAATACAAAGAAATAAATAAATATATTAAAAATAGGTAACAAATAAATAATACAAACAAATAATTATAATGAAAATAGGTAACAATTAAATAATACAAAGAAAGAAATAAATATAGTATTACCTGATCCGCTAAATTTTCTCCACTTCGAAGATTAGCACTAGCTTGTGTCAAGGCGTCTCTCCACGTACTAAACGATTGGCTAAGTAATTTCCAACGACTGGACAATGAATCTTTGGTTCTTTGCCCACCCATTTTCCCAAGATATGTGGAATGAATAAGACTCCACATTTCTCGCAACTGCATCTCATTACCCGAAATCGAATCATGAGTGATTTGAACCCAGCTAGCACACAACGCAACATCTTCAAGAAGCGTCCAATTCGTACCTGCACCAGTAGTCATTTTGTTTGAAAAAAAATGGATTGAAACTTTGAGAGAAAGATAGGAGAAAGCTTGAAAGATGTTGAGAAATTATGGAATTGTGGTGTAAGGTAGATGATATTGCCAAGGTATTTATAGAAAATTTTTAAAAAAATTTACAAATTTTTAAAAAAAATTTTCCCGATTTTTACAGATTTTTTATAATTTTTTTATAATTTTTTATTCCCTGAATTAATCACTGCCGTTGGATGTAAATAAATTTGAATTTCAACGCTCCAGATTGTGCCACGTGTCACAACGGTAACTTTTCTGATTTTTAAAACATTTTTTTTAAATTTTTAAAGGAATTAATCTCAACCGTTGATCTGAGATCCAACGGTTGAGATTAAATCCTTTTTTTATTTTTTATTACCGTTGCAGATCCAACGGCTCAAATTAAAGAGCCGTTGAGATCGCACGGTCCAGGGGAAGCCACGTGGCTTCCCCAACGGTTAGAATTATAGTGGCCGACAGCTGGGCCCCACCCTGTAGTCGGCTGTTGGGATGCGCTGTACGCGCGCGTGCGTTGCACGCGCCTGACGCAAAATTTTTTATTCGGGGTGGCTGACGCCAGCCTGACGTCAGCCACCTCGGTGGCTTGGGCTGTCGATTTTTGCTCGGGCTGGCCCCCGAGTGGCCCCTTTCCCTCGGCGGATCTCTCCCTCCAGCCCACAACACCAATCCATCCAGTGGATTTGCCCATGCTGCCCAGGCAATTAAGCAGGGCTGGACCTGCTCTTATATGATGTAACTGTTGATTCTTAATATCAATGCAAAAGTTTTTTTATTAATTAAAAAAAATAAATTTAAGGTGTTTTAAAAGCACCTTCAAACAATTCTAAAATAAAGTTGTTCACGAAGTTCAAGATAAAATGAATAAAAAAAGAATTTCTATATGGTCTTTGTTATAGAATTGGTGGATGAGCCACCAACTCCTACCCACTCCACCATCTCTTTACTTTATATAAAACCAAACCTAATTCTACCTAACCCACCATCTTTCTTTCTATAAAACAACAATCGAAAGGGGAAGAGAAAAGAGACGAAGCGAAACAGAGAAAAAGAAACAGAAGAGAGGGCAGACAGAGGAGAGAAAGAGAAGGAGAGAAAATAGAGATAGAGGGGAATCTTGTACTTTGATCATTTTAGATATATAATAGAAATACTACTGCTATGAGGATGTAAGCAATTGCCGAACTTCGTTAATATCGCGTCTCATTTACTTTCCATTGCATGCTAATATGCCCGTATTTCACAACACGTTATCAGCACGAAAAGCTCTCGTGTGGAGAGCACAGAAAAACAACTTTCATCAACTTTGCAAATTGCAAAACCACAACCAAATTTAAAACAAGAAAAAATCTCTCTCTCTCTCCTTGTTCCTACAATTGGGTTGTAATTCTCCATCTCTAACTTTTCTTTTCTTTTCACTTTGCTTGTCAAGAATGCATCAATTGTCTTCATCCAATCCTGGACCATCGAGGCCGTTGGGAAGAATTGAAGAAAAAATAAATAAATAAAAACTATTATGAAGAATTATGATGGAGATGTGCAAAGTGATATATTAGCTCAAGGGTTTGGATCTCTTGGATTGATGATGTTAGTATTGGTGTGCCCAGATGGAAAAACTATTCTTTTGATTTCTCAAAAATAAGGGAAAACAATGATGTTTGTTGGGGATTCACTTGGGAGGAATCAGTGGGAGTCTTTGATTTGTTTGATTTTACTCCGCAAATCCACAAACCCAGACTCAAATGGTCAAATGAGGTTCACTTTCCAGGATGACCTGCAGTCATCCCCGAGCTCTACTGAGATTGCAAGTGGAGAACCATATTGAAAAGACTCGCCGGCGTTGAGATTCTTCCGCCGTGCGATCGAGAGTGGTAGTTGATGACCTCCAGCCTTTAGCTCGGTCCCTGAACCCCCGGACGCCACTAAAAGTGGCAGAGATGGCGTATTTCGAAAAAAAATTTAGTGCTCTGCAATTCAGTAGACAATTATCGAATAAAGTTTACGCATTTCGGCAGGGACCTACCGAACCAACCCAAAATCAGGTTGGGTTTGACTTTGGGCTTATGTTTTGGGGTTTGGATTTTCCCTTATTATTGCCATAATGGGCCTGAAGCCCTTTAGCCCACACGGTTTGAACCTGTAGCTCACCTAGTTTTATACCGGTTTGGTCCAGAACACCATATGGGCCCAAAGTCCCATAACCACACTCAATATTTAAGAGCAGTGGTTGTTTGGTGAATGAAAATGAATTTATTATTCCTTGCATTTATTTTATTGTCATTTAATTTAAATGGCGTGGTATTATCGCCCATTTTGCACTTTATTATTATGATGAGAGTGGTGCGGTTTAATCGTCATCCTCGTTAATTTTATTTATGCTAATTTAACTGCTAACTTGAAGAGTGCGGCATTGCCGCCCTTCCTAACATTTATATTTTAAGCTTTTACTTAATGCAATTTATTTATGTGAATGGTGCTGAATTAAAGCTCATGTCACAAGCTTTATTTATTTAACGTAATTCATTTACAGCGGGTGGAATTATCACCCTGTGCAATTATTTACTTAATGCATTATGTTTTGTTATGATAAGTATATACCATATAAAATATCATGACTTGAACTTCCTTGATCCTCACCACATAAAAAAAAAAAGAAAGATCGGACCCGAAGTTCCTTGATCAAATTAAACCATAAGTTTTTCCTAAATCAATTGAGAGACCAGTAGTTCCTCAACTTTATTACATGAGGGCCTGAAGTTCCTTGATTCATGTAAATGAGGTCCATCTCCACCCAACCTATTTTTGGAGTTACAGTTGGTTACTGGGTATGACCTAAAGTTTTTGTACTTATGCATTTGGGTGTGCAGTTTATGTGCCAAGTTGCACCGCCCCAACGTACTAATATGGATCCTCAAAGAATGTAATTAATCTTTGTTGATTATGATTATCCTTCGAATTAGCTCTTTAGTGCCCTTGCAAGCAATCTTTTTACCGCGTATTTTGTGAATTGTCACTTTGATGAGGCAATCTTCCTGCCGTTAGTGGGAGATAAGAACGTCAACGTTTCTGAAGAACAGCGTGAATTAGCGTGGACATTGCCCACTATGTCTCATCTTGATCCCTGTACCACACAAGTATAATAAACAAGTGTGATGTATTCTAGCTTTTTGAATGTTGCTTCAGACGCATTTCTGATCAAGTTAAAGTGATGAGATCATATACCAGCAGTAAACATGTTTGCAAGGATATGCGTACCTAACGAACGTGGAGTTAACATCCCTGAATAGATGTGTTGCCCTTATATGGACGACATGGTACAAATGGGGGCTAGCCAATCAATCTGTCCTCAGCTTGAAGCGAGGAAGATCACTCGGTTCGTAGGATTCTTCATTTCCCTAGAAGAGGAAAAATATGGCACAAAACGAATCTGTACTCGTTCGCTGTCTCAATCATTTCTATCTCATGAGATTAATCCGAATTATCCCGAGACCTGAAGTTCTTGGTCCAGTATACTAGTTTGGGTGAGATATGGAATTGGAATGATATTATCATTGATGATATTTCACTTAAAGGTATCTACTGACATAAATGAAAAAGCGACAATATCGAACCATATTTCGTTGATTAGTGACAACGTAGAATTGATTGGTGAAAATACAATCCAAGTTAAAACATATTCCTTATCAAAGTGTATTTGGACTTATTATTCCTACACTGTCCAAAGTAACCTTGTCGTGTTACAAGTAGGAAAGGAAGCGTAAAGATGAATGAAATAGTACGATGGAATGCACGCCTTATGACGCAAGGCTTTTCTCAAACGCCCTGTGATTGATTGCAGCATTATGAATGTGGTTATAGTGTTTCTCCATGGGATCTTGATACGGAAATTTACGTGTAAATTTCTGAAGAATTACATTGGTTGATGCAAATAGTTCTAGACCACAAAACACCTTCTCAATTTGAATAAGGTGTTCATTTTACGGATTGAAATAATCTAGGTGGATTTGGTATACCTATCTAAGTGATTATTTGATCATTATGAGATATGTGAATAAATTATGCCTATTGCGTGTTAAGAAGTATTTCGAAATTGTTAGAGTTGCAATCTATGCTGATAAATCTCACTAAGACTCTAAAGGAGCATAAGAAAACTGCGTGGCACATAAAGTCAAAATTTGAGATAACGGATCTTTGGAAAACTTGTTTCTACCTTGACCTAAAGTTCGAACGTTGTTCTGACAGTATTTTGGTCTAATTGTCTTACCACACCCATGAGGTGTTGCTTTGAGTACACCTATGATCATCCATACACCAAATGCAATGAGACTCTTAAAGAGTTTTTGGAACCTGAAGTTCTATATCTAAGTACATCTTGTGTATTATTGTGCTTAACTCATTGCATTAAATAGGACATCTCATTCACGGTTGATCTGTTGGTAAAGGTACGTCAATTCGCCTACACACTACCACTGGGCATTAAAGACATTTTTTCCATTACTACGGATTTGGGCTTTTCCCGAGTTGATGATATCTAGAGAGACCTCATATAATGATTTGAGGCTCCTAATCTATGATTATATATGTTGAACTAAACTTGAATGAGATCATTTGTACGTTTTAGCTAGAACCAGAAGTTTCATGGAATCATATATCTAAAAAATCGAAGTAGAAGTTTCAGGCATGAATGAATGGGAAGAAAAAAAAAAATTGTTATTCATACACATGAGTTACAACTACATCAAATACTTGACAGAACTTCATGAGGAGGAGGCACTAGTTGCTCCGAAATCTAGCAACAAGCTTTTGATGGTCACTCTGAATCCGACTTTCGGATTCCTGCGACAAGTCAAGCTTTCTTCTCATGTCCGTCGAGTAGTTAGTTGCAATCTCATGCAACTCTCTATTCTCGTGCTTGAGTCCTTTTATCTCTTGTCTAAGGCTCGTCACCTCATTCATTAATGATTCAACTTTGCGAGTTCGAGCAAGCAGACGTTGTCCCATGTTGGATGCAGAACTGGCACATTGGACACTGGACACTGACAGCCAATGAGTCTTGAACAACCAATTCATCAGACTTCTTTGAGATCAACTTTTTATCTTTAAGAGTAAAAAGATTCCTAGCTACCACTGTGGCGGTTATATCATTTCTCATCATAGATCTCCAATAGTAAGAGGTCCGTTGGAGGATAAGAAGGATGAACGCCAGATATTATCTTGAGCAGACTCATGTTCCTTAACCAAAACATTCAAATCAAAACAACGGCCGGATGGGCAAGCCATTCTAAGAAAAAATTGATGAAAGAAAAAAAAAATATATTAGAGAAATTGAAATCTCAGAAATACAGTAGAGTAAATTTCTACAAGCAATCAACTTTCGAGTATGCATTCTGGATACAGTTGATGCCTCTATAAAAGGAGAAGCGACGTGGGCAATTGCTAAAAGAATTTGAAAGGGCACTCCTCCTAAAAAATCAAAAGGTCAAAAGTTTGAATGGGCACCTTTCATCAAATTTCAAAAGTCAAGATTTTCTGAATACAATCTGTTGGCATTTCTCAGACCCAAGTTCAATTTTTTGGAAATCACGGATAATTTTGTCTCTGACCAAGTTGAAACGCGTGAACCTTACTGTTCCAACCACACTACTGCTATCGACATGTGTGGATGATGTAGGCCACGACGACACCACTAATTGCTATTGAAAAATCTCTATATATGTCGACCGTCGTTCTCAATGGCAAGGCAGAACTCTAAAAATGCCTGACTTTCATTCTTGCCGAGAATGCAGTTTCAACCAAGCTTTTCAAAATACTCAGTCTTTTTTTTCTCTGATAATACCTTTTCAACCAAGTCCCTCAAGATGCCTAATTCATTTCCTCACGAAGAAAATACCTTTGATCAAGAAGTTTTCACATCAGTATCAGACTCTTCTGCCGATCTTCTTCAAAAGCAAAAGTATCTCATATCATCAGGGTCGAAAGCAAGAGTATCTCATATCATGCATTTCTCTGTCATTTCCTTTGCCCTTACTCTTGCCTTCAAGACAAGGATAAAGAGAGCAATCAGTCGGAACCTGAAATCAAATATTTGATCTGGAACTAATTGCTTGGAAACCTTGCCTGATTGTTTACCTTCCATTGTTCTTGAGTACTCATCTTCAATTGGCTCTTGTGTACTGAAGTTACTAAGCATGGATGAGTCACCAAGAAACAATGTTTTGAAGGATCAATCAAAGGTTAAAGGTTGCGCACCACTTCTGTTGTCCTGAAAACTGAAGCAGAAAGATTAACAGTGGAAATCCTACAGGAAAGATACATCCTAGAAAGAAGATCAAGTCTTACAAAGATACACATCGGCTTAAAGACAAGCTAATCCAAGCTTGTAGTGATCAGGGGGAGACATCGATTAAAGGGAGCATCTGAAATCAATTGAAGATTGGTGGCCATCCAAGGGGGAGTGTTATAGAATTGGTGGAGAGGCCACCAACTCCTACTCACCCACCATCTCTTTATTTTATATAAAACCAAACCTAATTCTACCTACCCACCACCCTTTCTTTCTATAAAACAACAATAAGAAGGGGAATAGAAAAGAGACGAAGAAAAACAGAGAAAAAGAAACAGAGGAGAGAGCAAACAAAGAAGAGAAAGAGAAGGAGAGAAAAGAGAGAGAGAGGGAAATCTTGTACTTCGATCATTTCGGATATATAATGGAAATACTGCTGCTCCAAGAATGTAGGCAATTGCTGAACCTCGTTAATATCGCTTGTCATTTACTTTCCATTGCACACTAATATGCTCGTATTTCACAACAGTCTCTTTGTTTTGAGACATTATGACTTTGGGGTCGACTGGTGAAGTTGGTTGCTTTGGTCCCTTGGACGACCTATTCCGTGATTGGACTGGATTGGGCTTGAGTGATAAATTATGCCTGTATTGGGCTTGGATCACATATACAATTGGGCTTGGATCAAATCCAAAAGAAAGAGTTCGTTTCCATTTCCAAGTTACACTGAAAGCCTCGTTCACTGCTCCTGCCGGTTGTCCGGCTATTTCCAAAGCAACAACTCCAAAGCTGTAGACATCTGATTCCTTGCTAGCCTTTCCTGTGGTAATATATTCCAGAGCCATGTAGCCCCTGGTTCCAGCCACAATTGTTGTTTGTGTTTGTTTTCCATGGTCCACAAGTCCAGCTAACCCGAAATCCCCAAGTTTTACGATGGGTCGTCACATCGCTTCTCCCTCGAGGGACATGTTGGCCGTGCCATTGGGAAAGCATAAGGTTAAAGCAGTTGCAAAAGGGTAGAACAGAAAGAAGAGCAGGAGATACAAAAGCCCATTCCTAAAGTTATGGACAACCATATCTAACATTTTGTAGTGACTTTTTTTTATTTCCAGAGTTCTCTTCTAATTATAAGACTAATATACTAATGAACACATCTGCAGAGTAATTGTTTCGTAGGTGACCAATTCAACTAAAACAAATTCATTGGACGACCTTAGTCTTTGTTCACACTTAAGCAAGTGCTCGGAACACAAGCAATTGAGCTTGATTTTTTGTTTGACATTGTATTTATTTATGTTTTGTTGCAGGCCAGTTGCCCTCGTATATACATAAACGATTCAGTTTCACGTCAATCGATTTTAACTCGGGCAATGGCAGATACAAGTACAGTCACTGTTCCTTCAAGTTCATCAGTTGGAGCGGATACTTGCAATCCTCATCCAGTCTCTTTAATATGTAGACTGGAACGTTAGACCGTCACCGTTGTCTTCCATCGTCACCACACTCTGTTGAATTTGTTGTATAATAGTTTTCATTGTTTGCAAGGGGACTTTCCGAATTCATTGTCATCTTCAGATTAAAATAGTCCGTATTAAGAGTCAAGAGAGTATGACGATGCGAGACCACGGTAACGGTCTGAAATTTCTTGTCTAAATTAAAGAATGGCCGGCTCATGTAGTGTGGCAGGTGAGATTTTTTTGTCGAAGATGCATTGACATAGAAACGGCTTGGAAATGGTTAGAAATCAGATCTTAGAGTTGGGTTCTTCTACTGATTTACGTGTACACCGTTATTGTGGCGTCCCGTGCCATTGATACAAACACATATATAAGTTTTTATTTACATCACCTCATTTCTTTATTATTTTCTGTACAAAGATCTAGAATTATCTCATTTTTCGTTTTATCTTAATTTGTTTTGGTCATAGCCATTATCTTGAATGGATAAAAGAAATGAATTATGGAAGTGGAGAATGCCTTGATATTAAAAATGGTAGGAGTATTTGACCCCTTCATACATGAAAGGAGATTTTATCTAATAAGAATGCTTGCACAGTAAAAAATAATAACAAAATTTATAGTCTCCCCATTGTTATGTTCATCAAACATATGCAACACGACATGTAATCGATTTAATTGGTTCTATTCAGTCTCGGCCAACAAATAGAAGTACAATCAGTTCATCCGTTTTGTGAAGTCGGTTGCTTGCATTGCAAGATGAGTACCCGTGGTATACAATAATGTGTCTATTTCTCACACGTGAACCATGTAACTAGAGAGATAAACAATGGAGATAAACTTTGTTGTTTTCTTGCAGAAACAGGCTCCAAATTTCAGTTATTATCGTCTAAGGTTGAGTCGTTCTCATCACTCTGCATTTGGGGAACTTCCAGATTATAAAAATGGAGCCTAATCACGATTTCTGGTATTTTACTTGAACCCCATTATCTCTTCCATTTTATTTCATTTTTTTTATATAAATTTGTTTGTTTAATGATTTGTTTAACTGAAAAGTGAAAGATCAACTATTGAAAGTTGATGAGCTGACAAAGCTCTCTGAATGCACAAGGTACAAATTTTGCTACTCTTTCTCTGTGTGCATGTTGACCTTTTCTTTTGAGTGAAGACTTACAAGTGAAAACACAGTTGCTACTACTAATGTTAGATTCGACATTGCTCTTTTCTTTCAGTAATCGGAAATGGGAGTTTGATTTGAAATGCACCGTCTGCGTTACTTTGGTATATCGAATATTGAATGCTCTTTTTCATTGAAATATATGTTTGTCTTAGGCTTATTGTGCACTTTGAAATGTTGTTGATGGTGTCACAAATTTTGTTGCAGAAGATGGGGGTGATTGTGAGGACATGGGGTGTTCCTGGAGACTCAGTTTGACCTCTTTCAGAAGTAGTGTCACTGTCACTGGCCATTGTTGAGAGTGATGTTGGAGGAGCAATACAGGTCGCCGCCGGCATCTTTGATGGGAGAATGGGCAACGGAGCTTCGAAGTTAAGCACTCGAATCGCTTGTTGTATTGAAGGTCTGAATATATATTCAGGGTGAGCACACCATAGCCCAACAATCATCAAGCACTCCATTTGTTTCTCATCAAAATGACCATAGAGTTTCGGATCGGCTGCTTGAGTAACATTCTCTTCTTCATAAAGCCCCAAACCCACTTCACCAGTTTGATTTGGCTACTTTCTAATTTGAAATCTATGGGTTTTCTCCCGCAAGCTATTTCCAAAGCAACAACTCCGAAGCTGTAGACATCTGATTCCTTGCTAGCCTTTCCTGTGGTAACATATTCAAGAGCCATGAAGCCTCTGGTTCCTGCCACAATTGTTGTTAGCGACTGTTCACCGTGGTCTACAAGTCGAGCTAACCCAAAATCCCCAAGTTCACATTGAAATTTGAATCCAGCATAACATTGCTCGACTTGATATCCCTGTGCAGCACACATTGTTCCCGTTCTTCATGTAGACACAATAACCCAGAGGCCAACCCTTTGGCAATGTTGTATCTCACCTGCCAACCCAACGAGCTATTTTCTTTGAAAAGATGGGAATCTAAACTTCTGTTTGGCAGAAGCTTTAGTGAGATGATCCCATTCCTAGAGTTATCGGTAACCATAGTATCGAACTTTATGTAGAGACTTCTTGCAGATTACTTGTCAACTAATAAGTGGATCGATCATCTTTTCTTGTAAACCAATAAACGAGTGTTTTTCCAGCACACAGTCATTGTTTTCACCAAATTCAAGTCGAAAATTTCATTGGACTAGCTATTCAATGATTCCGTTTCGTTCGAAAACTATGAAAATAATTGAATTTTGTTGTATTTTAGTTTGCACTGTTTACAAGTAGAATAGTATCAACTTTTTTGGGTGCCCAGCAACTTTAACCGTTAGATTTTTATTTGAAAATATAAAAATCAAGTTGTAACACGGTTAAAACATCTAGAACACCGATTACCCTTGAACACCAAAGAATTTTTTAGATTCAAGAGTGTGCAGAATTTATTTGTCTATATATGTTTTGGTTTGTTTGATTCGAAAACTGAAGGAATGAATGGACGGCAGCTGAAATTTTAGTGTTTCCAAATTGCATTAAGATTGAGAAAACTTGAAAATCTTCGGTAGAACTCGCAAGTCATACTTGAAAATCTTCGGGAGACAATGTTGAAGGTCTAATCTTCTTGTCTATATATATTTGGATGACAGCTGATTTTTAATTTATATTTTGTTGTCCGAATGCATTGACATTGAGAAGACTTGGAAATTTCGTTGGAACTTCGAAGTCATATTTGAGAGTTGTGTTTTTCTGCTGACCTAGTCAGACTCTTCACCTTTGTTTTTTCTTCGTTTTTCCTTTTGTCAGAAGAAGTTCTGAATGCAGGGTGATGAACGTGACTCCGTCGGCGTTTGACGATGATCATCCCTCTAACGGCGGTGGAAAGAGTGTTTCTGTTCAATCCTCTGCTTCCTGGTTCAAACCCTCTTCCATCTCTTTAGTGTATCTTCTAGTAGTAGTATCGCTTGTAATAAAATATATAATGATGACAAGATGGTATGTTCATTATCATTAAGGTAACAACAATGTCGTCGAGCATATTTACTATAAAAAATAAATTACACAAAAATTTATATATTTGTGTAACAGGTTCGATTAAATTTATTTCGTATACAAAAGTGAGGCTGATGGAGAAGAATTGGATGCAGAAGATGAGGTGAACTGTGAGGAATTAGTGTTGTAACCATGACCCGAAGACTCTGTCTGACCTTTTCCCACATCGGTGTTGTAACTCGACGAGATTGAAAATGATACCGGAAGAGATAAGTAGCTAGCCACCGGCATCTTTGACGGGAGAATGGGCAACGGAACTTCGAAGTTAAGTACTTGAATTGTTTGTTGTATCGAAGGCCTCATCGTGTAATCCGGATGAGCACACCACAGCCCAACAATCAACAAACACTCCATCTGTTTCTCATCGAACTCTCCACACAATTTAGGGTCAGCGGCTTCAACGATTTTCCCTTCTCCGTAAAGCTCCCAAACCCACTCCACCATGTTAATTTGAGTCCTTCCCAACTTTGGATCAATGGGTTTTCTCCCGCAAGCTATCTCCAAAGCAACAACTCCGAAGCTGTAGACATCTGTTTCCTTGCTCGCCTTTCCTGTGGTAACGCATTCCGGAGCCATGTATCCCATGGTTCCAGCCAGAACCGTGGTTTGCGATTGTTTTCCATGATCCACAAGTCGAGCTAACCCGAAATCCCCAAGTTTGGCGTTGAAATTTGAATCCAGCATAATATTGCTCGATTTGATATCCCTGTGCAGCACACATTGTTCCCATTCTTCGTGTAGATAGAACAACCCGGATGCCAAGCCTTGAGCAATTCTGTATCGTGCCTCCCAAGGTAACAAGGTTTTCGGTTTGAACAAATGGGAATCTAAGCTTCCGTTGGACATGAACTCGTAAACAAGCAGGAGCTCCCTTTTTTCATGGCACCAACCGATGAGTTGCACCAGATTCCGATGCCTAAGTCGGCTGATGATCCTTACCTCTGCCGCGTACTCCTTCATCCCCTGTCTAGACCGACTTGATACCCTCTTAACAGCGACATACGAGTCCAAGTCTTTTATGAACCCTCTAAAAACTCCACCAAATCCTCCCTCTCCAAGCTTCTCTCCCTCGTCGAAATTACCCGTGGATTGAGCCAATGTCTTGTACGAGAACTTCTTCGGGCCCGTCCCCTTTTCGAATTCCTCATCGATCGAGTCGTTCACCATAGAATCCTCATCATCACCACTTTCCCCTGTTTCCCCCTTCCTCCAACAAATGCACCAAACCAAAACCAACCCACCAACCAAAACCACACACGCACCAACAACCAACCCAGCTACCAGTCCGACATTGACCCCATTTCCTGTCCCGGGCTCAACAGTGGGGTTCGGCTCCGGCTCCGGCACAGGAACCACTGGCGGCGGGTTGTTCATCGCGGTCTCATCACGCAGTTCCGTGGAATTAAAACTCCATGTGTTGATTCTATGTAGAGCTGCGAAAGCCCCTGTTGCGGCAGAGAACCCAACAACAACATAACCCTGCAAGTACTCATTCAGATCAATAATGTAACTAATATTCCTCCACACTCGGACACCATTCACAACACTGGTGTAAACAACACTAAGATTTTTTGATCCAGAATCGTAGCGAATCCGAGCAGTATTGATCCCTCCGGTTGTAATGGTTCCATTCCAAAGCTCTGTAACTTTAGACTTAACAGAGTTGACGTCAATACCAACATGATCGCCGGCCGGATCTTCGACGGAAGTCACGACATTCGTGTTGATATCAAACTCCACTGCCACAAAGGGGTACAGATTCGTCGACTCATTATTTGGCGGGTTTATGACGGGGAGGCCTAGAGCGCCGCCTATGCCTACTGTTTCGTTGAGTAAGGACCCGTTTGGCGCCAAAAAGAAGGCGAGTCCGTCGGCGTAGGGCGTTTTGTCTACGGAGTCGATGACGAATGTGAAGTTTGTGGTGAAATCAGCGAGTTTTCCAGTGGCGTTCTCACGGAGGAGGAAGGGTTGAGAGTAGGTGGCTCGGCCGACGCTTTGGTCCTGTCGGACGTCGGCAGCGCTTTTGGTCAGGCGGAGGAACGTGCCGTCGACAAAAGCATCTCCCTCGATAAATAAAGTGTTGAGGCCGTTTGGGAAGGAGGTGAAGTTGAAGGATAATGGAGATGCACAGGGGAGTAGCTGAAACAAGAGAAGTTTGAGAAGAAGGACGGCAACCATTTTTAATAATATGTTTGTAAATCTTATACAGATTAAACTGTGATCATCTAAGGATAGAGCAGAGATTAGAGTTTAATTTTTTTAAAGGGATTTAATCAGCAGCCCTTTGTTTACCAATTCAAATCAAAATAATTTGACTTGGAAATGAGCAATTGATTTTTTCTATAATTTAGTGGGAGCGGTTGGCATGCTCTAAGGGCCGGCCCTGACTTTTTGGGGCTATAGGCAAACAAAAAAAATGGGGCTACTGACCAATAATCAATAATCGGTTAATAGCAACAATAAACTATAATAGCACACTCTAAAAAGTCCAAAACAGATTGAATCTGAACAAATAAAAATGAAGAAAACTGAAAACCAAGACGAGACATAGCATATACGACACAATATCAATAACTGGAAATAAAATCAAGAAGACAATTGGACAAAACCAAAATATTCTCACGTTTGTCCCTACATACATATACTATTATACTGATATAATATATAACTTAATTTTTTTTAACATACATATTGTTGTGGACAGTTTTTAGTGAAGGGTGCGGCAAGAGAAGAATAGAGAGAATTTGGTGAAACTGTAGTGTATGTGGAATATGTAATTCATATATTCCACATACCAGGTGCCTTTATTTATAGTAATAGAAGTACAAGTACAATAGGATACTAATCCCTTACAGAACGGAATAGCCTAATCCATATCTACCTAGGATTTACACAATCACATTTAACACATGTTATAAATTATCTACAACACATATTATATTATTATATGTAAACAAGTACAGAATTTTGGGGCTCCTAATTTTGGGGGCTCTAGGCGATGGCCTATCCGGCCTATAGCCAAGGCCGGCCCAAATTTCTTGTTTGTTTGCTTTTTGAGTTGGAGTTTTCTGCAGTCATTGGTCATGACTCATGGCTAATAATCAAATTCAAAAGTTTCTGGAAGTGCCTTTATGCATAATTAATAATAAATATATTTTAATTGTTTTAGGAACCTCGACGGAAGTAAAACTTTATTATTTGAAAAATTCAAGTACTCCGGCATAAAATCCAGCCCTCACTTAAAAAAAATCTTCTATAAGAGCATTTCCATTGGTGGGCAATTGGGTCCAATTGCCCTACCAAGCAAAAAACTGGTGTCCAGCGGGCCACAAATGCAAGGGCAAGAGGTGGGTCCAACCATGCCCAACCTCAAGCCAGAGCGATTTTCGCCCGAGCAGCTGCCCACAGGCGCTGACGTCAGCGTGATGTCAGCGGCCTTTTTTTTTTTTTTTTTTAAATTAAAATTTTTAAAATTTTTTTTTTTTATAAATACTCCAAATCATTTTCTTCATTCCTCAATATTTTTTTATACCCCCAATCACATTACAACTCAATATTTTTGCTTCTATATCAACTATATATTTGTTTTTCACCTTTCAAATCCTTATTTTACAAAAAATAAAAATTTATTTTTTAAAAGATAATAACAAATTTGTTGGCGGTGGAGTGTGTCGGTGGGATAGTTAAAGCCGTCAGATAAAATTTTTTTTTTTTTGAGGTGGAAATTGTCGATGGAATATTTAAGGCCAACCAAACCAAAAAAAAAAAAAAAAATCCTTCCCCTTGCCCTCCACAAACGGGTGGAGTTGCACAAAGGCAAGCACTGTTCACGGAGGGCAATCACTGCCCTTGCCTTTGCCCTTGCCCTCCACCAACGGGTGGAATTGCTCTAAGGACGTTCTGAATAAAATTAGAGGACACCTCTAACCAACAAACCTACCATCATTGGATAAACCACACTATGCAAACCAATTAGCAACTCTATTGGCTAACAGACTGATTACAAAAGAGATGTAGAAAGAGTATATCCATAATTGCACGTAATGTGTCATCTAAAAGACGTGTGGAGATTGCGCCAAAGAGGTAAGAGAAAAGCATCTTGAGAATTATGTCACGGTTCATTTTAACTATTTATTAGTGCTATTCTATCAACTTACATCTTAGTTAGGTGTTACTTCTCTTTTTAATGTTTAATGATGTTTGAAGTTCGAGTCCCTTTTTCATAATAAAAAAGAATTATTTATTTAGTGTTGGGGCATTTTTTGTTATGTTACGTAGGGGCTGCATTGATAA
Source organism: Gillenia trifoliata (assembly GCA_018257905.1). Classification (NCBI taxonomy): domain Eukaryota; kingdom Viridiplantae; phylum Streptophyta; class Magnoliopsida; order Rosales; family Rosaceae; genus Gillenia; species Gillenia trifoliata. Next base: position 5,440,790 of record CM031081.1, on the reverse strand, counting down.
TCATTTTATTTTAGTTTTCATTTGTATGAAAACTGAAAAAACTGTTTACCCAATATGTTTTTCAGATTTCAAAACATTAAAAACTAAGTAAAAATTGAAATGGTTATAAAACGAGGCTTTTAAGTACTAAACTCTCATGGATAAAAATCGCGCAAAGATTTTTGTTGCGTAGTTGAATAAGAAACGAGTCATGTGGGAACAGACGGATCACCGATCTACTTTGGTACCATTTGAACCATTTCGAAAACTCGTGAAGGCAACACTCAGATTTTTTAAGCTAGAGTTTATATCAACCCCGACATGGTCGCCTTTGGGATCCCTGATGGTTGGAGCTGTATTCTTGAAGATATCAAACTCCACAGCCACAAACGGATACTCTGCCTTCGTCGTGTCTCCCGGTTGGTCGTCGACAGGCAGGCCAAGCTTGCCACCACTTCCTGCTGCGCTGTTGAGTAAGGATCCGTTTGGCGCTACGGAGAACACCATCCCATCAGCACCTGAATTACTTTCCCCTGTTTCGCCCTTCCTCCAACAAATGCACCAAACCAAAACCAACCCACCAACCAAAGCCACACACCCACCAACAACCAACCCAACAATCAGTCCGACATTGACCCCCTTTACTGGCTCCGGCTCAACAATGGGGTTCGGCTCCGGCACAGGAACCACTGGTGGGTTCTTCATCACGTTCTCATCATGCAGTTCCGTCGAATTAAAACTCCATGTGTTGATCTTGTGCAGAGAACCCAACAACAACATAACCCTGCAAGTACTCACTCAGATCAACAACGTAATCAAGATAACTCCACACTCGGACACCATTCACAACACTAGTGTAATGAACGCTAAGATTTTTCGATCCAGAATCGTAGCGAATCTGAGCAGTATTGTTCTCTCCAGCTGTGACATTTCCATTCCAAGGGTTTGTAACTTTAGACTTGACAGAGTTGACGTCAATGCCAACATGATCGCCGGCGGGAACTTGGACGGAAGTGACGTCATTCCAGAAGATATCAAACTCAACTGCCACAAAGGGGTACAGATTTGTCGACTCATTATTTGGCGGGTTTATGACGGGGAGGCCTAGAGAGCCGCCTATGCCTACTGTTTTGTTGAGTGAGGACCCGTTTGGCGCCAAAAAGAAGGCGAGTCCGTCGGCGTAGGGCGTTTTGCCTCTGGAGTCAATGACGAATGTGAAGTTTGTGGTGAAATCAGCGAGTTTTCCAGTGGCGTTTTCGCGGAGGAGGAAGGGTTGAGAGTAGGTGGCTCGGTCGACGCTGAGTTCCTGTTGACTGTCGACAGAGCTTTTGGTCAGGCGGAGGAACATGCCGTCGACGAAAGCATCTCCCTCGAGAGTTAAATTGTTGGCGTTGTTTGGGAAGGAGGGGAAGTTGAAGGATAATGGAGTTGCACAAGGGAGTAGCTGAAGCAAGAGAAGTTTGAGAAGGACAACCATTTTTAATTAATATGTTTGTAAAGCGTTTACAGATTAAACTATAATAATTTAAAAATAGAGCAGAGATTGTAGGGTTTGTTTTTTTTTAAATTTTTTTTAAGGGATTTAATATGGGAAATAACTTGGCTGCTGAACAATTTAACAGCCACTTCTACTTACACCTAATTTTGTGTGAATATGTGTCAAATTTTGATTTTTTTAATTAAAATTTAGACACGTATTTACACAAAATTGAATGTAAGTAGGAGTAACTGCTGAATTGTAAGCCGCCAAGTCTTGTTCTTTAATATGCGCAGCAGCCCCCTTTGTTTACCAATTCAAATCAAAATAATTTTACTTGGAAACGAGTAAATTGACTTTCTATAAATTGTGGCTCTAAGTTTTCTTGTTTATTTTCTTTTGAGTCGTGTTTTTCTTTTGCTGAAATGTCATTGGTCATCATGACTAATAATGATCCAATTCAAAAGTTTCTGGAAGTGCCTTTATGCATAATTAATATTACATATAGAGTTTTTATCACTGAAATTAATCTAACTCATCATTTTAATTTTTCAATTTGAAAATCGATCAATTTCATCATTGAAATTGACATAACTCATCAGTTTAGTTATTGCCGTTCAATTCCGCTAAATTTTCCGTTAGATAATTGATGTGGGGACCACAAAATCACTCATTAAACAAAAAAAAAAATGTTTACTAATTTTAGAATTTTAAATTTTAAAATTTAAAAACTAATGAAATGACGATTTTTTTTGTTATCCATGTGACATCTTATTATTGGTTGTGTGAGCTCTATGTGTGCCACGTCAACACTAACGGAAAATTTAACCAAATTGGACGACAATAGCTAAATTGATGAGTTATGTCAACTTTATAGACGAAATTGATTGATTTTTTAATTGGAAAATCAAAATAAAAAATGGATAATACTTGGGTACTCACTAGTGAGTACCCTATATACTCATTTTCTGATTTGGCCCAATCAAAAGATGACATGTGTTCCTTATTTTTAAAAGCCCAAGAAAAATTAAATAGCATATGTTTTATTTTTTAAAACAATAAAATATGTGTTAAAATATCATTGGGCCAAATTATTAAAGTGAGTATATAGGATACTCACTAGTGAGTACCCAAATATTATCCATAAAAAATTATGTTAATTTCAGAAACCATTTATGAAAAGTATGTACTTGTAACAATTGAAAAGTCCCAACTCTCAAATCTAAAGGAGTTAAACAAATCCTGACAATTCCAAGCACCATCGTCAATCCTTTCCAGACGAAGTTATAAAAGAAAATATCTATCATAGACCGTCTATTCTTCAACCACAACAAAAAACTTTGGTCTTTGTGACGAGCTCTCCAAAGAGATCTCGAGTTCGAATTATTTATTCTCCATCAATTCAATAATAATAAAAAATAAAATAAAAACTATGAGGAACCGGAGCTACAACCATAACTGTTAAACTCCTTTTGACCTGTTTCAGAACCAGCAGTATGATCAGCACTATAATGCATTGGGAGGGAGACTGAAGGAGCAGAATAAGTGGCCACCGGCATCTTTGAGGGGAGAATCGGCAATGAAATTTCAAAGTTAAGCGCCTGAATTGCTTGTTGCATCGAGGGTCTGAGATTATAATCTGGATGAGCACACCACAAACCAACAATCATCAAGCACTCCATTTGTTCCTCATCAAAATCTCCACATAGTTTAGGGTCAGCTGCTTCGAGGACTCTCCCTTCTCCGTAAAGCCCCCAAACCCACTCAACCATATTAATTTGATTCATTTCAAACCTGAGAAATTCAATGGGTTTTCTCCCGCAAGCTATCTCCAAAGCAACAACTCCGAAGCTGAAAACATCAGTCGCCTTACTAGCCTTTCCAATGGTAGCATATTCAGGAGCCATGTATCCCATTGTTCCAGCTACAACAGTCGTCTGCGATTGTTTTCCATGGTCAACAAGTCGAGCTAACCCGAAATCCCCAAGTTTAGCATTGAAGTTCAAATCCAACATAACATTGCTGGCTTTGATATCCCTGTGTAGCACACATTGTTCCCACTCTTGGTGTAGATAGAGCAACCCAGAGGCCAACCCTAGAGCAATTTTGTACCTTGCCTCCCAAGTCAACAAGCCTTTTTCTTTGAACAGATAAGAATCTAAGCTCCCATTGGGCATCAGCTCGTACACAAGTAGGAGCTTCTTTTCGTGACACCAACCAATAAGCTGCACCAGATTCCGATGCCTTAGTCGACTGATGATCCTTACTTCAGATGCATACTCCTTCAGCCCTTGTTGGGACCTTTTCGATATCCTCTTAACAGCAACATATGAGTTCAAGTCTTTTATGAACCCTCTGTAAACCCCTCCAAACCCTCCCTCTCCAAGCTTCTGCCCCTCCTCAAAGTTACTCGTTGCTAGAGCCAACTCGCTGTACGAAAACTTCCTGGGTCCGGTCCCCTTTTCAAACTCGTCATCAATCAAGTCGTAAACTAAAGGATCATCATCACTACTATCCTCCATTTCCGGAGCACTCTTCTTCCGAAAGACGAAGAAAAGAAAAATCGTCCCTCCAACCAAGAAAAGAGATCCTCCAACCCCCAACCCAACCATTAGTCCTTTTTTAATTTTTCCATTTCCTGACTTTGGATTAGGGTAATAATCAACACTAGGGCTTGCCGCAGGAATAAGTAATACTGATGTGTTGGTTGTTGTAGCACTCTCATCATGCATCGATGTCGAATTAAAACTCCATGAGTTGATCCTATATAGAGCAACCAATGCCCCTGTTGCGGCGGAGAGCCCAACAATGACTCTATCCGGCAAGTACTGATTCAGATCAACTTTGTAATCAAGGTAACTCATCATTTGCACTAGTGTGCCATTTGTACCACCAACATCCACAAAATTCGTGAAGGAAACACTAAGTTTTTTTGAGCTAGAATTGTAACTGACCGTAGCGTTATTTTCTCGTCCATATGCAACCCCGCCATTCCACGGCGTAGTAATAGTAGACTTGAGAGAGCTGATGTCCATGCCTACATGATCGCCGAAGGGGTCTTGGACAACTGGCACATCATTCTTGAAGATATCAAACTCGACCGCCACAAACGGAAACAGACTCCTTGACACATTTCCCATTTGTTGGACTTCGACGGGGAGGCCTAGACTGCCACCTCGTCCTATGGTACTGTTGAGTAAGGACCCGTTTGGCGCTAGGAAGAACGCGAGGCCATCCCCGTAGACTGATCTATTTCTTGCAGCAACTATCAATGTAGAGAAGGCCGCGGAGTAATTTTTTATTTATTTTTTCATTAGGGAATAGAAAAGATAATTATTTGGAGGACTTGAGAGTTGATTCCAAGTCTTTGATTATTGACTTTTTTTTAGCTTTGATGCACGGCAACTTTATTTTATTTGGAAAATTTTGGCATCCTCGACTTTAAGTTGGAGTCTTTCTTGCATAGTATGAAAAAGTTGAGATTCCATCATAAAATCAATTGAAAATATGGAGATAGCTTAATTACTTATAAATACATGCAAAATTTCATTTTTCTCCGATGCGAATAATACTCTCACCTTCAACGTGACGGAAAAATAGACAAAATTGATGGTCGGAGGACATCGATCGGCACCAATTGAAAGTTCGGAGGGGTTTGAACCAAATCAAAGTTCATAAGCCAGAGTAGAACAAACTTATAATTCAGAGACATTGGTAAATGTTTCTCTTTTCTTTATGTACAATTGCAAGCTAGCAATCCTTATCTGTATGTCGTACAAACTTGAAGAATAATACACGAAAATATGGTGTAAATATGGTGTATCGGAAAATGGTACTTATCGGATGGGATGGGAAATCTTGTTTTGAGGGGTAAACTTTGTGTCCCCGTAACTAGCTAGGTGTAATTTGTTGAATATTTTTCAAAACAAAAGACGAAGCTGATATGGACGACTTGTCGGCCCTATCAATCGACCAGACAGATGGGCTTAAAGCACATAACAGTGTTTGCTGCTAGGATCAGTCTGCTTGGCTATATCGAGTGACCGGTCAGCTGTATCGAGTGACCAATCAACTTGGTATGTATAATTCAAATTTATCGCACATCTTCTAAGGTGGGGTTGTGTCTATTCGTTTTAAAGCGTTGATACTCCGTATATAGTACCAAAATCACTCTAGAAACATGTTCTAAAAGTTTGATAGTGAATTCAGATGAGTAGACATGCCTTCCTTGAAGTGGTGCCACTTGATCAAAGGGTATAAACTAAGTGGTATGAGGAGTTGTTTAACCATTTCTAAATGAGATACTTAAACCTTTATAAATAGATGATGAATTCCCGAAGGAAAGTAGATGAACTACATAACAAATTTCCTTACAAATATTAGAAGAAATAGCCTTCTAATATATCTACCTTTTCCATTTAAAAACCAAATCACTAAGAACCCATTTTTTGCAGATTTTGTTCTTGGTATAAACTTGAGTGTTATTCGTTTTCTCTTGTGTGTTGAAGGTTTGTCCTAAGAGTGTGCAAAACTTTGACAACAAAATATGGGGAGTGAATAAAATATGAAAGATAGTATATTTATACACGAAAGAAGTTGTGATAGTTGAAAATTAGAGACACATAACAAACAGACGAACAAACAAATTACAAACAGAAGAAAATAAATAAACAATTTGTCAAGACGGCTACAAACTGAATGACTTCATCTTAATTGACTTATTTCTCATACTCAATTGCAAGCTATATTTATAGAGAACTAAACCTAAGAAACTCTAATACGTAAAATATCAAAACTACCCAAATAATAAAATACCTAAAATACAAATGTTTTCCAACAAATGTTCCACCATAAAACCAATTGACAATATGAAGCACATATAATGTTCTTTCTTTTCTCAACGTGAAATTCACACTCTTAACAATACGTGCGTTTAAACAATCTTTCATTCTCATTATAACAATATTCACATATTTTTAGAAATTTTCTCCACCATAACTTCTCTTTTTCCATAGTAATAAATGGGAGAGGAGACCACATTCCACATTTATTTTCTTATCTATATATTTATTGCTTTGTTTCGTTTGTGTGGTGGATGGCAGTGGCGTACGCATACAGGCTAGGGGCCACTGCAGGCTGTCGCGCCTACTCCATCACCCTCTTCTTCTCCCATTTAATTGCTCAATTGAATTGATCTTTTCTTTCAACTTGGAGAACGTCGGCAACTTGTTCGATTAAATGCCTCAAAGAGGAGGTTGAGGCAAGGACAACTATTGGTATGAAGGCATTAACATAATAACATTGGTACTAATGAAAAACACTAGTCATTTTGTTTACTGAAGTATTCTTAACTAATATCTGAAAACTTCTTTACTTAAAAAAAAATGGGTTTAGGGTTTAGAAGCATTTACCTTTGCAATCGAGTCCTGGGTTTGAATTCCCCCTCTCACAGTATCGCTTGTATAAAAAAGATACATATTTGAGAGTTTCTACATCATACCCTAAGGAAGAAATATTGATAGAAACCTCTTATATATTTTGAGTACAGAAAGGGGTAGATAACAGTCAGCTTGGACAACAGAGTTGAGCTAGTCCACTTTGAACTTCTTCTAGTTTATATATCCAGTTCCAAGTGCATATATATACAATAGAATCAAATGTGAAAAAAAAATTGCAAAAAGAATTGTATATACGTAAAACAGAATTATTAAATTAAAATTTATTTTGTGTACTGAAGTGTGCTGATAAAGAAGAATTGGATGCATACGATTTAGTGAACTGCGAGGAATTGGTGTTGTAATAACCTGAAGAATCTGTTTCGCCTCTTTCCAAATCTGTAGTATCAGTGGACAAAATTGACAATGATCCCGGAGGTGAAAAGTAGCTAGCCACCGGCATCTTTGACGGAAGAATAGGCAACGGAACATCGAAGTTAAGCACTTGAATCGTTTGTTGTATCGAAGGCCTGATCGTGTAATCCGGATGAGCACACCACAACCCAACAATCAACAAACACTCCATTTGTTTCTCATCAAACTCTCCACACAATTTAGGGTCTGCTGCTTCAATGACTTTCCCTTCTCCATAAAGCTTCCAAACCCACTTCACCATATTCATTTTACTCCTTTCCGACTTGGGATCAATGGGTTTTCGCCCACAAGCTATCTCCAAAGCAACAATTCCGAAGCTGTAGACATCTGTTTCCTTGCTAGCCTTTCCGGTGGTGAGACATTCAGGAGCCATGTAGCCCAAAGTTCCAGCCAAAACTGTTGTTTGTGATTGCTTTCCATGGTCCATAAGCCGAGCTAACCCGAAATCCCCAAGTTTCGCGTTGAAATTTGAGTCCAACATGATGTTGCTGGATTTGATATCCCTGTGCAGCACGCATTGTTCCCATTCTTCGTGTAGATACAACAACCCGGATGCCAAGCCTTGAACAATTTTGTTTCTTGCCTCCCAAGCTAACAAGCTTTTCCCTCTGAACAAATGGGAATCTAAGCTGCCGTTGGACATGAACTCATAAACAAGTAAGAGTTCTTTTTTTTCATGGCACCAACCAATCAGTTGAACCAGATTCCGATGCCTTAGTCGACTAATGATCCTTACTTCTGCCGCATACTCCTTCATCCCCTGTTTAGACCTGCTGGATATCCTCTTAACAGCAACATAGGAGTTCAAGTCTTTTATGAAGCCTCTGTAAACCCCACCGAATCCTCCCTCTCCAAGCTTCTCTCTATCGTCAAAATTACTCGTGCATCCTGCCAATGTTCTGTACGAAAACTTCTTCGGGCCTGTCCCCTTTTGGAACTCCTCATCGATCCAGTCATTAACCATTCCATCTTTTGAACTACTTCCCCGCTTCTTCCAAATCAAAAACCAAACCAAACCCAACCCACCAACCAAGAAAACAATCCCACCAGCACCCAATCCAACAATTAGTCCTATATCGATCCCATTTCCTAACTTGGGATCAACAATGGGGCTCAGCGGAGGAATCACCGGCGTGCTCTTCGTTGCATTCTCTTTATGCAGCTGAATCGAATTAAAACTCCATGATTTGATCTTGTCCACAGCAGTCAGAGAACCTGTTGCGCCGGAGAACCCAACAACGACCCAACCCTGGAGGATTTCATTCAAATCAACCCTGCAATCCATATGCTTCATCACTTGAACATCATTCACATAACTTGTGAAAACAATACCAACATGGTTTGATGCAGAATCATAACTAATCCCAACACTATTGAGTCGTCCGTTTGTAATACTACCATTCCACGATTCGGTCATCTTAGACTTCACAGAGTTGATGTCTACGCCGACATGATCTCCGGCAGGATCTTCCACGGACGTCACATCATTCCGGTAGATATCAAACTCCACCGCCCAAAAAGGGTACTGATTTTTTGACACGTTGTGGGGAGGGTAAAATTCCACGGGGAGTCCTAGACTGCCGCCTCTGCCTATTGTGCTGTTGAGTGAGGATCCGTTTGGCGCCAAAAAGAAGGCGAGTCCGTCCGCGTAGGGTGTCTTGCCTCGGGAATCGATGACAAATGTGAAGTTTGTTGTGAAATCGGCAAGCTTTCCTGTGGCCTTGTCACGGAGGAGGAAGGGTTGGCTGTAGGTGGCTCGACCGACACTTTGGTCGTGTACGTCGTCAGTAGCGCTTTTGGTGAGTCGAAGGAATTTACCGTCGATGTAAGCGTCTCCCTCGAGAGATAAGGTGTTGATGCCATTTGGAAAGGTGGAGAAGTTGAAGGATAATGGAGATACACAAGAAAATAATTGAAACAGAAGAAGAAGGAATTGGAGCTGCTTTGGTGAGACAACCATTTCTTACAACTTTTTTTTTTTTGGGTAAGCTTCACAGATCAAATTGTGATAATCTAAAATAGAGAAGTGATGAGTTCAATCTTTGAAAGTGCTCTAATCAGCAGCCCTTTGCTTACCGATTCGAATCAAGATAATTCTGTTTGGAGGAGGACTCGATCAGACCCTATTGGAATTGAGGAATTGACGTTTTAGTTAGACTTATTTTCTTGGTACATTTACTGTGTTGAATATAGTTCCACTAGACCTTTTGTATGGAACTCAACACCGCCACACCTATTAGATTACACATGTAATTAAATTAAGAACAATATCAATGTGGATTAGTAGTGGTCCGTCAGACCATGTCTGAATACTCGACATACTGTCCCTGCAAATTCATCTTCACCTTTTTCTTATTTTTATCTTTTTTTCACACAATTATTTGTTGTCATGTTCAAATTGATTATAACAGTGCGAGTCACAGTGCATATTCAAGAGAGAGCTTGGTGACACTGTCTAGATTTTCATGTAAATTTATTGCGTTTTTTCTTTTGTGTGGTATTGGTGGGATGGGTGGGACTAGTACTACTGCTATAAAGATTAAGCGGTCGATCGAGTCACAGTGGAGTGCAACTTATATAGAATGGGTTCACCGTCACGTGGAGTCCAGATCCAATAACACATTGTCATGTGGAGAAAAACTTGCACATGACAATGCATTATTGAACAAGAGAAGCCACGTGACGGTGAACCCGTTTTATATAAGTTCTTCTCGTCACAGTGGAGAGAGGACAAGGGACCCATAAGTTTTGTCTGCTGGATTGAAAATAGTTGGAATGAATTCAGATTCAAAAGTTCCTAATAGGCGTCAAACTTGAACGACTTGATAAATAAAAAAGAGTAGATATCCGTAATCATATATATGGCACTGTGTAAGAGATAAAAAGAGTTGAATTGAAGAGTTGATTGTGTGTGTATATTGTTTCATTCTGCGTGGTTGACGGGCCAAAGTTAATGACAAGACGAGTTATGCGTAGAGTTAGGAGTTTAAAAGGTATAGAGGTCAATACTTCAATTAGGGTTCGAAATGGAATGACAACTAAAAGTAACTCGACCGCCTGAAGAGGAGATGTTTAACATTAATTATTCACCAAGAGTTTGCGTTTTCTGCTATTCTTTGGTTGATGCATGCATGCATGAAAACTTCCTTCTTACTTTGACCGGTCAAATCTTGTACAAAGTGAAGCCAGCCTGCTGGAATTTGGACTTCTTCTGTCCAAGTCAAATCACTTGCCTTTAGTTAGTACATCCCACACTCAAAGGCAACCCACTATTCCCATGGTAGAAACGTGGCTGCTTGCTTCTTGAATGATTACCTGCAGAGAAGTTGGCAGCCTGCGGTTTCTCTTCACTTGACTTAATATATTGTTGATGATATTTGTGGTAGAAATATTATGCCGCCGTCTAATTGACGAAATTATATCTACAAAATAAAGATAAATTTTTAGTTAAAGACCAAACTACAAGCTCGGGGGAAGGGGGGGTTTCGTCAATGAATTTCTGATGCTTAAATCGGAAAATTGTGTAGAGAATGAGGTATTTTTTAGCGTAAAATTGCTTAACATAGAACTGACTGTAGATGGGGTATTTATAGGAGCTGGGACAACCACATGGGTGGGAAAGCCATGCCATGTGTCGACGTCCAGTTGGCCAACTTGTGTTATCTGATGGATGGATTTGTACTTATACAATGACAGTAGGCGATATTATTTTTAAGATGTTCAGAATATCTTAAATATGCTGAGAATAATCCTTGAATATATTAATAAAATTAATTAATAATATCCTAAGAATTATTTTGGAGAATCCTTGATTGATTGTGATTGAATGTCTTTCTTGATAAAAGGAATTTGTCTTCAATTAGAAAGCTTAAATGTAGGAATTAATGATTAATTCCTCTTTTAATTCTCTTGCCTTCTCCTTGCCATGTGCAGCTTAGCTTGGAGTAATTGTAGTTAGGAACTTAGGGCTTTTAGTTCGGTTGAATTGCCGAGTAACAAATGCGAGCCTTATTCTCTTGGATCACATTGAATGAGTCAACTAGTCTTTAATATTCCTTGGGCTAGGGTTTCAATAAATATGAGCCTTGCCAATTAATGAGGGCATTCTTGTCAATAGTGAATGAAAATCTATGTGTTAACTTCATGATCCCGAATGCCCTTGAGCTCTTTCCTCTTCCCTACGCTGCCTGCTTTAGTGTGAGATGGGAGGATTTCTCTACGAGTCAAGTCGCGAATGAATACTGTGCCTAGGCTCAGGTCTTGAATGTCTTTCAGAGTGTGGACCCAACCTTGAGTGCACACCTGCCTAAGGGCTAAGGTAGGAATGTACGTCTCTCTACGCACCAAGGCATGAGAGTACATTTCCTCGAAAGCCAAGGTGAGAATGTATGCTGCTTGAACACTCTGTTCGAGGTTGGTCAAGTGGCTGCTTTCCGGAACACCTATGAAAATAGGGTTATTCTTCAGCTCTTATTCTACTTAGGGAGTCCTTGTTAATAGTGCATTGCGTCCCGATTCTCCCAATAAGTTGGCTCACCAAAATGGTTCGTTGCGCGAGAGCACTTGTCGAGTCTGCGACTTGCTGAGATAGGTTCATCTTGCCATTAAGAGTAGAAGGGCCAAGCCAGTAAGCATCTCTGTAATGGGTGTGTAGTGGATGACGGGCCGGGTCGAGCTGAATTGCCGAAAAAGGGCTGAAATTACCCTAGGTTCAATTTCATGTTCTTGGGACGAACCAGCATGTAAGGTCGAAACCATGCCAGGTTTAGGATCATGCAACTGGTTTGGCTAGACCAGTTCTGAAGTCGGTCTGCTAGACTGGGCTGGGCATGCGGGCGCTGGAGTGGGCTAGTCCATTTGGACTATAGGCATTGATGTCAGCACAGGCTGTATAAAAGGTCCATCGCTTGGGCAATCTTGACTAGGCTACAACTACTGCTATTGTTGTTGATGGCGGATGCCGCCCAGCCTCCGTTCTCCGTCGTGAGGAACGACGGCACTGGGCCGGGGCTTGGCCATGACTTCCATCGGTGGGTGCAAACCCAAGCTTATAGAGAGTGCCATTCGTGGTTTCAAAAATTTCAACCATGTTTTCCCTTGTCTAATGCACGTGAATCAAGGGATTTAAAATTCGGAGATTGGTTACAATTAGAGAAGTTCCATGAAGGTGAAAATTTGAAATAATAATTTAAGAGTCGCTTTAAGAATTAAATCAAGCTCTCAATGAAAGCACCAATTTGTGGGAACAAAATTTCGCCGTCTTTGAATTGACGAAATTATACCTACAAAACAAAGAGATACTTTTGGTTAAAGACTAAACCACAAGCCAGAGAGGGGCTTGGCCAATGAACTTCCGATGCCTAAGTTAGAAAACTTTGTGTAGAGAATGAGGTGTTCTTTAACGTAGAATTGCTTACCAAAGAACTTACTATAGAGGGCACATTTATAGAAGCTAGGCTAGCCACATGGGTGGGGAAGCCCACGCCATGTGTCGACGTCCAGTTGGCCAAGTTATGTCATCCGATGGATAAAATTGTACTTGTGCAATGACAGTACGAGATAATATGTTAAAATGCTCAGAATATCTTAAAGATACCGAGAATAATTTTTGAAGATATTATTAAAGTTAATTAATAATATCATAAGAATTATCTTGGAGAATCCTTGATTGATGGTGACTAAATGTCTTCCTTGATAAATTTTTTTTTTATCTTCAATTGGAAAGCTTAAAGGTAGGAATTAGTGATTAATTCCTCATTTAATTTCTTTTTCTTAGGGTTAACTGCATTTTACACCACAAGGTTTATGAGTGATTTGCAAAATGAGCTACAAGGTTTCAATTTTTGCATTTTACACCACATAGTTTCTGAATTGCACCAATTTAACATCTCCGTCAATTTCACCGTCTAATTATACGTTAAGTGGTGATGTGACATATACTTGACTCACATTTTAAGCACTTGTTGACCGTCAATTTCAATATTTAGTACTTTACTCTTTTAATCATTTTAAAAAATTGATGGTCAAAGAGTGCTTAAAATGTGGGCCAACTATATGCCACGTCACCATTTAATGTCTAATTAGACTGTGAAATTGACGGAGACGTTAAATTGGTGCAATTCGAAAACCACGTGGTGTAAAATGCAAAAATTAAAACTTTGTGACTCATTTTGCAAATCACCCCCAAACCTTGTGGTATAAATTACAGTTTACCATTTTTCTTATCTCCTTGCCATGTGGAGCTTAACTTGGAGTAATTGTAGTTAGGAGCTCAGGACTTCAAGTTTAATTGAATTGCTGGGTAATAAATGTGGGCCTTCTGCTCTTGGATTGCATTGATTTTTTATTTTATTTTTGTCATTGGATTGCATTGGATGAGTCCACTAGTTTTTAATGTTCCTCATGTGTCTTGCCAATTAATGAGAGCATTCTTGTCAATATTGAATGAAAATTCACTTGTCAGCTTTATGAATATTTTGAATTATTTTTGGCTCCATAATATTCGAATGGAGCTTTGTGAATTTGTAGCGTCCCAAGTTCGACATGTGCAATAAGTCAATATGGTGGCGCATAAATTGACCAAATTGACCTTATTCTCTAATTTTGATTCTTATTAATTTGAAGAGGCTTTGCACTTAATTCAGAGTGTTCTCCTTCAAGATTGTATACTTTATTAACAGACGATAAAATTTCTACCGTTCAACGCAAAAACAAATTAACTGAGAATATTGATTTTATGAAAAGATACTTTATTAACTACTAAACAAAATGAATTTATTTAACGTTAATACAAACAAAACACAAAATAAAGACCAAGCCCCAGTTAGGAGGAGGGACTAGGGAGTAAAAAAAGGGGGCATGAAGTTCACCGACTCACCAGTGATAGAGCTGCCGGTACGCGACGCCCTCCTTTCCCTCCAACAAGACAACGGCTCCTTCCACGTCGGCACCTCCGTCTGGCCCTGCTCCTTAGTCCTCGTCAAATTCGCCGAGCGCTGGGCCCCACCCAACCCCAACATTCCCCACAACCCCTACTCCTCCCTCCTCGACTTCCACGGCAAGCGCGCTGTCGAGCTCGGCGCCGGATGCGGGGCCGCCGGCATGGGCCTGTACCTCCTCGGCCTGACCGACCTCGTCCTCACTGATATTCCCGCGGTCATGCCCGCACTGAAGCACAACCTCAAGCGCAACAAACCCGTCCTGGGGAAAACGATCAAGCACGCCATCGTGCACTGGAACAAGGCTGCCGATCAGGCCAAGTCCCTGAGTCCGCCGTACGACGTCGTCGTGGCGACGGACGTTGTGTACATAGAGGAGACTGTGGGCCCGCTCGTGTCCACCATGGAGGCGCTGGTTAAGGACGACGGCGTTGTTTTACTTGGGTACCAAGTGAGGTCCCCGGAAGCACACCAACTGTTCTGGGAAATGTGTGAGAGGGTTTTTTTGATCGAGAAAGTTCCGCATGAGGATTTGCACCCCGATTATGCGTACGAAGAGGCCGATGTGTTCGTCTTGCGCAAGAAGCAAAGGGGAGGGCTCACTCATCAGATTACTCCTCCTGAATCCTGAGTGCAGGTTTTTGGTTTTTGGTTTTCGGATTTCGGAACTTCTTTTTTTGTGCTTTTGTTGTTTGTTGAAAATTTTATGAAGTTTGTGTTGTTTGTGTTTGCGTCTTTTTGATACCCTACTACTCCATGCTGTTGTTGTTTATGTATCCATTGATCTCAATACACACTGCTTGTAAAATTGCTTACAAAATGATTAGGAGTTTCGAATGTAGTACTCAAATCAAATTTTCGCTGATAATTCACACTCGTGTATAATCAGAGAATTCTTAGCGTAGCAGTGGAAATGATTGAAAATAATAACAATAATAGTTATAACTGAATCATATTATTTGATTGGTGGCGGACATGAGAAGACGTCGGAAAAGTTATTTGTTACCCAGTTGAAACTGATGGATGAGAAATTGTTACAGAAGATCCGGTGAACTCAGAGGAATTGGTGCTATCGCCATAGCATGACTCGATTTGATCTCCTTCAGAAGCATTAGAGCTAGCCCACCTCGAGGGTGATATTGCAGAAGGAAATGTGAAAACTGGCCTGTTTGATGGGAGGATTGGCAATGGAAGTTCGAAGTTAAGCGCTTGAATTGCTTGTTGAATTGAAGGCCTTGAACTGTCACACGGATGAACACACCACAATCCAACAATCATCAAGCACTCCATCTGCTTCTCATCAAAAATACCATTCAATTTTGTGTCAGCTGCTTCTGTGACTTTCCCTTCTCCATAAAGCTTCCAAACCCAATCCACCACATTAGCTCTACCACTTTCGGACTCGGAAGCAATAAAGGGTTTTCTCCCGCAGGCTATTTCCAAAGCAACAACTCCGAAGCTATAGACATCTGTTTCTTTGGTATTTTTACCCGTCAAAAATAATTCAGGAGCGATGTAGCCTGCGGTTCCTACAATACCCGTGTCCATTTGCTCTTTGTGGTCCTCAAGCATCGCAAACCCAAACCCCCCTAGTTTAGCGTTGAAATTTGAATCTAACATTACGTTCCTGGATTTGATATCCCTATGCAGCACACAATATTCCAATTCTTGTTGTAGATAGAGCAACCCGGAGGCCAAACCTTGAGCAATTTTGTATCGTAGCGCCCAAACTAGCAAGCTTCCTTGGTACAAATGAGAATCTAAACTACCGTTGGGCATGAACTCATAAGCAAGTAGGAGTTGTTTTTTCTCGTGGCACCAACCGATGAGTTGCATCAGATTCCGATGCCTAAGTCGACTGATGATCCTTACTTCTGATACAACTTCCTTGAGCCCCTTCTCAGCTCCCACTGATATCTTCTTAACAGCAGCATAGGAGTCCAAGTCTTTTAGGTAGCCCCTGTAAATGGCCCCAAAGTATTCCTCTCCAAGCTTTTCTCCCTCACTAAAATGTCGTGTCGCAGAAGCCAATTCGCTGTACGAAAACTGCCTGGGGCCGCCAATCACCTTCTGTAACTGGTCAACCGAGTCATGAGGACTCATAAGCTTTGTATCAGTCCTTTCTCTGGCTATCATTTTCTTGCACGAGTTGAACAAACCCAAACCTACGACACAAATCAAGATAAATCCACCACCACCAGTAGTACTACCGATAATCACCGCTAGAGATTTCTTGCGTTTTTTTGGCTTGACTTTAGAACTGCGGGCTGGCGTCGGAACTGGAGATTCTTGCTTTTTTTGTTTGCCCGAAAGAGCTAGAGATTCTTCAACCAGCATAGAAGAAGTAAAATTCCATGAGGCGATGTTGTGCGAAGCAGGAGCATCACGTGTTGAAGCAGAAAAGCCGACAATGACCCAATCCGGCAAGTAGTCATTCAGATCAACCAAGTAACTGAGAGAACTAATCACTTGCTCTTGGGTGTCCTTAGCATAAGTGGTGAAGGCAACACTAAGATTTTTCGAGCTCGAATTATAACGAATCCCAGCACGATTAAGTTTTCCTTCCAGAAAACCACTATTCCATGGCCTGGTAATATCAGACTTAACAGAGTTGATGTCAATCCCCACATGACTGCCGTCTGGATCCTCCACGGTTGGCCATGAATTCCGATAGGTATCAAACTCCACCGCCACAAACGGGTACTCATTGTTTGGCTCAGTAACATTTTCCACTGAGCTGTTGACAGGGAGGCCCATACTGCTGCCTACTCCAAGTGCTCGGTTGAGTAAGGACCCGTTTGGCGCTAAGAAGAAAGCGAGCCCCCCCTGGGCGGCATAGTTTTTGACATCGACGATGAACGTGAAACTTGTGTTGAAATCGGCAAGTTTTCCGGTAATGTTGTCCCGGAGGAGGAATGGTTCGCCTTACGCAGCACGGCCAACACTTCCATTAGCCTCAAGTGTTTCCCCACCCTCTCTGCCTTTGGTGAGGTGAAGGAATTGGTTGCCGATAACAGCATCTCCCTCGGTAACTAATTTGTTCAACACTTCTGTACTGTTGGTATGATGATCACTTGGTCGGAAAGTGGGGAAATTGAAAGATAAAGGAGCTGCGCAAGGGATTAACAGAAGAAGGATAATAGCAAGGAAGTGATGATCAAGCTTTGGTGAGAGGAGTGCGATGCTGGCCGAGTTATTGGCAGCCATTTTTGTTTTTGGTGGGAAAGAAAAACACTGGCGCTCACAGAGACGAGATACTCTCTTGTCACCAATTCACCGCGTGACAAGCCAGCGGCCTCTAAAATATATAAACAAAGTTTGATTGGGGGGGGAGGGAAAGTGTTCCGAAACCAGCACTTGGGGCCATCTGGTACTTTATTTCTTAGAAACTGCAGTAGTTTCTTTTCAGCGCATTTTCTCTGAAATTCTCCGATATTTTTAAATTTATTTCTTCCTATGCGAATGGTATTGGGAAGGGATGTCGGCCTGAAGTGCACAGATAAATACTTTGAGTAAATTAGTAAATTGAATTATATATAGGCCCCTTAGACCTTTGAGAACTTTTTTAGACTACTTTATAAAGAAATAGTTTTCAATGTACCAAAGTCCAAAACTTTACAATTTTTCTGAAGAACAAGACTTGCTCTTGAAAATTCAGCAGCCACTCTTACATTTATCCAATCTCGTGTGGACACGTGTCCAAGTTTTGATTATTTCCTTTCCTGAATTGTCTTGTAAACTAGAGAAAGTTTATGGGTTAATTGTCTTGTAAATTTGTAACCATGTAAATAGAGGAAGCTACATATGCCTTTAAACTTGTAATCCCTCCAATTCTCGTAACAAAAAAAATACTCTAACCAAATATAATTACAACATAATCCTTACTTAATGCTTCTCCCACCCTCCGGAGTAAGCCAATTCCGTTGATTTGGATCAATGCCGTGAACGTTCATCTCTACCCGGAATCCACCGGATCTAAGCTCTCAACTACACCTTCTGGGCCGGAGGAACTGGTGTTATCATCATTGCCTGAGGACACAGTTTTTCCTTCTTCAGAACTGGTGGTAGGACTAGATGACATTGAGAGTGATATTTCAGGAGGAGAGGTAGTCATTGGCGGCATTGATGGGAGAATAGGCACCGAAACCTCGAAGTTGAGCACTTGAATTGCTTGTTGTATTGAAGGTCTGTAATTGTAATCTGGATGAGCGCACCACAGCCCAACAAGCAGCAAGCATTCCATTTGTTTCTCATCAAAACTTCCACACAACTTTGGGTCAGCTGCTTCAATGATCTTCCCTTCTCCATAAAGCTCCCAAACCCACTCAATTATATTGACTTGACTACTTTCAAACTTTGGTTCGACGGCCTTTCTCCCGCAGCAAATCTCCAAAGCAACAACTCCGAAACTGTAAACATCACTTTCCTTGGTAGCTTTCCCTGTGATAACAAATTCCGGAGCCATGTAGCCCATCCTTCCAGCTAGCAATCTTTTTGGCGAGTGTTCCCAATGACCATCAGGTGTTGCCATCCTGAAATCCCCAAGTTTAGCATTGAAATTTGAATCCAACATAACACTGCTTGATTTGATTTCCCGATGGAGAACCATTTGTTCCAATCCTGCGTGTAGATAGAGCAACCCGGAAGCCAAGCCTTGAGCAATTTTGTATCTTATATCCCAAACTATTGAGATCTGTTCTTTGAACAAATAAGAATCTAAGCTGCCGTTAGGAATGAACTCGTAGACAAGTAGGATTTCTCCTTTTTTATGGCACCAACCAATGAGTTGCACCAGATTTAGATGTCTGAGTCGACTGATAATCCTTACTTCTGTTGCATATACCTGTTTTTGGACATCTGAGGCATACTCTTTGAGCCAGTTGTTAGATCCCCTAGATATCTTCTTCACAGCAACATATGAGTTCAACTCTTTTATATAGCCTTTGTAAACCGCTCCAGATCCTTCCTCTCCAAGCTTTTCTCCATCAGAAAAGTTCCTCGTCGCCCGAGCCAACTCTTTGTACCTAAAGCTCTTCAGAATGATCTCCTTTTCATTCAAATTGTGAGGAGTTGTAAGATTTTGATCAGTTCTTTCTTCTGTTGCTCTTTTCTTGCACGAGTTATACAAACCCAAACCTAAAATACAAGCTAAGATAAACCCACCACTAGCACTAGTACTGATCACGATAACCATTCGTTTCTTGCGTCTTCTTGACTTCACATTAGAACTAGGGCTTGGCTCAGGAACTAGAGATTCATCGTTTTTCATTTGGCCCAAAGGTATGTGAGATTCGATTTCTTTTTCTTGGCCGGAAAGAGCAAGAGATCCATCATCATCACCCAGTAAAATAGAAGTAAAATTCCATGAGATGATGTTATGCAAAGCAGGAGCAGCACCTGTTGAAGCAGAAAAGCCAACAATGACCCAATCCGGCAAGTATTTATTCAGATCAACCAAGTAACTGAGAGAACTAATCACTTGCTCTTGGATGTCATTGGCATAAGTGGTGAAGGCAACACTAAGATTTTTTGAGCTCGAATTATAACGAATCCAAACACGATTAAGTTTTCCTTCCACAATACCACTATTCCAAGGCTTGGTAATACTAGCCTTGACAGAGTTGATGTTGATCCCCACATGACCGGAGTCTGGATCCTCCACCGTTGGCCTTGAATTCCGGGAGCTATCAAACTCCACCGCCACAAAGGGGTACTCAGTGCTTGGCTCTGTAACATTTTCTACCGAGCTGTTGACAGGGAGGCCCATACCGCTACCTACTCCAAGTGCTCGGTTGAGTAAGGATCCGTTTGGTGCTAAGAAGAAAGCAAGCCCCTCGGCATAGGAGGGGGCAGTACTGTTTTTTCCATCAATGCTGAATGTGAAACTTGTGTTGAAATCAGCTAGTTTTCCGGTAGCTTTGTCATGGAGGAGGAAGGGTTCGCTGTAGGTAGCTCGGCCAACACTTTCATTAGTTCTTTCACCACCTGCGTTGTCTTTGGTGAGGCGAATGAATTGGTTGGCGATAACAGCATCTCCCTCGGTAATTAGTAATCTAGTACCGTTGGTACGATCACTCTGTTGGAAAGTGGGGAAATCGAAAGATAAAGGAGCTGCCCAAGGGATTAGCAGAAGCAGGAGAATAACAAGCAAGTGATGATCAAGATTCATCGAGTCGAGCGTGGTGATGGCAGCCATTTTTTGTTTGGGGGGAGAGACAATGTCGCTTTAAAATAGTGCAGACTGTGGAGCTATTTTCGATAGAAAAAAATGTAGCGGAAGTGCTCGGAAACAGGGAAGACCAGCACTTTCTGCCTTCCAACTTTGTATTTTCAGCCTAGTTTGTCTTGCTATATTTCTTGGAAAATACTTAATTGTTAGGGTTTTTATCACCCACGGGCCCTGAACTTTCACTCACCAGACTAATTGATGCCTGAACTTTAAAACCGATCACATAGATGCCCAGACTTATAAAAACAAGACTTTGTGATACTTCCGTCCCAATTCTGTTATCTCTCCGTCAATCTAAATGAGTTTTTATCACCCACGGGCCCTAAACTTTCACTCACCAGACTGATTGATGCCCGAACTTTAAAATCGATCACAGAGATGCCCAGACTTATAAAAACAAGACTTTGTGATACTTCTGTCCCAATTCCATTATCTCTCCGTCAATTAAGAGGGTAAATATGTCATTTCGCACCATATGTTTGATGAAATGACCTTTAAGGCCTTGATTACATGGTCTGATCCTTTCCCTCCTTCTCTTTCTGATTTTCCCTCCCAAATTGGTTGAAATTTCCCTCCTTTTCTTATCATTTCTGTCCAAATTGGTTGACCCAACCTCTTAATATTCTTCCGTATAGAACATTCAATTGATAAAAGGCTACGCCCAAGTAAATTAATTCGATGAATCAATAATTGATTTAGGTCTATTTCATCTAAGAACACATATTGCTTTTGCTTTATTTTGTCTATTTCAACCTTCATTTGATTTAGGTCTATGAATTCTTAAGACTAAGATAGTATGATTAGTTGGTATTATGACTATTATGATATTTTAATAATATTATGGATGTTATGACTATTATGGATTTTCTTATGGATGTTAATTTTGTTATGTTTCTTATGTTCTCATTTTTATTTTTTGGGTTCTTTAGATATAGGTCCTTGTAACTCTTGTTTCCTAAACTTAAATCCATCTATCTTTAAACATCCAAATAAAACCCAAAATTCAAAATTGTTGACATGCGAAAAAATAAGTGACATATTATTACAAATTATTTACAACTTATGCCACAATACCCTAATTATGTTAATGAAGCAATTTAACATTTTAAAATTCAAATAGTAGGTGCACTATTTGTGAGAGTGAAAAACTGTATCATTTCAAGAGTTGACTTCACATGACACACCCCGACCCGAATATCCACGTGGACACCAGATTTAGGGGCGTGCTGACCGTCATCCCGAAGGGATGACGAAGTCATAGAGTGAATAAAATAAGAATTTAATGATGAAATACAGGAATACTGAATTTTAATTGAAAGTAGAAATGCGGAAGTGCGTAGTGTGGGTTAGACCCAATAATACACAAATATCAGAGCTAGGGTGCAGTAAGAATTTAAAGAATATTCTTATCCCGTAGGATAGATATAAACATAATTGAAGGAACACAAGATACACCTACATCCAATGGAGGTAGAGTGAAGATACCAGCAACTGCCACCAACTCGCCTGCCGACTAAAACCTAGGGCCTGGAGGGGCGAAAAACAAAGGTGAGTGGGCCAAGTACAGTTTTTAGAAAACCTTTCAAAAGTGGTAATATCCCCTCGCTGTAAAACCCGTAAGATTTGCTAAAATATCATTTTAATAATAATAGCAACAGTAATGATAATCACAGTAATAAACTCTAAGTAATGCATGGGCCCACGCCCAAAAGGATACGGGTAGCATGAAATAACAAAAACAGCGGTAAAACCAATATCATACGAAAACGCATATCATAGCACACAAGTCATGCAGAAAGTAGCTACATGACAGGCTGGGTGTTTCACATAAAAGACGCTCTAGCACTACATGCACGTGAAGCTGGCACAAGAATGTGCGTCACAACAAGTCTAGTCGCCAAGGCGACCTAGAACAGGCTGGCACCTATCATGGATCCATGTTGAGCGTAATGGTGCGTGTGAACATACACGTGAAGCTGGTCCACTTCCGGACAGTGCTAACACCGTGCTAAATGCAAGTACGGGTAAAATCCCAAATACGTATAGACATGCCAACAGTTGTTCAAAATACGCTAAACAGCATGAAGAATATAACAAGATACCATAAATAAATCATTTAACGAGTTTCATCAATCATGGCATGCTATACAGGTTCATAAATCACAGTTGAACACATTTGAGAAATAATAATAATTTAAAAAAATAGGGCCCACTCACTGGTATGTAGCCGGGTCGTAGCCGCCGTACCTAGCCTGAGCCCGAAACTCCTCGGGATAGGTCTCACCTATATGAGAAGTTACTATACTAATCATTAACTAGGTCAATTCCAAAGAAATTACGGAAAAGACACGAATTCTCCACTGTTTGCTCAAATTGGAGGTCTAAAACACTTCTAAAATTACCAAACGTACCACCCCTAGGTAGTACGCGTCGTCACGAGTCGCCTCGCGAAGACGGCGTCGAAAAATAGTGTCTCACGCGCTCCCACGCGCGGATGGAAGAATCGGAGCCGCGGCCCACGCGCGGCTCACGCGCGCCGAGTCAAAGTCAACGGAGCCGGTCAACTCGGCTCGGCTAAGCCGGTCAACTCGGCTCGGCTAAGCCGGTCGGCTCGGCTCGGCTCAAGCCGATGACGTCAGCGCCGGTCGTCTTCTCCGATTTTCCGGTCGCCGGCGCCGCCGCGCCGTCGCCGGAATCTGGGTTTCATGGCCGAAATTTCTGGAATTTTTCAAGGGTTCCTAACTTCTTCAATTCTAAGCCAAAATTTACGATTTTTATATCAAATTGAAGCTGGGAATGAGTAGAGTTTGAAAACACTCACCAACACCTCAAAAGGTGGCCGGAGCTGGTCGGAAAAAGCCGCGAAAGTTTCGGCCAAAAAGTGACTTCTCCGTTCTCGTCGATTTCTCCACTTCCAGACCTTGGGTTGGGTTCCCAAGGTCTCCAAAAGGTTTTTGGTGATGAGTTTGAGTTATAACAAGCTCCAAATCGCCGTGTTCGAAGTCGGCAAAAATCGAACTCCGACGAACTGGTTTTTTCCAGTTTGCAGGGGTTGAGTTTCAGGGTCCCTGGGTTTCAAAATCACCCCCAGATTCCTGGGTTTGAACAAAGAAGACAATTTAGCAATGTTTTGAGGGAAGAACCAAACCAAGAAGCCAAACTCAAGCCACGGGTGGCTTGAGTAATTTTTCATTCTCACCATGAACAGGTTCTGTGCAATCCAAGGTTGCTGCCACGAGTCCCACAGAGTTTGGTCAGCAGCCTGCAATTAACAAGAACGAAGATTGGGACTGGTTTCACGAAGAAATTCGAAGAAGGAACAAGAAAATGCCACGGGGTGGCTTAAACAGTTTCATACCAGGAACTGGGTTCTTCCCAGGTTTCAGATCACCCAAAATGAAGCTGCTGCAGAGTCCAAAATGAAGGAGTTGGAGCTGCAGTGTTTGGCTTTGAGAATTCAGGAGGCAGAGGGGAAGGCTCGGTCTTGGTTTGTGCTTGCAGAAAGGAAGATAGCAAAGGGGGATGGATTTGAGTGTGAAACCAGCAAAGATGTCAGTAGCTTTTCCATAAAATGGGGGATGTGTTGGGTGAGGGAATCAGATAGAAGAGAGAGGCTGGGATTGTGTGAAGAAAATCACACACAAGGTCCTCATTTTAAATCTGTAAGATTCAACGAATATACAGTTCGTCAAATACGCATGCAAGCATGCAGAGTGAATAGCATCGGTGCAGAGCACCTAGCTTTGTTGAAAACCACGGGCGTGTAGCCCACAGAAAAGTAAAATACTGCACAGGTATTTTACCCGCACTAATCGTAACTTGCACACCTCAAGTCCGAAAATTAATCCGTACGCGTCTACGGATTCGTGGTGATACGTACAATTCAAAAAGTACGGAAATAAGTAGAGAAAAAAATTCAAATTTCTTCACAGAAATACGTAGCCACTAAGGGCATTTTCGTCAATTCACACCTTCGGAGAATAAAATACAATACTTTTAGGGACGGGATGTAACATCACAATTATAAATTTATGGTATGCAAATAATTTACTTATACTTTTTATCTAAAATAGAGTTAAATTAATTTTTAATCAAATAACATGCCTCTGTTTTTGTACTAATTAATTTACCTATATATAAATTTATCTATATGATTAGCACGTTATTTATTTTTGTAGGTAAATTATTTTGCATGTATTATTATTTTATATGCAAATAATTGACCTATATTTTTATGTAAAATATAGGTAAATTATTTTGTAGGTAAATTATTTTGCATGAATTTTTACATATATTAGACTTTTTTTTTTAATTATATATGTGTATGTGTAAAATAATTTACCTACATTTATATGTAAAATATAATCTTCGTGACATTAATTAAGCATGTATTATTACATATTTTAGGCATGTTTTATTGTTCTTATATATAAGGCAATGAATTTATAACATTAATGTTTTTTTTCTTTTTGTAAAATCATTAATTCTCCCTTACAATCCGTATGGAATTAATTGTGTACATCAAACATTCAAATATGGGTATTTTAGGCATCTAAAAAATTTAAAATGTGTAAAGTCAAAAATAATTAATGAATTTGCTTATGTGGAGTCTAGTCAATGGGTTATAATCGAGTAAAAAACTTATGTCGGATTTTATGTAGAGAAAATTAAATTTCAGGGACTAAAGTCACATTTTCAGTTTTTTTTTTTTGTCTTTTTATTCAATTTTATACCAACATGCAAATCACATTGGCAATTTTGTTTCATTCAATATTTCAATTATTGATTCATCGAATTAATTTACTTGCATCTAAGAACAATATTTCATTCAATATTTCAATTATTGATTCATCGAATTAATTTACCTGCATCTAATAACAATATTTCATTCAATATTTCAATTATTGATTCATCGAATTAATTTACTTGGGCGTAGCCTTTTATCAATTGAATGTTCTATACGGAATGACATTAAGAGGTTGGGTCAACCAATTTGGACGGAAATGATAACAAAAGGAGGGAAATTTCAACCAATTTGGGAGGGAAAATAGGAAAGAGAAGGAGGGAAAAGATCAGACCATGTAATCAAGGCCTTAAAGGTCATTTTATCAAACATATGGTGCGAAATGACATATTTACCCTTTTAATTGACGGAGAGATAACGGAATTGGGACGGAAGTATCACAAAGTCTTGTTTTTATAAGTCTGGGCATCTCTGTGATCGGTTTTAAAGTTCGGGCATCAATCAGTCTGGTGAGTGAAAGTTCAGAGCCCGTGGGTGATAAAAACCCATTTAGATTGACGGAGAGATAACGGAATTGGGACAGAAGTATCACAAAGTCTTGTTTTTATAAGTCCGGGCATCTCTGTGATCGGTTTTAAAGTTCAGGCATCAATCAGTCTGGTGAATAAAAGTTCAGGGCCCGTCGGTGATAAAAACTCTAATTGTTATGTAGTTTTTTCTTCCCTGTGACGCAATCATAGAACTTCATCTGTGGTCCCCTGTGATGATATTTTTCTAGTGTACAAATTTAGCTTACGTCAATACAATTTTTTTAACTAAAAGCAAAGCAACTATTGCAGTTGTTTGTAGGGTCTGGTCAATAAGCTCTTGATAAGCATTTTCCCTAAAATTCTCTAGACTTTACCGTCTTTCTTTTTCATTTCCTTATTCTTTTATACAATCGATAACGGGAAGGGGTCACTGAACACAATACCTTGAGTTCGTAGATAAATAATTTTATGTACACTATTTTTTTCGGGTCTCTTGCACACTCTTCTTTTTTTTAGCCGTTGATTATACAATCAATGAAAAATATAAGGATATGCATAAGTTGAAAAAAAGTAATTAGAAATCACTTCTTTACTATTAGCAACTTTAATTACAAGCCCCTTAAAGTAAATAGGAGTTTTTAACATAATTTATAAAGAGATTAATGCTCATATGCCATAACTAATATTAGCCAACTTTACAATTTGTGTGAAAAAAAGAAAGACTAACATGTAGACTTCGTTTGACAACTTTCAGAACTAGTATCGCCGGCCATGGACATTGGGAGTGACAGTGGAGGAGAAAAATGGATTGCCATGGACATACTTTGGGGGGGGGGGGGGGCGCTATTGGCAATGGAACTTTGAAGTTCAGCACTTGAATCGCTTGTTGTATTGAAGGTCTTATGTTATAATTTATATGAGCACACCACAACCCAACAACAAGCAAGCACTCCATTTGTTCCACATCAAACTCTCCACACAATTTTGGGTCAGCTGCTTCAAGGACTTTCCCTTCTCTGTAAAGCTCCCGAACCCACTCCACCATACTGATTTGATCACTTTCAAACTTGGAGTCGATGGGTTTTCTCCCGCAAGCTATCTCCAAAGCAACCACGCCGAAGCTGTAAACATCAAATTCCTTGCTAGCCTTTCCTGTGGTAACGTATTCTGGAGCCATGTAGCCCATGGTTCCAGCTAGAATCATTGTTTGTGATTGTTTTCCGTGGTCTACAAGTCTAGCTAACCCCAAATCCCCAAGTTTTGCGGTGAAACTGGAATCCAACATAACATTGCTTGATTTTATATCCCTATATGGAGCACGCATTGTTCCCATTCTTCGTGTAGATAGAGCAAACTGGATGCCAAGCCTTGAGCAATTTTGTATCTTGCCTCCCAAATTAACAAACTTTCCTTTTGGAAGAGATGGAAATCTAACCTGCTGTTGTTCATGAACTCGTAAACAAGTAGGAGTTCTCTTTTTTCATGGCACCAACCAATAAGTTGCACTAGATTTCTATGCCTAAGTCGACTGATGACCCTCACTTCTGATGCATACTATTTCAGCCCTTGTCGGGACCGTTTGGATATCCTCTTGACAGCAACATATGTATTCAAGTCTTTTATGAAGCCTCTATAAACCCCACCAAATCCTCCCTCTCCAATCTTTCCCCCCTCCACAAAATTACTTGTCACACAAGCCAACGCTTTGTATGCGAACTTTCTGGGGCCAATACCCTTTTGCAATTCCTTGTCCATCAAGTCATCAACTATAAGATCCTCATCACATTCTCCTCCTTTCTTAAACTTCCACCAGATGAACCAAACCCAACACACCAGCCAAAATAATCATCAAGCTAACCGCTATTCCGATAATTAACAGAAATGTAAGTTGTTACTTGAGAGCAATTGAAGTTTAAGGTGAAAATAGAGAGCAATTGATACGTTAAAAAAGTGTTTGACGACATTGAACAATTGGCCGGCTTCTTATTTGTTGCTTTGCCTTTGGCATGTGGTATATACATTGTATTATTACAGACGGCAATCTTCATGAAAAAAACTTCAATAGCACCGCTTAGCAAATCCATTTTTCACTTTCTAACGAATCAGACACGTTGACTTGCAGCATTTCTAACACACGCTTACAGTTTTGGAAGTACACCAATGTGCTACGAACAGTCCCCACGCCCCGTTGATGCAGGTGGGTCTAGGGTTTAGCTAAACAATAATCTTCACTTGCATATGGAAAAGACACCGAAACCAAACGGTAACCCAAGCATCCAAATATCAAATAAAGTAGAGTCCAAGAACCTCCAAAACGAAACAGACATGCATGGGCTTTTCTATTGTTACTGCTGCAACCTGGATTAACTCCGAAAGTAACATAGAAGGTTACTATTCTAATGTTACTTTCACCTTGCACGCCGGTCCCTCTAAAGACTCGAAAAGTTGGTGGACACTATCAGGTGTGGAGCAAAACCTTTCCCGGGTAAAACCCCGGGCAGGAGAAGAGCACCACACCCGTGCATAAAATGCAAATACAAAGCAACTCAGTTTGTGGTTACAAAAGAATCACCAACCAAAATATTATCCAACCATGGGGGACCAACTTCTTTCCAAAAACCGGCACTGACGACAAGGACAAAGCAGCTTTAGCAAGGGAATGGGCAGCCTTGTTACAAGAACGCCCCACACGGAACCATTTAATACAATCAAAGGTTTTTCCAGGAGCTCTGCATTCTTCTAGAATCACACCATTGTCACTGAAATCCCACCCAGAATGATTCATAGACTTGATCACTTTTAATTTTGAGGGATTACACTCCACCTCAAGATGTTGAATACCAATGGCTTTGCAGAAATTTAATCCATGCATCAAAGCCAACGCTTCTGCAGCAGCATGAGCAGATAAACCACCCTCAATTGGAATTGACAATGCTCCTATGAACTTCCATTCACAATCTCGTACCACACCACCTGTAGAGAAACAGAATATGCAGGCGATAGGAAAGCAAAGTATGCAGAAAGTAAGTTGTCAAAAGGAGAAGTCTATATTTTGGAGAATGGTTCGATAATTATTACTATACAATTGGTAGAGATATATAAGTATGTACATCATTGACTTTTGTATAGCAATTACAGGTAAGTAATAATACAATAAATGTAATACAATCAATAAGATTCATATGGTGAAGAAGGTCTTGGCTGAGTGGAGGGAATTGAGGGATTGTTGTCTGGTTGACTTGTGGAACATTCCTCTACAGATTTGGTGGAATTATGTGTGGCTGTGATAATTCTCTTGTCACCACCTAACCCCACTCTCCCTCTCTTGCTATCAAAAGCTCCATCAACGTTCAATTTCAAAGTTGCAGCAAGTTGGATTGAAAATTCCAATTCCAATAAAAAAAATTCCGCTTCAAATCCAAAAATTCTAAAGTCCAAACATTTACGAAAAAATTGGATTTAAATTGGAATGTATCTAGAGATTCTAAAAATTCTGAATTTCTGATATGATTTTATCTGAAATCTGCCAAACTTAATTCAGAAAATCTGATATAGTCTGAATTTTTAGACGGAAACCGAATTAGTATTGTAGTTTTGGCTTAGGCATGTGGTAGTAAATATACAATGAACTGCAATGATCAGATTACGTAATTTAGACATATTTTAACACCAGTTTTGAAGCTAATACGAACTACCATTCAATGTTTTTTTTTTTTTACAATTAAGGTCCGGAACTTGAACTTTTGCAATATTGAGACACATTAAATTGAGGAGCAAAATAGATAAACCAGCAGTATTATCACAGGACAACATTGAGAGACATTCAACTAGCTAAGGAGCTAAGTATGCGGGTGGGAGAATGGGCAATGGAACTTCAAAGTTAAGCACTTGAATCGCTTGCTGTATCGATGGCCTCATATTGTAATTCCGGTGAGCACACCACAACCCAACAATCATCAAGCACTCCATTTGCTTCACATCAAAATATCCGCATAGTTTCGGATCAGCTGCTTCAAGGACTTTCCCTTCTCCATAAAGCTCCCACACCCACTCCACCATACTGATTTCAATACTTTCGAACTTGAAAGAATCGATGGGTTGTCTCCCGCAAGCTATCTCCAATGCAACAATTCCGAAGCTGTAAACATCAAACTCCTTGCTAGCCTTTCCTGTGGTAACATATTCCGGAGCCATGTAGCCCATAGTTCCAGCTAGAGTAGTTGTTTTCGATTGCTTTCCGTGGTCCACAAGTCGAGCTAGTCCAAAGTCTCCAAGTTTCGCTGTGAAATTAGCATCCAACATAACATTGCTGGATTTGATATCCCTATGAAGCACACATTGTTCCCATCCTTCGTGTAGATAGAACAAACCACAAGCTAAGCCTTGCACAATTTTGTATCTTACCTCCCAAACCAACAAGGTTTTAGCCCTGAAAAGATGGAAATCTAAACTGCCGTTTGGCATGAACTCGTAAACAAGTAGGAGTTCTCTTTTTTCGTGGCACCAGCCAATGAGTTGCACTAGGTTCCGATGCCTAAGTCGACTTATGACAGTTACTTCTGATGCGTACTCCTTCAGCCCTTGTCTAGACCCTTTCGATATCCTCTTAACCGCCACATATGAGTTCAAGTCTTTTATGAAGCCGTTATAAACGCCACCAAATCCTCCCTCTCCAAGCTTTTCTCTCTCCACAAAGTTACTCGTCGCACGAGCCAACTTGTTATAGGAAAACTTCCTCGCGCCAGTTTGCTTTTCGAAGTCATTGTCAATCAAGTCCATGTTTGCCATAGGACGTTCATCAATATTTTCTCCTCTTTTCCACCTCTTCCACAAGATGAACCAAACAAAACCAAACGCACCAACCAACACAAAACCCCCACCAGCACCCAGTGCAACGAACATTAGTATATTATTAAAACTTGGGTTTGTATTAGTTTCATAATCATCTAGATAAGTGGAGGTAAAATTCCATGAGACGATCTTATGCAAAGCAAAAGCCACACCTGAGGTTGCCGTGGAGGCGGAGAAACCAGCAATGACCAAATCGGGCAAGTACTGAGTCAGGTCGACTTTGTGATAAATAGTTTTCAATACTTGAGTACCATTTACCAAACTAGTAGTGAAGGTAACCCTAAGACTTTTTGAGGTAGAATTGTAACTAATTTTAGCACGATTTTGTTGTCCTTCCAAAATGCCACCGTTCCAAGGCGTGGTTCTTTTAGACTTGAGCGAGTTAATGTCTATACCCACATGATCCCATTCGGGATCATCGACGCTTTCCTTCTCATTTATGAAGATATCAAACTCCACTGCGACAAATGGGTACTGAGTACTCCTTGGCATGTTTCCCGGCAGGTTCCCCACGGGAAGGCCAAAACTGCCGCCTATTAATAGTGTGCGGTTGAATATGGACCCGTATGGCGCTAGGAAGAACGCGAGGCCGTCCGCATAGGGGATTTGGTTTTGGGAATCAATGACGAATCTGAAATGTGTGGTGAAATCAGCGAGTTTTCCGGTGGTGGTTTCCCGAAGGAGGAAGGGCTGGTGGTAAGTGGCTCGACCGAAGCTCCCTAACGTGTAGTCTAGTTGGTCTTCGGTGAGGCGGATGAACTGGTTGTCGATGACAGCATCTCCTTCGGTGATTAGTCTAGTGTTGGTATCACTTTGCTGGAAGCTAGGGAAACGGAAAGTTAACGGAGTTGCACAAGGGATTAACAGAAGAAAGATACATGATCTTGTTAAGAGAAGAAGAAGGAAGTGAAACTTTGGTGACTGGATAGTGATCATGATCCCAAAGTTGTTAACAACAATGTTTAGTAGAGAGAGAGAGAGAGAGAATATATTGGGAAGAAAGACCAAGCAGATGATCCGAATTCAAAAAAGTTTAAGATAGAGAGCCATTTTTTAGTTTAATATAGATGGATAATGTTTTCGCTGGCAGAATTTATGATACGACAAATTATTTGTCTTGTTTTATTTTCAATGCAAAAGGAAAGGAACAACGATTTTCTGAGAAGGAAATATCAATGTAAATGGCTTTTTCATGTTTTTAAACTTATAAAGCAGCACAAAAACTAAAGAACAAAATCATGCATGCGCGCGGAAATACCAACACTTAACAGCAAATTGTCCATCATCATCAGTCTGCAGAAATTAATTAGAATATATACAATGGCGAATGTCACCAAGCTCATCGTCAACTTTGAAGTTCGATCTTCTCCCGAATGAAAAACACGGATGGACTTCCACTTCAACCTAATGACCAAGAGAACATTTTTAGTTAGACCGATATATGAATGATGTTAGAAACATCTATACAAGCTACATATGGAAGAATGTAGAAATCTCATGCAGGAAGCACGTGAACGTACGTGATTAGCAGATGCATGAAGTTAATTACAGAAAACTAATGTTAAACTTTAGTAACCCCCTTTGCAAAACAACTTTTGTTAAAAGTTCTCAATATTATTTGTAATTTTTCTTTTGGTAAATGTCCTATTACAGACGCCACTATTTTAAATGAATAAGACAACTAGTCATAGAAATAATGTCACGTCATTACCTGCTCAAAGCAACTAAACTAGGAACATATATTGGATTAATCGGATCCATCGAAACCACAGTTTATACATATGACTGACAAAATATATAATGCACAAGTACTATGATCCTGTAATCTGAATATTCTCAAGGACAGTAGAGAGATATGGATAAAGTGATAATGTCGAAAAAAGAACGAAAGTGATAATGTCGAAAAAAGAATGAAAGTGAAATTACGGAAATTCGAAGAAAAAAAAAAGATTATGTAATTAGACTTGTTTTTTACCCAAGTGATTTTGATAGATCAGAATTTGTTGCAGAAGATGATGCAATTAACTGTGAGGAATTAGTGTTGTAACCGTCTCAGAAGTATCACTAGACAACTTGGAGCGAAATAGGTGGCCACCGGCATTTTTGATGCGAGATTCGGCAATGGAACCTCCAAGTTGCGCACTTGAATTGGTGGTTGTATATATATTGAAGTCCAAGCCTTGAGCGGTTTTGTATCTTGCTCCCCAAGTTAACAATCTCTGTTCCTTGAATAGATGAGAATCTAAGCTGCCATTGGAGCATGAACTCGGAAGAAGTATGAATTTCTTTCGTGGCACCATTAGTTGCACAAGATTCCGATGCCAAAGTTGACTGATGATTTTTACTTCCGAAGCATACTCCTTCGGTCCTTCCACAGAACCCCTTGATATCCACTTAATTACCAGAAACATATGATTCCAAGTCTGGTATAAATTCTTTGTAAACCCTGCCAAACCCTCCCTCTCCAAGCTTCTTTTCCTCTGAAAAAATTCTTGTTGCTCGAGCCAATTCGCTATATGAAAACTTCCTCGGGCCATTGCCCTTTTCAAATTCATTATCAAAAGTCATGAATCACAGGATCTTCATCACTTTCACTTGTTTCCCTCTTTTTCCACAAGATGAACCAAACCAAACCCAACCGAACCCACCAAGCAAGACAGTACATGCATCCACCAATCCCCAAACCAATTACTTGTCCTATCCTTTGATCATTTCCCGACTTAGGCTTAGAAGTACTAGCAATTAGGCTTGGTAACGGAACTAGAACCACTGATGTCGTGTTGTGCGTTGTAATGTTGATCTCATGGCTCATGGGGATCAACTAATGAGGTCAAACTAAAATTCCCATGAGAAGATCTTAAACAGAGCAACAGAGTTACCCATTGAAGCAGAGAACCCAACAACCACCCAATCTGGCAAGTAGTCTTTCAAATCAATCATGTAATAAAGACAGTAGCAAGGAGAAGGAGAGAGGATGTTGTGATGGAAAGTTAAAAGACAGAAATAGAGGAGTAAATTAAGGATAGGAGGGAAGGACCACAGACCTGTGAACGTGTGACGTTGCATGATAGTTATTCTTCGTAAAATCAGTCCGCACATGTGCGGTTTTTCTTCAGTGCAACGAGTGCGAACACACTTTCACATCATTCAACTTTAGTAAATTTCTCTTTCGGAGTGATTGCTTACTATCTTGGATCTCCGGATTAGTATATCACCACACCAAGAACAACACTACCACTACTCTAAGCATAAACACTTGAATATGGTACATTACTACTCCAAGCACGCACATTAACACTTATCACACTTAGTGTAGTGAATTCAAAGAATAACTGCACATACATGATGGATAGAGATAGATATCTCATGATTCATGAAGAACATGACAAGTGTTTGTACGTGCCGAAAGAGGGAAACAGGTTGTTGAATCAATTACAGAAAATTGATGTCAAATTTAATGAACATCATCAGTCTTTCTACTTCTTACCTCACTTCCTAATTTAAGGTACATTGATCGAAGTTTCATGATTACTTTTATCATATGCAAATTGTTTACAAAACAAACTTTAGAGGGGGACTGGAGAATCAAACTTGATAGTTCTTCACTCCAAATGCTTGTTGTTGCTAGAATCAAATTTTGTACTATCCAAAAAATACAGAAGTACAAATTTCATTCGTAAAATAAAAAACACAGTAGATAAATCAATTGGACTTCAAATTTACATCTTAATCACAAATATAATCATAATATATGAACAGAAAATCTTATAGTGAAATAACATTAATTAACAAAATCTGTAACACTTATATTAATTGGAAGAGCACAGAGAAAAAGCAAGGCACATCTTCAAGTTTGAGATCCTTGAGAACCAGAAGTATCGCAAGACAAGTTTGAGAGTAATCTCGGAGGAGCAAAATAGGTGGGCACTGGCATCGTTGATGGGAGATTTGGCAATGGAACCTCAAAATTGAGCACTTGAATTGCTTGTTGCATTGAAGGCCTCATATTGTAATCTGGATGAGCACACCACAACCCAACAATCATCAAACACTCCATTTGTTTGTCATCAAAATCTCCACAAAGTTTTGGGTCAGCAGCTTTAATGACTTTCTCTTCTCCATAAAGCTCCCAAACCCATTCCACCATTTCAACTTGGCTATTCTCTAAACTGAGATCGATGGGTCTTCTCCCGCAAGCTATTTCCAAAGCAACAATTCCGAAGCTGTAGACATCTGATTGCTTGCTAGCCTTTCCTGTGGTAACATATTCCCAAGCCATGTACCCCCTTGTTCCAGCCACTATTGTTGTTTGTGATTGTTTGTCATGGTCCACAAGTCGAGCTAATCCAAAATCCCCGAGTTTGGCATTGAAATTTGAATCCAACATAACATTGCTGGATTTGATATCTCTATGCAGCACACATTGCTCCCAGTCTTGGTGTAGATATAACAGCCCGGATGCCAAACCTTGTGCAATTTTGTATCTTGCCTCCCAAGTTAACAAGCTTTGTTCTTTGAAAAGATGAGAATCTAAGCTCCCGTTGGGCATGAACTCGTACACAAGTAGGAATTTTCTTTCGTGGCACCAACCAATCAGTTGAACAAGATTGCGATGCCTGAGTCGACTAATGATCTTTACTTCCGATGCATACTCCTTGTATCCTTGTTTAGACCCGCTCGATATCCTCTTGACAGCTACATATGACTCCAAATCAGGTATAAATCCATGATAAACCCCACCAAACGCTCCCTCTCCAAGCTTCTTTTCCTCAGAAAAATTACACGTGGCACGAGCCAATTCACTATACTGAAACTTCCTAGGGCCAGCCCCCTTTTCAAATTCGTCATCACTAAATTCATGAGGTTGATCATCATCACTACTTTCCCATGTTTCCTTCTTCTTCCAGAAAATTAACCAAACCCAACCCAACCCACCAACCAAGACAACAAATCCACCGACTCCCAACCCAACCGCCAGTCCTATACTCTTATTTCCCGACTTGCTCGATCGTGGAAGCACTAAAGTTGAAGTAAAATTCCATGACATGATCTTATGCAGAGCAACATTGTCACCGGTTGAAGCAGAGAACCCGACAACCACCCAATCGGGCAAGTAGTCTATCAGATCGACAATGTAATAAAATTTTGTTATCTCCCTGACTTGGGAATCATCACTAGTTATAAAAGTAGTGAAGGCAACGCTAAGATTTTTTGACGCAGAGTTGTAACTAACGGTAGCGCTATTCGGATTTCCGTCCTTAATCCCTATGAACCAAGGCTGTGTAATTTTAGAATTGAGAGAGTTTACATCGATACCTACATGATTATAATCGGGGTCGTTGATGGTTGGCAGTTTATTGAGGTAGATATCGAACTCCACAGCTACAAATGGGTACTGGTTCCTGATCAGGCTGGCGTCGTTTGAGGGTGTGGAGTTGAAGGGGAGACCGAGGCTGCCACCCTGGCCTAGCGTGGCATTGAGGAAGGAGCCATTTGGTGCTATGAAGAAAGCTAGACCGTCGCCATAGATGGAGTTGTTGTTGGAGTCGATAGCAAAGTGGAAACTGGTGGTGAAGTCGGCTAGTTTTCCAGTGGCGTTTTCTCGGAGGAGGAAAGGTTGGCTGTAGGTGGCTCTGCCGACTCTGCCAATATCTGCGGCGCTTCTTGTGAGGCGGAGGGATTGGGTGCCCAAATAAGCATCGCCCTCTAACAATATGTCGAAGTTAGTTGGACGGAAGCTGGAGAAACTGAAGTTTAATGGAGTTGCAGAAGGAGTTAGCAAAAAGAAGAGAAGAAGATGAAAGCAAAGTTTTAGTGTGAATGTGGTGATGGCTGAGTTTCTGGTCAGGACAACCATTTTACTATTTTTGTCGACTAAAACATAGCAAATAATGCTAAAAAAAAGGGATATTGAATTTGGATTGGAATCGAAAATAACTTGAGACAACTGGTGGTCGACTGCTCTGAGTCAATGAAGAGGAAGTTGTGGTCGGAAAACGCGGCAATGAGGAGGAAGAAGAAGAGGGGCAATGGCAAAAGGAAAATGTCATCCCTTTGGAAGTTTTAATGTTCTTGGTCTAATTGTAAGAAGGAATCAAGAGACGGAGTCAACGACGGCAATGACTATGTTAAATTTTATTTGGTATTTTTATTGGCCTAGTCATGATCCAAACAGTTTAAATGTAAATGTATGATTAATTAGTAGTTTTTTATTCTTGAGAAACTTACTATTTGCAATGCTTTCTTCTTCTTCTCCTTCTTCTTCTTTCAATGAAAGGATGATATTGGATTAGGAGTCGAACTACACATAAGGCTTGATCGTTGGATTACAATAGTAGTCTTACTCTCTAGACCCGCACAAGGCTGATAGAAAGAACCAAGATTCCGAGATTAGCCATCAACTACAAAATAGGCTACTTCATTCCCGCTCAGAGTGATTAAAAATGGCTAACTCCTCGATAGAATCTCACCCCCCCCTGGTCCCCTATCTCTGAAATTTATTAAATAATGAAAAGCGATAATTAAAGAATACAAGCGGGGAGACGAAGCCTAAACTCGCAAAGAGAAAAACAAAGAAACATCAATGAAAACAAAAAAGGGGACAAACTCAAGGTTACGAGCATGGGCGCCAGCTGCAAAATCTGAAACAGTGGTCCACTAATAATAGGCACTAGCAGCCGCACCAAAAGAAGTCAAGGCATTAGCAACTTGATTATCCTCCCGATAAATGTGTGTACAAATAATACTCATCTGACGAAGACGCCATAAACAATTATTCCAATTGACCAAGAGAAACCAATGAATTGAATTAGGGGATTTATGAAAATAATGAATAACCAATGTGGAATTAGTTTCAATCCAAATATTATTCCAATCTCGAACCCAAGCAACACAAACCGCCTCAATGAAAGCTAAAATTTTCGCAACCACTGAACTAACATATTTGAAAAGAAAGCACCAAGGCACATGCACATCATAATTACGAAAAATCCCATTGAAATCGGCACGGCTATTTGCGCAAGAACTATCAATATTAACCTTAAGCCAACTAGATTGCGGCAGACGCCAAATTACCTGAATGAATGAGAGGGCAACGACGAAAAATGGGGAGATACCTAAAGCTGAATAAATAGGTAGCACAGTTGCTTCACGAACTACTACAAACAAAACACACAAGAGTTGCTTCACTAAACCGTGCTAATAGCCAACACTTGGCAAAATCTAAAGGGGCAACTTTTCCTTCAAACCGAATTTGATTACGGAGAGACCAAATTCCCCAAATAAAAGTACATACCACCAAAACCCAAAGATTTCTAGAAGAGCCTGAAAAACCAGCAATAAAAGGCTCAGAAAAAACCTGTAAGAGAGACTCCACTATGTCCAAAGGACGTCGGAAGAGAGCCAACAACCATTGCCATAAAGCTATCGTCCAAGGGCATTCAAAAAAGAGATGCGAAATAGACTCAGAAGCCGAATTACACAGAGAACAACATGAAACTAACATAATTCCAAGGCGTTGAAGAGCCGAATCTGTGAGAAGGCGTCCCTGCAACACCTTCCATGCGAGGCTGAATTCACTGAGACCATATTATCTTCCCCCAAGGCACCTGGTTGTCAAAACTAAGCAAATGAGAATAAGCCTCTTTCACCAAAATAAGGCCAGATAAAGAGCCCGACCACACAAGGAATATGTAGATCAATTGATGCCGCCACCTCGAGAAAATAAGTTACAAAAAATGGCAGGCAAATCCCAATGAAAACTAGTAATGAAATCCCGCACAAGAGCATTAGTATGAGCTAGAGCATCAGGAATCTTAAGATGTGATATTAAAAGCCTACCTAACCAATTATCTGACCAAAAAGAAATTTGTGAACCATCTTCAAGGACCCATATCAAATTCGACGAGATAACGGAGAAAACCTTCTTGAAACCAAGCCAAACGAAAGATTTTTAATATGTGGATAGAGGAATCAAACCGTGATGCATGAAACGGGCGCGCATAAAAACCGCCATCAAAGAAGGCAAATTAAACATATCCCAACAACGTTTGAAAAGAAGAGAGCGATTCAGAACTGACAAATCTTTCAAGCTTAACCCCCGAGATTCTTTGGACGATAACAGACCTGCCAGGAGACAAGAGGAACACAACTAGAATCAGGATCGCCCTACCAGAAAAAATTCCTCACCCAACGTTGTACTTGATTCAGAAGAAGGCGCGGCCAAGCGTAAACTTGGAAGCTCTAAATGAGAATGCTCTGAATGACAGAAGTGAGAAGCTGAAGATGCACTGCTTGAGAAAGCATTTGGCCCTTCCAGGCCAATAGCTTACACTTAACCTTATCTACAATGTCTTGAAAGTAACTACGCATGGGGCGACCCTGAAAGATTGGAACCCCTAAATATTTAAAAGGAAAAGAACCCAAGCCAATTCCAAATAGGTTTGTAATAGACCTATGTTTTGGTCGAGCATATTTACCTAGAAACACTACAGATTTAGATTTATTAACCAATTGACCTGAGTAGTTGAGCCCATATTCAACAATAAAGTGCATGAGATGACGAAGATTGCAACGAGTACCACGTAAGAAAATCATAATATCATCTCCAAAAAGATCGTGTGAAGAGGTAGACCGACCAAGTTGGGCATGCATAGGTACCAAATGCCCAAAAAAGACCAACGAAGTTAAACCACGACTAAGAACCCCCTTTACCAGATAAAATAAAAGTGGGGAAAGCGCATCTCATTCGCGGACCACTCTTGAGCAAAAGAAGAAGCCTGAAACTTACCCGTTGATAAAAAAAGAAAGGTGCGCAGAACGAAGTAACTCTTCAACCCAATTAACGAAAACATGTGAAAAACCAAAAGTAGTCTGAACCCGTAACAAAAAAGACCAATCCAAAGTATCAAAAGCTTTCTGAATGTCTAACTTTATGTTAATAACATTACCCCCCACACATATTCATGCACTCAGAGGTAAGAATAGTGGCATCTGAAACGGAACGACGCTGAAGAAAAACATGTTGTTGAGGGGAGACAATCCTGGATGCAGTTGGCCCCAATCTATCAGTGAGAATTCGAGTGATTATTTTGAAAACAAAGTTGGCCAGAGCAATGGGATGGAGTTACAAAACTGAATTTGCACTTGGAATTTTAGGAATAAGAACCACCAAATTAGAGTTAAAATGAAAAAGGAATTCGCCCATCAACAAAAAAATTCTAGATAGCCGAAACCACATCTGGACCAACAATACTCCAACAAGCAACAAAGAAGCAACCACTAAACCTATCTGGCCCAAGAGAGCTGGAAGAATCCATACTTTTTACTGCTGAAAACCCTAAGCAAAGAAATATTCTCCTCCACCGTCACTAAGGCGGGAATAACTTTTTCAACAATCCCAGAATTTACTGTTGTTGAAAAGTAAATTGTTTACTGATTTCTTGTTAGTAAATGATTTATTTATTCAGTTTATCTTTGCTTATTGTTTTGATGTTCTCTGCTGTGATCACTTGTGCTCATATGCCAAGTGTAGGGACTCAGATCAGGTTTCATCTTCAATGGCTCACATGCCTTGTAAGTGCCATGTGTCATACTCACAATGGCTTATGTTTTCAACGGTTGTGATGACTGATGTAAGGAAATGATCTATATGAATGAATTTTCATCTTTCTGCAATGCAGAGGATGTTGCTGTGATTATTCCCTTTTCTCACTTCAGTTTTCGCTCTCTCTCTACATTCTGTTGCTCCCTTTGTAATCCAAGAGTTTGTTAATGAAATACTGATCAAATCTTAACAACTGTATCATCATCTGAAGAAAACAAATTTTTGTAATGGGACACAATGTGATCTTGAATTGTCACTGGATCATCCAAAAGATTTGAACCATTGTGAATCGAAGCCAAAGACTGATGAAGCTTTTTGATTTTCACCATAAAATGAAAGAAAGTAGTATTTCTATCCCCCAGCGACAACCAGCAAACCTGAGATATATCTTTTAGAAAAATTTCCTGTAACCTCAGAGCATCATGAACTGCACCATGTTCTAAATATTCCCTAGCAAACCGTTCTTCAGAGGGACCAAGAGAAGCTATTTCCTCTTGAACCAAATCCAAAATACGCAACGGATTATCCACTGAAGAGTTGACATCACCAAAGGAAGTCCAATTCCAAGACCGAAGTTTACCTTTGAGAGCACTCAACTTGGTAGATAGAGTAGACAAAGGGCAACCATGAAAATGAAGGCTTGGCCAAACTTCTGAAACCAAAGGTAAGAACTCAGAACTTTCTAACCACATCTTTTGGAATCTAAAAGGAACTTTAGGCACCACTGACAACCGGTTAAAAGACAAAGAGTGGAGATGATTCGAAGATAACCGAGATAAAGTGCTACATTCGGAAGAAGCCCATGAATCCATCCAACAAATATTACCAACACAATGATCCAACCGCTTTTCAACATTTCGTTGTAGGCCACGATGTACCCAAGTAAAAGGAAGCCCTTTGGTGGGAAAGTGAATCAGACCACATACCGTAGACATAGCTTGAAAGTCAGAGCAAGAAAGACGATTAGGAAGGACACCTCCTCTTTTCTCATGAGCACCTAAAACACAGTTGAAATCGCCAATAGCTACCCAAGGGAGCTGGCTATGAGAAGAAGCAATGGCACTGAGCACCGCCCATAGTACTCGACGCTCGATATACGTTGTCTTGGTGTATACAAAGGTAAAAACGCAAGATATGGAATCTAAGGTACAAGATATAGCGAGCTGTTGTGCTGAGGCCGAAATAATATGCACTAATAAATTCGAACACACAAAAGCCAAAGATTGAACTCCATTGAAGCCCGATCATTAGTAGCAACATGAAATAACTGTAAAGAACGCCAAAAAGAATGATGAATAGAAGCAAGAGTAATAAAAGACTCAGAAATACATACCATCACTGACGTGTGAGTCCGAACCAACTTTTCTAACACCAACGAGTAGCATCATTACCCATACCTCGGGCATTCCAATATATAAGCTTCATTTAATTTTCTTGTTGCCCGCCGATTTCCTGGCATTATAGGCAACATGTTTAACTGGTTTCTTTTTTGTGGTCTCAGGTACGATAACTTCTTTGCAGTTTTAAGCTTGGAAATCAAAGTGAAGCCATCATCATCCGCAAACAACGAAACCACCGGAGTGAAAGCAGAAGAGACAGAACCTGCATTCGTCGGATTTGAAGGGAGCTCTAAGTCAGCATCAACCTTATCAATCGGAGCTTGAGAGTCAACGCTAGCGTTTGAAATTGTCTTGCGATCAAAACCTGGAGGAGCTTCAGAAGAAAGTAAATCATTTATTTCACCCACTATACTTGATCATTGAAAATCATATTTTTTTAGCCGGGGGGATAACATGCACCAATGTAGGTTTCCCCACGGGAACGTGTTCGATAACTGATACATCCACACCAGTCGGTTGAGGCGGAGGGTCTTTGGCGAAAGATGGACCTTCAGCCACTAACAGTTAGATACCAGAGATAGAGCAATTATTACGTCTTTTCTCGTGTCAAGCTTATCATCCAAAGAGCTTTTACGGATAAAAACCCCCTGGTACTCGGTTGACAACGATGATGATTAGTCTTTGACTTTGAGCGGCCACAAGTGCGGGGTTGTTCATGCTTAGAGGCAGAATCCTCAAAAACTCTACAATTGTGCAGAATATGTCAAATCACCACACCCACAACATATGTCCAGGAATTTCTCAAATTCTAATTCAATTATAACAGCCTCACCATTAGCCCGCTCCACTCTAAGTTGAGTTGGAGGAGTAACAACAAGATCAACATTAATGAGAACTCAAACAAATAATCTAAAAGAACGGCTTAGAGTTGCAGGGTCAGTTTTTATGGGCAGCCCCACCGCCCGAGCAATCTCAAACAACGTTTTGGGTTCCCAAAATTGAAGCCCTAAGTCTCAAAAACGCACCCATAATTGAGCATGCGTGTTCTTGTATGTGGCTAGGGAGAAATCCGGAGTCCACCGAGATAGATGAAGCACACCTAGTTTGAGAAACGCAGTATCCAGTGTCCAAGCACGATTCATGTCCTCAATAGATGCAAATTAAAAGACAAAAAAACCCTTGCCCATTGGAATAGCGGACTAATCTTTTTCTGTTGACCAGATTGATTTCAGACGAATTTTGAGATCAGGAGCTTTCCATGGTGGAGAATCAACAGAGGCAAGTAATTTGCCCACCAAATTAAAATGACATTAGTGAAGGCCAGTCTGATACGCATCCTCAGAAATCTGAGTTGAAATCTGCCTTCGTTTCAAAGAAGGTTGCGAAAGCAAATAAAGATTGAGTTGCGGCGTAGCTTACAAAGATGGACAAACGATAGCAGCAAA
The DNA here is from genome assembly GCA_018257905.1 of Gillenia trifoliata. Lineage (NCBI taxonomy): Eukaryota > Viridiplantae > Streptophyta > Magnoliopsida > Rosales > Rosaceae > Gillenia > Gillenia trifoliata. The sequence continues at coordinate 5,397,783 of CM031081.1, read as the reverse complement.
AGATGGTTTAAGCGCAGGAACGTCGCCAAATCCATTCTGGAAACTCCATGGAACTGCAGGGTTCTCAGCAGCCATGGTTGAAGGATCTCTAATTACGTTGTTCAAGAAAGTCAAGTTTTCTGCATCGAGACAACAACAGAACAACGCCATAAATTTGACAATCAAAAGAATGCGGAGAACGGCGCAGGAAAGGTAGCAAAACGGCGCTGGAAATTTGACGCTCAAAAGAATACGGAAAGGATGCCGGAAATATTGACAGAACAGCGACGCCATCAACGACGCCGCCCTGAAACCCTAGGGATGTGCGGCTCGAATGTTTTTTCGTTTTCTTTTCTCAGGCCTGTGAGGCGCGTTCCATTCTTTTTGATGAAATGGTATCAGACTTTATGTTTTTAGGTTGATTAACAAACAAAGACTAAAACTTTATAACACAAAATCTATGCAGAGAAGGAAGAACACAGAGGGAATTTTGAGAACGTTCAGTAAGTTTTCTGTGTGTGTTAAACAGAGAGAATACAACCCTATTTTTTCATCTAGTCTGTTAAATGCTCAGATCCTATTTTTCAGGGAGCAAGGACTCATCTCCAGCCATCCAGGCCATCGGAGGCTACGATCCTTTCACTTGGAAGAGGATCAGATAACACAGTACATCCCAAACAGATAAGAATGACAGCTGTGTAAGTTTCTAAATCAAGAAACAAAACTAGCCGTTACAAGTTTAAAATTAACGGCTATTTCTGGAAAAAGCAAGTTCTTCGTCTCTTCGATTTCTTCATTCTCTTCAATTCCAATCTGCAGGATTGTCATCTGCAGGTTGATTCAAGCCTAGTCTGCAGCTTAATTCTTAACAGCCTCTCCTAAGCTGCTTACTGGCTTAACTCCAAGCCTCAATCTCAATTGATTAAATATGTCCTTTGGTAAGGCCTTTGTAAAAATGTATGCAAGTTGCTCCACTTCTGCAGAATTTCAAGTCAATCACACCCTCTTGCAGAGCTTCCTTTATGAAATGATACCTTATGTTTATATGTCTAGTTCTCTGATGAAAAATAGGATTCTTAGCCATAGATATAGCTGACATATTATCACAGAACAAGGGTGTTGCTTCAGTTTGCATTTCCCCAAAATCATCAAGAACAAACCTCAACCAAATGGATTATGTTGTTGCCTTAGATGCTGAGACATACTCAGCTTCAGCAGTTTATAGTACAACTGTGTTTTGTTTCATAGATGCTCAAGAAAATACTCCACTGCCAAAGTTAAACGCATAACCAGAGGTGCTTCTGCTATCATCTTCACTTCTTGCCCAATCTACATCACATAATCCAATAAGAATTGCAGACCTGTCCTTCATATACTCAATGCCATAGTTGAGGGTCCCTTGCACATATCTTAGTACCCTTCGTGCAACCCCCATATGCTTTTTGGTAGGATTATTCATGAACCTTGATAGAAAGCCTGCAACATACATTAGATCAGGTCTAGTTGATGTTAAATACAGTAGGTTTCCCACTATTTTTCTATAAAGTCCTTCATCAGCCAAGTCACTCCCGTCCACTTTCTTAAGTTTTTCACCAGTGGGCAATGGAATGGATACTGGTTTGCAGTCTTCAAGTCCAAATTTCACAAGTAGAGACTTGGCATACTTACTTTGATGGATGAATACTCCTTGATCAGTTTGTAGTATCCCCATGCCCAAAAAATGATGTAGAAGTTCAAGATCTGACATTTCATATCTCTGCATCATTTCTCTTTTGAACTCAATAAGCATCTTCTCATTACTTCCTGTGTAGACAATGTCATCAACATATATTGAGACAATTATCAAACCTCCTTCATTATCAGATCTTGTATACAATGTGGCTTCATTTGTGCTTCTTTTGAACTTACACAGAGAGAGATGCATCAATCTCACTGTACCAGGCTCTAGGTGCCTGTTTAAGTCCATATAGAGCCTTCCTTAACTTGTAAACCTTATGACCTGCATTTTTTACCTCAAAACCTTCAGGCTGTTCAACATACACTTCTTCATCAAGCACACCATTTAGAAATGCTAACTTAACATCCAACTGAAATAGCTTCCAACTCTTTTGTGCTGCAAGAGCAATAAAAGTTCGAATTGTGTCTAACCTTGCCACTGGTGCAAAGGTTTCATTGTAGTCAATCCCAGGTTTCTATGCATATCCTTTGGCTACAAGCATGGCCTTGTGTTTTTGAACTGTTTCATCCAGGTTAAGCTTAGTCTTAAACACCCATTTCACACCTATAACAAGTTTATCAACTAGCCTCTCAACAAGTTCCCAAGTACTGTTCTTTTCAATCATCTCTAATTCTGCTTTCATAGCTTCTTGCCAAGCTATATCACTTGCCGCTTCTTGATAGTTCTCTGGTTCTATAATGCACATGTGACACCTTGCATATATATCTTCCAGAGTTCTCAACTTCACTAGAGTGGAGCTAGGTGTGGAACCTTGACTGTGACTTTCACCATTATCCTCAACTGACTCATCAACAGTAGTGTTTAAATGAGAACCTTCAGCATTATCAAACTGGGTTACATCAGTTTGTTCTTCTCTAACTTCATCTTCTGTTCCATTCCCTTCAAGATTGAAAGGTATTAAGATAGACTCCACTTGGTTATTTTCCCAATTCCATGACTTGTTTTCACTGAAAATCACTCCTTGAGAGTACAATTTTCTTAGATTGTAGATCATACACTCTATATCCCTTTTCACAGCTTCCATATCCCATGAAGACCCCCTTTCTGGTTTTGTCATCAAATTTATGCCTCAAAGGTGATAGGACATGAGTATAACACATACAACCAAATACTTTCAAATGTTTTATTCCAAGTTTTCTGCCTGTGAAAGCTTCAAAAGGTGTTTTGTTTAACACAAATGTTGTAAAACATCTATTTTGAAGGTACACAGATGTGTTCATCGCTTCTGCCCAGAAAATCACAGGGATTCCTTTCTTAGTCATCATAGACCTTGCCATCTCACCAATTGTTATATTTCTTCTCTCAGCAACTCCATTTTGCTGAGGGGAGTAGGCAATGGTCAGTTGCCTCTCCATTCCCATGCTTGCACAATAATCCAGAAACTCATGTGAGGTGTATTCACCACCTCTATCACTCCTTATCTTCTTCAGACTGAAACCACTTTGTAATTCAACAAAGGCTTTGAATTTCTTGAACACGTTGAAAGTATCAGACTTATTTTTGAGAAAGTATACCCAACACATTCTTGAGAAATCATCAATGAATGTGATGAAATACCTATTCCCTCCAATGGACTCATTTTGCATTGGTCCACACAAATTTGTATGTACCAATTCAAGTGGGTAGCTTGCTCTCCATGTTTTTTCTTTGTCAAATGGCTCTCTGTGATGTTTCCCTGAAACACAACCTTCACACACATCTTTCATTTCTGTCAAAACCGGTAATCTAAGTACCATTTCCTTCTGTTGCATCTTCTTCATGCTAGCAAAATTCAAGTGTCCAAGCCTTCTGTGACAGATCCAAGAGTCTTCAATCACTGATTTCTTTCCTGCTGCAGGTGTTATAGATTCTAGTGAAAGAGGAAAACATCGATTTCCTGCCATGATTACTCTTGCTATAACATTGTTGAGGCTTCTATCATCAAAGATAACTGCCATATTACCCCCAAATAAAACATAGTATCCATGCTCCATCATCTGACCTACACTTAGTAAATTTTCATCCAAACCTGGAACCAGCAACACTTCATTTATATATCTTTTCCCACGCTGAATTTCAACCACTAGAGTACTTTTTCCAGTTGCTTGTACAAGATCTCCAGTACCCATTTTAACTTTACAAGTCACAGATCTATCAATGTTTATTAACACAAACTCTTGAGATGTCATGTGATTGCTGCAGGCACTATCCACAAACCATACACTTCTATCTTGCATAATCGAAGAGTGACAAGCATAGAACATGGTTCATGTGGTTACTTCTTCTTCCTTTGCATAGTTGGCTACTTGCTTGTGATTATCACAGTCTTTTGCAATATGACCAAATCGATTGCATTTTCCACACTTGGTTTTTCCTTTGTGTCTGCACACACCAAAATGATATTTATGACAAACTTGACACTGTGGTTTCACACCACTTTGACTACTACTGCCTTGCTTGTTTTGTGAATTGAACCTATTTTTCCAATTTCCTCCAGAACTGTTGTTCCAGCTTGAGCCATTGTTATTGTTCAAGTTTCCATTTTGAGACCAATTTGATCCCTTTTTGTATTGCCCCTGCCACTTTGATTTGGCCTACCTTGTGAACCTTTGTAAGTACCAGTGACTTGGTTATTTCCAACCCTGAGACTACTAAAAGCTCTCTCAATTCCTGTCAATTTATCCCTTTCATCATGCAAGTCTTCCCTTTTATCATAGACCTTGACAGATGCAATGACTTCTTCAACTCTGATAGCATCCAGGTCTCGAGTTTCTTCAATGATAGACACAATGGATTTATACCTTCTACTTAGACTCGTCAATAGTTTTTGCACAATTCTATTTTTAGACACATCTTCATCAAGTGATTTAAGATTATTCACAATTCCAAAAAACCTAGCCAAATAGTCATTTAGGTTTTCATCATCTGTCATTCTCATATACTCAAAATCTGCCCCAACTGCTTGAAGTTTAATAGCTCTTACCTTTTTATCTCATCTGAACTCTCTTATCAGAATATCTCAAGCCCCTTTTGCGGTCTTTTCATTTCTGATGCGAGGGAAGAGCTCATCAGTTATTGCTCCTTGAATGAGACTCAGTGCCTTGGCGTTTTTTATTTTGTCTCCTCTGGAGATGGTGGGTGCCTCCATTGGAACTTGCTCAGCCACACTTTCTTCATCTCCAGAGCCTTCTTCCTCCTTGAGAATTGGCTGCGGTTGTACCCCGATCTCTACTACATCCCATAGATCACGTGCTATGAGGATAGTCTCCATTTTGACAGCCCAAAAATCGTAGTTTGCACCATCAAATTGTGGAGTTCGTAAATCTCCACTTGAAGAACCTGATCCCACCATTTTCTTAGTGAGTATCAGTGAACCAACCAATAAAGGAACCACCTTTATCCCTTTCTGGGAATTTTTCAGGAAGAACCTCTCTCACAGTTTACGCCCCTCTCTGGAATCAGACCTAAAGCTCTGATACCATGATGAAATGGTATCAGACTTTATGTTTCTAGGTTGATTAACAAACAAAGACTAAAACTTTATAACAGAATATCTATGCAGAGAAGGAAGAACACAGAGGGAATTTTGAGAATGTTCAGTAAGTTTTCTGTGTGTTAAACAGAGAAAATACAAGCCTATTTTTTCGTCTAGTCTGTTAAATGCCCAGATCCTATTTTTCAGGGAGCAAGGACTCATCTCCAGCCATCCAGGCCATCGGAGGCTACGATCCTTCCACATGAAAGAGGATCAAATAACACAGTACATCCCAAACAGATAAGAATGACAGCTATGTAAGTTTCTAAATCAGGAAACAAAACTAGCCATTACAAGTTTAAAGTTAACGGCTATTTATGAAAAAAGCAAGTTCTTCGTCTCTTCGATTTCTTCATTCTCTTCAATTCCAATCTGTAGGATTGTCATCTGCAGGTTGATTCAAGCCTAGTATGCAGCTTAATTCTTAACACTTTTCTCAAAGCGATTGGACATAATATAATAAAGCAGGTTCTGTTGCCATATTTGTAATGCTTAAGCACAAGTTGTATATATGGTTAAACAAATTAATGTTGACTGGGCTACCCGTTTGGAGGACAGTTTGGGGGGAGCTGAGGTCGTGATTACTGACTGGCAGGGCGGGTTTGTGGCAGTTGGAGCTTGGAGGAAGCTTGGTATTTCATCAGCGGTACAAGTCGAACTGGTGACTGTTTGTGAAGGTTCCGTTTAGCAACATCCCTTGGTCTGCAACAGTTGGTGATTGAGAGTGATTCCACCCATGGCTTGGCTGCGATTAATCAAGGGACTTGTGATAGGTCTGTAAATGGGTTACTAGCAGGATCTTTTTTCAGCTGGTATCTCCTATTCAGTCCAAACATTTTGTCCACGTGTCTCGAATTTGTAATGGGATTGCCATGTTATTTTGATTTGAGGATCCTCATGTTATCGTTCATGATCTTCTCATCTAAGAATCTATGTAGTTCTTGTTGAGTATTCAATATATCATCTTTTTCTCAAAAAAATATTGATCGATTGAATAGTATTTGATTCCTCAACTTCCTCTTATTGGTAGTGGTGTCACTTTCAGTAACCGGAATCGTTAAAAAAAATAATTATTGACAAACAGTGGAGTTTACCACTTTCACAACAATTATTTGAACAACTAGCTACATTATAAAAACAAGGGTAAACTGTCGTTTGACCCCCTGAACTATCACCCTAGTTGAAATTGACCCCCTGAACTAGTTTTTTGGTAAATTAACCCCTTAAACTTTCCTAAATTAGTAGATTTACTCCCTACCGCTAGATTCCATCCAATTTGCTGTTAATTCGTTAGAATGTCAGCTAGATCTACCAATTAAAATACGACACGTGTTAGTATTTGACAGCAAAGTGGATGAAATTTCGTTGAATTTGACAGTGAGGGGTTAATTGGCTGATTTCAAATAGTTCAGGGGGTCAATTTACCAAAAAAATAGTTTAGGAGGTCAATTTCCATTGGAGTAATAGTTCAGGGGGTCAAACGGCAATTTACCCTAAAAACAATGTCATGTTCTAATAAGTCTTGCCACTTTCACTAATTAATGGGGATTAGATTGGAGCATCTTTTGTTCTACAAAAGGAGAACTTAAAACACCTAACTAAAATAACAATTATGAAATACAAACATTTCTTAAATAGTAATTATCTATCACTTTGAACAACAAAAAATGAAATAAAACAACATCTCCCCACATTTCTTGACATAACAAACTTTTTTGACTTTTTTGTGTTTGTTTCTATTTTGATACAAGCGATATTGAATGAGGAGAATTTGAACACAAAACCTCATGGTAGAGTAAATATTTTTATCCACTTGAACTACAAGTTCCTTATCCTTTCTCTTTTTTCAACTTCTCACACACGTATAATAGGTATAATGTGTGGGGGACTTCATATCTACTAAATGAATACAAAAAACATTGATAAATCTAAAAAGAATCATGTACAGGTAAATGAAAACATATTTCACTAACCAAATTGCAGGAGATACGATGTGCTATCAGGAATCAGTTCTATAAGAAAACACACTGCCAGATGACTGATGAGACGTTTGCCCTTTTTCATAGCTAGTAGTAGTACCATACATCATTGATAGTAATACTGGAGGAGCCAAAATATGTGGCTACAAGCATATTTGATGGGAGAATGGGCAACGGAATGTCGAAGTTAAGCACTTGAATCACTTGTTGTAAGGAAGGCCTAAAGTGATAGTCCGGATGAGCACACCACAACCCAACAATCATCAAGAAGTCCATCTCTTTCTCATCAAAATCTCCACCCATCAGTTTTGGGTCAGCTGCTTCAATGACTTTCCCTTCTCCTTAAAGCTCCCAAACCCATTCCACCATTTCAACTTGGCTATTCGCTAAACTGAGATCGATGGGTTATCTCCTGCAAGCTATTTCCAAAGCAACAATTCCGAAGTTGTAGATGTCTGATTCCCTGCTAGCCTTTCCTGTGGTAACATATTCCAAAGCCATGTAGCCATTTGTTCCAGCTACTATTGTTGTTTGTGATTGTTTTCCATGATCAACAAGTCTAGCTAGCCCATAATCGCCAAGTTTCGGGTTGAAGTTCGAATCCAACATAACATTGCTAGATTTGATATCCTTGTGTATCACACATTGCTTCCACTATTGGTGTAGATAGAGCAACCCAGAGGCCAAGCCTTGAGCAAATTTGTATCTTACCCCCAAAGTAATAAGTGTTTTTAAGTGAATAGATAAGAATCGAGGCTGCCATTAGGCATAAACTCATACACAAGAGTAGGAGTTTCTTTTTGTGGCACCAACTAATGAGTTTCTATTTGGGCTTGGAATCCTGGTTTGAGTCAAGTTATTAGAAGTCGGCCCAAAAAAGAGAGTATCGTTGGTCTTGGCCCAGTAATGCCAGACTAGTTGAGTAGTCGAGTCCTAGTCGAAGAAGGATTGCTTGAAAGATCAGGATTGGTGTTTGGATTGGCATCTAGGGTGATCGGCGTGAATGATCAAAATTGTTAAGGATCATGATTGGCTTTTGGGTGAGGTTTCAATTCATTACATAATAAGTCTAGGTTCAAAGTCTTAGTTTAAGTCGGAGACGGATGCGATTAGGCAGTGATGGAGTTTTGGTGGGAGCATGATTTGTGAAAGGAGTAGTATATAAATGAAAGCATTGGCAACATGAAAAAGGACCTTCAACTCAACACATAAATCAACGCTCTACGCGAAATCTTTTCACACCCTTTTGTGAAAACTGACTTCCTTACTAACGGTCAGCACAAATTCCAACTGGATAGACGGGTTTGGGTTGGCAACCAACGGACGATGACCGACTAGATAGACGGGAATTCTCTCAGAATCTATGGCTGGCTATTTATCTCAAGTCTCAGCAGGGAGTTTTTTATTCTTTCACCGAAAGAGGTCATCTCATCAGCCTTCTCAGTAAAGTGAGGTGTTCTATGAATGGTTATTCCCAAGTTACATTCAGAGTTCGGCACGCAGACGGCCAAACCACTTTTAGGATTAAGACACTCATCTCCTTTGAGTACCTTTGTCCATACAGTTTGATACCGATTCGGAGGACTTTCACTAATATAATTGAGGCTACCGAACCTGGTGCACAAGATTCAAAACTTCACAGTGATTTACATAACCTTGTTTTCAGATTTTAGAACTCAAGGCCAAGAGTGTTCCTTCCTCGGCCGAAGTCGCTTGATTCAGAAGTCAGTAGTGTATTTTACCACATCACCACATTCAAGTTATTCATCTAGCCGAGCTTAGCAGGGACTTGGCACGCCCGCATCAGCATTTAAGCCACTGAAGGATGTAGTTAGCTCTTAGTTACTCTACATGCACGCCACGTAGGCTTTGTAATTTTTAGGGTCAACATTTTGGCACTCCCAGTGGGACCTTAGTGCTAAAATTGTGAAATTCAAGACCATCGAGACACGTGTTCTCACTAAAACCGTGAAGTTCAAGACCATTGACACATGAGCCTCATGTTGCCGCCACGTCAAACAACGTCGCGTGAAGCTGAGATATCGAGATAAAGCTAGACGGCTAGAAGTTACCGAATACGCCATTCTGCTAGATGTGTAGGGACATGTCGTCTGGTGAACAATACCACAATCAACTAAGTACTTTCTCAAATCCACACTTAAATACTCACCTCTATTATCACTGCGAAGCACCCGTATGTAAGCCTTGTAATGACACAGAATCAACTTATGGAACCATTAGAACAATTCATTCACTTCACCTTTGGATTTCATAAGACAAATCCACGTCATTCGGGTACAATCATCGATAATTTTAACAAACCAGCTAGCACCTCCAAAAGTAGTGTGCTTGGAAGGACCACATGCATCAGAATAAACTATCATAAAAGGAACTGAACTTTTATTTGAACAAGGAAAATACAAAATACGGTGGTTTTTAGCCAATTCACAAGTACAACACTAAAAACTGAAAACATCAAATTTTGGGAAATAACTTCTTAAAATAACCAAATGAAGCATGGCCCAGACGATGCCATAGCCAAATCTCATATTTTTTTTCTTCTCCCCCTTGGATGCATCAACAGACAGGGCTTCAGTCAACTGTCTTGTGCTATCAGATACTAAATCTAGGTAGTAAAGCTTCCCTCGTCTAACCCTATAACCAATCTTCTTTCTTGTCTAAATATCCTTAAACACACAATAGCTCTGTTCTAAAAGATGGCCTAGGTGGCAGCCTAGGTGCTAGGCGGTGAGTTGACGCCGCGACTAATACCTATTTGGTCAGAAAATAGGAAGGCTTATTAGGCAGCTTCTTGGGCAGCTTCTTGGGCGGGTTTAGGTGGGGCAAGGCGGGGCTGTGTAGAGGACGTGGGGCAAGGCGGTGCTGTGTAGAGGACGATGCCAAATCTGAAATTGTAGAGCCGACAACTTTTAACTCGCGAAGAAGATGTTTTCTGTTTGATATTCAACTAAACGTCGTCGTTTTGCCAAACGGCTGTCAGATGCTGCGTTTCTTTCTTTTTCCTTTTCCTTAAACTTTGCGTTTTAAGACCCCACCCATCTTCTTCTTTTACAATCCACCTGACTCCCTATCTAAAACTCTCAAATTATATATAAATATTGTATTCTTCTTTTTAGATAATAACATAAGGTACAACAAAAAAAATAATAATAACATATGGATTATTCAATGCTTATTTATATATTATATAAAATTTAATAAATAAAAAAAATTCGCATAGGTCTTAGGTCCCTGCCCGCCACCTGACTAGCGCCTAGCATTTTTTAGAACTTTGCACAATAGTGAAGCTAGAAAATCACAATACAATGGCCAAGGCCAAGGGTTATACAAGCAACAGATAACAAATTATAATCAAAGATGGGACAACTATAGCAGAATCCAAGTTAAGGTTATCAATAACTGCAATTGAACCCTCACCAGTAATCAAGGCAGAGGTTCCATCAAAGGTGGATACATTAATTTTGGTGGAGGGTTCTAATTTGTGGACCTGTCTAGAATCGAAAGTCATATGATCTATAGCACCGGAATCATTTATCCATGTATTATCCGAAACAAGTGCAAAATTCGGAGACGTCTTACCAATATTACATATTCTGCCTGCCAAAACAAAGGCTTGACATATATTATTCAGAGGTTCTTCAACAACACCAGCAACTTTAGCTGATTGCCGACCTGAATTTCATTTTCTAGATCCCTACTATGATCCCACCATTCTGGATAGCCCAAAATCTCATAGCAAAGAGATTTGATCACATCTTTGGTGAGGACAACTTCGAGCTGTCATTGCAGCAGCATTGGGTTTCGTTTCGGCATATTTCTTCTCGTCAGCCATGGTGACAAATCTTCGGAGGAGTTTGGTTAAGGTTTTTAGACTTTGGGAGCAGCAGTGGTGCGGAAGACAGGCCAGGTACTTGGTTAGGAGTTCGGTACCAAAATTCAGTTCTAGGGTTTTCTTCGGTTCGGTAAAAGCTGGCTAAACTATAGCAATTATCTTAAGTGGGCCACGACAGAGAGCACTGCTCAGTGGTTCAGTGGAAGCCGGCTAATCGAGTGGCTTCTACTTCGGTGGAAGCCGGGTGGGTCGACTGCTTCTTGCTTCAGTTGTTACAACCCTTCCCAAATTTTTATGTGAAATTACCAAAATACCCCTAGTGACCAATGTTGACTTTCGTTGACTTTTCGAGACGACATGTGAAAATTATTTTCTTTTCATATTCATGATGTACTCATCGATACGAACGCGTGGACGAAAGCGGAACTCAATTCAGAGTTAAAATGAACATTTTACGAAACTTTAAAGTGTAGGGGCATTTTAGTAATTTTCACACTCATAAGTAAATTAGGGTTTTTGGCTGGCTGCTGTGCAGCCAACCCCCTAATTCCCTCATTCACTCTGCACGATCTCTCCCTCTCTCGACCAAAACCACCCAAAACCACCAAAACCCTAACTTTTGGACGAATCACAAAACCATCGAACCGTCGCTCAAGATCACTACCATTACGATCGTCTTGTCATTTTGGACGAAACTGTGATTTCAGAATTCCCAGACTCGAACCCAATTGGCCAAACCGACGCCGGAACGAAAACGGCAAACTGCCATTCAAGTTTCTATACAATCCCAACTTAGGTAAGCCTCGAAACCATTTTCATTGGTTTTATTACATTGAGTAGGTTCAAATCGACATAAAGAACGTGGAATTTGGTGCAGTTTTGAAGGAGAACGGAATTAGGGTTTTCCCGAAGCTTTCCGGCCAATTTCAGGCCATCTCCGGCCATTTTTCCGACCCCAAATTGGCATGAAAATATTCTACTCTTCAATACCTTCAATTTGATATGTGGTATGTTGAATTTGGCCAAGGAATGAAGAAGTTATGAATTTTTGAAGTTTTGGAATTAAATCGGTAATTTTTCAGAAATTCCCGCGAACCAGCGGCAGAGGACGGCGGCAGCAGCTCTGGCGACCGGCGAGAGGTTGAAGGTGAAGGAATATTCCGTCAACGGTAACAGAATATTCCTGACGGCGTCAGAATATTCCGTCAGAAAAGGTATATTCCATTAAACCTAACTGACACCGTTAATTCTAACGGTGCTGACGTCAACAGGCACGTGGCTGACGTCAGCTGCGCGTGGGGATGACGTCATCAGGCGCGTGGCGACACGTGCCAGCGCCTGGCCGACGCGTGAAGGCTCATCCCAGCGCGTGCGGTGGATGGCGGCGGCAAGGTTTTTCGGGCCCCGAAAATCGTTTTTCAAGCCTGTTTTCGCTAAAATAGTATTATTTTGGGTTATTTTTCTATAAGGGCTATATTAATTTATATTAGGGAGGTTTTAATATTTTTCCCCTAATATTAAATAGGTAATCCTTCGACCCAACACTTCGAGGAGGGCAACGCCGAGGGGGATTTCACTCCCGATCACCTGTGAGTGGACTTTTGTTTTATTAAATGATTTTTGTGCTATGATATAATTATAGCTTGATATAATTATGATTTTTAAGTGATTTTTGAGGCATGAATATTTATGGATATATATTATGAAATGGTTTATACTGTTGTGGATAAAATACACATGTGTTAAATGTGATTGTGTAAATCCTAGGTAGATATGGATTAGGATATTCCATTATGTGTGGGATTTGTTTCCTAATGTAATTGTACTTCTTTCACTATAAATAAAGGCACCTGGCATGAGGAATTAATATCATCACAATACAGTATAATTCCTCAAGCCTTCTCTATTTTCTCTCTTCCCTTTGCTTGCCGCACCCCCTCAGAAATATTGGCCACAACATATACTATGATTTCGCTTATGCATAAATACATTGGTATTTTATATATGGTTCCAAATGAATATAATTTTTTATGCAAGGTTGAAATATTTGGGAAATTATGAAGTATACGATATTCTTCACTTTTACACATGGTTATATATGTATGTTTTCAAACACACTTGGTATGCTTTCACTACGTTGTAGTACAGTCTCACGGCCGTAGGACAAGTCTCACATGTTTGGGTCACACGCACTGTACTCCAGGGGTATTGTCCGGTAAATACCTTAGTGCAAGCTTGTCTTACGTTTATGTTTAATTTTGAGAAAAAGGCCCCACAACGTAAGGACTCAGGTGTGACGCGCTATTGCGCAAGTGCTTACATGTGTGTGGTACTAGGAGTACAAATTGATTGATAACGTAAAGTGCTTGTACAGGGATTGAGAGGCTGTTCCTTAACACGTACATGGGTGATTGCACATATACCCTGTGTTGGTTTTCTTATCTATACTATTGATATATTTGGAATGACTTATGGAAATATGAATTATTATTTATGGATTTCACTTGGAGTTTTACTTTCAGTTATATATATTATAGTATGATTTGTCACATACTACAATAGAATGATTTTACAAATATAATGGATTTCAAAACAGGGGGTTACTATGTTGAAAAGAGAAAGGTATTTCGAAAACTTTTATTTTTCGTCCACTCACACGTTTGTTTTTGCGCCCCCTTCAGGACCTAGTGATAGAGCATCTGGTGAAGTCGAGGCATACGAGTGGCAGCTCTGATTCTCTTCTCGACCATGTAGGGATTCATTTTTATTCAGTTTCTTTAATAATATCCATCCCTGTTATGGATAGAAATTCTAGGAACTTGATTTATTATTTTGTCTCCGCTGATTCAAATTAGTACGCTCTGAACCTTGTGCATATTGGCATTAATTTCCGCAAACTTTATGACAGTTTAATTTGCTTAAGCTAAGTGTTGTCATGCATTTAATGGTTTCGTCACTTACGAGTGTCGGCCAGCACGCCCAAACTCGGTATCCACGTGGGTATCGAGGGTGAGGTGTGTCAGAATGTGTAAGAGTTATTCTCTAATCATTATTTTTGCTAGCCAACATCATTCATTGTGAGGTGGGCTTGGTAATGGTTAGTCTCCCATACCCGCTAAGGGTTATTTAAAACTCTCGGATTCTAATTTAAGGGATATGAAATTTGCCAAAACTAGTGGGAGATACTATTTGTGTTGGAAATGTGCCCTAAATCCAAGCATTGGGTGATACTTTACGAACATTTCACATTTTAAATTAATGCAGTTTAATCTTGGGGCAAAGATATTGTTTAAGGCCATCTCATTATATGATATATGCCTTAACAATAAGTCCAAGGAATATATGTGTAGTTAAGAGAATGTAATCTAAGTAAGTTAGATTCTTGAGACCTTTCTCTTTCATACACATATCCTAAATGTTCTTGGTCATAGGATTGTCAATTGGGCGTTGACAATCTGTACAGATCAGTACATATTATGTCTTGAGTCATTGGTGTGTATGACATCAACACAAGTATGTAGGTGCTTACTAGAGAGTGAGTACACCGAACACCATTGCCGTGAGATCTCATACTCATGTCTCTTATGACAACTCACAAGTTGGGATAATGCAGATTAGTCCTTTGACCTGAGGAATCACAGTTGTCTTGCGATTAGATCCTTAATATTTGATTATGTTAACGGCACTCCGAAATGCGAGGGTGTTCACGGTATAGTCGGGATTATGTTTCCTAATCACAGAGATATGTGTATGTACAACAAAGGATCTCTAACCTTTAAGTACATTAATGGTGAATACTCTTTGATATGATTAGAAATCTTTGGCCAGAGTATGAATAAGATTTAGGAATGATGTTCCAAATCATATAGATTTAGGAATGATGTTCCAAATCATATTCACATAAATCATATAGTCATTGATCACAATGTATAGTAGACATGAACAAACTATCATCCAAACAGTGTGGTCAAGAGTATTGTTTAGAGAAGGACCGTATTGCATTGTAATCTCAAACTGAATAGGTTATTTCCTTGCTTGGTATCTTCACATTAAGATGTCTCATTAGTGAAAGGTATATCATACATGCTCAAGCAAACCCGACCTCATGTACCTCCTCTGAAACAAGCTTCGAAAGAGGAGTGTAATAGTTATACTAAGTACATAGAGGATGACAAATAGGCCAAATGCTTAATCCTCACTTCACTTAGTGAGGAGCTTAAGAAGCTACACAAGCACATGGACACTTCATGTGCCACTGTTAAAAGTTTGCATAGGATGCATGACGTAGAAACAACTAACACTTGTTTCTCGATTGTGTGTAGTCTATTATGAAGGAAAAACTTTAAAATTATTAATTCATTTGAGCAACACATATGCATACTATTAACAAATTAAAGGCACTTAGCTAGTATGTTAGTATTCAAATAAAAAACTTTGCCCATGACCTTTGATACCTAGTAGTAGTGAACCAAGACTCAACTTCAAATTCACAAAGAAAGTTGAGTTTTCTTACCCTTGTAGAATCCTCATTGCATAAGCAAAGGCTAAACACCCAAGAAAGAACCTTCAATCCTCATTCATGGATGAACACCTTGCTTAGAGGAATTAAGGTTGTACCTTGAAGGATTTCAAGGTTGCCTACTAGCCCAAAATTCATAGCAAAGAGATTTGATCACATCTAGAGACAACTGAAATGTCATTGCGTTACATTGGGTTTCGTTTCGCATACTTTTCCTCGTCACCATGGTGACAAATCTTCAGGAGTTTGGTTAAGTGCTTTAGGACTTTGGGAGCAAGCTGGCAGCGGAAGACAAAGCCAGTACTTGGTTAGGAGTTCACTGTACCCGCCTAGTGGTTTTCTTGCCTCGTAAAAGCCGGCCAAAATCCATAGCAATTATCTTAAAGGCTGGCCATGGTAGAGCACCGCCTTTTCGTTGGTTCGGAAGTCAAGCACCAGTGGCTTCTACTTCGGTGGGGCTGGTGGGTCAATCGTTTGTCATGGCTGTTAAGCAACCCCTTCCCAAATTTTTATGTGAAATTACCAAAATACCCTTTAGTGACCAATGTTGACTTTCGTTGACTCTTTCGAGACGACATGTGAAAATTATTTTCTTTTCTCATATTCATGATGTACTCATCGATACGAACGCGTGGGACGAAAGCGGAACTCAATTCGTAGTTAAAATGAACATTTTACGAAACTTTAAAGGTAGTGGGTACTTTTAGTACTTTCACCCATAAGTAAATTAGGTTTTTGGCTGGTCAGTCAGGCAGCCACCTCACCCCCATTCACTCGCATCATCTCTCCCTCTCTCGACCAAAACCACCCAAACCACCAAAACCCTAACTTTTGGACGAATCACAAAACCATCGAACCGTCGCTCAAGATCACTACTATTACGATCGTCTTGTCATTTTGGACGAAATCAAGATTTTGTAATTCCCACCAACCCAATGGCCAAACCGACGCGGAACGAAACGGCAAACTCGCCATTCAAGTTTCTATACAATCCCAACTTAGGTAAGCCTCGAAACCATTTTCATTGGTTTTATTACATCAGCAGTTCAAATCGAAGACAAGAATCACCTGGAATTTGGTGCAGCCTTGATGAGAACGACCAGGGTTTTCCCGAAGCTTTCCGGCTACCAGGCCATCTCCGGCCATTTTCCGACCCCAAATTGGCATGAAAATATTCTACCTTCAATACCTTCAATTGATATGTGGTGTTGAATTTGGCCAAGGAATGAAGAAGTTATGAATTTTGCTTTGGGAATTAAATCGTGGCAATTTTTCGTAAATTCCCGCGAACCGCCGCAGGACGGCGGCAAAGCAGCCTTCCGGCGACCGGCGAGAGGTTGAAGGTGAAGGAATATTCCACACTGTAACAGAATACTTCGACTGCGCCGAATATTCCGTCGAAAAGGTATATTCCATTAAACCTAATCGACACCGTTAATTTAATCTGCCGACGTCAACAAAGCACGTGGTCGACGTCGCCCGCGCGTGGGATGACGTCATCAGCGCGTGCGACACGTGCGCCGCCCGGCCGACGCGTGAAGGCTCATCCCAGCCAAGGCGGCAGGATGGCGGCGCAAGGTTTTTCTGCCCAAAATCGCTGCCCTGCCGCTAAAATAGTATTATTTTCGGGGTTATTTTTCTATAAGGGGCTATAATTTATATTAGGAGGCTCTAATATTTTCCCCTAATATTAAATATTAGGTAATCCTTCACCCAACACTTCGAGGAGGGCAACGCCAAGAGGGGGATTTCACTCCCGATCACCGTGGGAGTGGACTTGTTTTATTAAATGATTTTTCAGGCTATGATATAATTATAGCTTGATATAATTATGATTTTTAAGTGATTTTTGAGGCATGAATATTTATGGATATATATTATGAAATGTTTATACTCATAGCATAAAATACACATGTGTTAAATGTGATTGTAAATCCTAGGTAGATATGGATTAGGATATTCCATGTGCGGGATTTGTTTCCTAATGTAATTGTACTTCTTTCACTATAAATAGAGACCCTGGCATTTATAATTAATATCATCACAATTACGTATAATTCCTCAAGTTTCTATTTTCTCTTCCCTTGCTTGCCGCACCGTAAATATTGGCCACAACATCGCACAAGACGCCTTCCGACGCCGCGCTAAGGAATCAAGCGTGGCTTTCTCAGAACAAATTGTTCAACCACATCACACAATCCAGTACTGTTACCTGGCCTCGATTGTCGATATTTTGTCGACCCGATTGCATGAACTCACCACGACATACCCAATTTTCTCGTTTAAAGAATTATTGATCTTCTCGCAAATATTGTGTTAGCATCGACATTTCAATATATCCTAAATATATTAAGTGAATTGATGACGTGTGAACGAAGGAAAATTAAAGTGCTTTTTTGTTTTTCGCTTTTCTACAAAAACATCAAATTTCGTTTTTCCGAAAAACCGGACATTCTTTACCGAAAATTTGAAAAATAAAGAAAAAAAAAAAAAAAAAACCCTAATCGGAGCCGAGCCGGCCTGAAGCCGCGCCGAGCCGAGCCGAGCCGGCCAGAAGCCGAGCCGACCCAACTGGCTCCAGCCGAGCCAGCCCAGCTCCAGCCGAGCTACCCCAGCCCAGCTCCAGCCGAGCTACCCCAGGCCTTTGGCCTGCCTCTCGGCCCGCTCCATCTCCAGCCCAAATTGGGCTCGCTTCTTCCCCAGCCCGCAGCTGGACCCAGGCTATTGGGCCCCTGTTTCTTTTTCTTCTCGGCCCGCGCCTTCTCCCTTGGCCCCTGATGGGCCAACCGAATATCAGGGCATGTAGCCCAGTGCACCAGCAGCTCTGCTGCTTTGTTTTTTTCTTCACACAGCCCGTGTGGGCTTTGGACCCCAGCCCTTGTTGGGCTCACCTCTGTCCATAATTTTTTTATTTATTTTCTTGCTGCCAGCAGCCCAAGAAAATAAAAGTTGGGCCTGCAGCTCCAACTACGACCCACCAAAAATTATTTGGGTCATATTTGCAAACCCCAAAGGTCCCGTAGACCTATATTTCACTACCCATTCACAATATATGTTAAAATTTATTATTTGTATTATTTTGTTCTATATATATTGCGTTTGATTGCAGGTATATATGAACTTGAAGTTCATAAATTCGAACCTGAAGCTTCGAATAAGTGTCAATGAAACCTGAAGTTTTCTTAAAAATTAAATACCCATGAAACCCGTAGTTTTCATGAAAATTTAAACCAAACAATGTCTAATAGAACCTGAATGTTCTACTCCAAGTCTATGAACAGTTTTTCATAGTACTGACCACTATCTTGTTCCCTTCTTTGTAGCGACATGTCGAACTTGAACAAACTCGACTTTACCGCTCTGGAAGTCTCTGGAAGGAACTACCTCAAGTGGGTACAAGATGTGAAGCTCCACCTCACTGCTAAGAGCCTCAGGGCTACCATTGAAGCAGAGACGGATAACCCGGTTGGCGAAGCTGACAAAGCAACCGCCATGATCTTCATCCGAAGACATATGCACGATGCACTGCAGACCGAATACCTCGCTGAAGAGGATCCAAGAGCTTTATGGCTTGCTCTGGAAGAGCGCTTTGATCATCAAAGAGATATTTTCTTGCCTGAAGCAAGACACGACTGGCAGCACTTACGCTTCCAAGACTTTAAGTCTGTGAATGAGTACAACTCTGAAGTTTGTCGAATCCGATCACTTCTCAAGTTTTGCAAAGAAGACTTGACTGAACAGGATCTCCTGGAGAAGACCTATTCAACTTTTCATGCTACCAATATTGTCCTGCAGCAACAATATAGGGCGCAAAAATTCACCAAATTTTCGGATTTGATCTCTGTCTTACTACTTGCTGAAAAGCAAAACCAGCTGTTGATGAAAAATCATCAAGCTAGACCTAATGGCTCGACCGCTGTGCCTGAAGCACACTCTAGCGAGAATCGAGGCCAAAACCAACGCCGGAAGCGTGGTGGTGGGAAAGGCAAGGGTTCTAAACCTAAGCCACAAGCCCAAGGTCGACAGAGCGTAGGCCCATCCAAGGAAGGAAATAACGCCCCGAAGCGCACTAATTTTGCTCCCAAAGCCTCAAACTTCAAGACTAAGAGCAAAGCGGTGAACCTGTGTTACCGATGTGGTTCTCAAGACCATTGGTCCCGCACTTGCCGAGCTTCAGCTAACGCTGTTGCTGAGTACCATTCAAGTCGTAAAGCCATAGAGACTAATCTCGCTCATGTGGAGAATCCCGAAGATACTACCCTGGAGATTTCTGATTTTCAAGAAGCGAACGCTCCGATGGAAAATTAGATTTTTAGACATAAGGCCTATATGTTGGCCGAATTTTCCCCACTAGTGGCCTAGAACCACTATGTGGCCGAATTCCCCTAGCTTTGGTTTAAGTTTTTGAACAATTTTTCCTTTTTGTTTGGACGATTGTTTGGTATTTGATTTTAATTTTTGGATATTATTCTATGGAAATTATTTCTCGAATTAATTGAATGAATGATTTTTATTTATTCAAGTGACCAATTCAATTAAATTATTTCTAGGTATGTCTTGTGGGGAAGTTAGTTGTCTGGCAGATAGTGCAACTACGCACACCATATTGCGTGAACGCATCTATTTCACTAACTTCATACCTAAAATATCACCTCTGACAACCCTTTCAGGCTCATCCAACCTGATTGAGGGGCATGGCACTGCCCAATTAATGTTGTCCAATGGTACAAAGTTAACCATTAAAGAGGCACTTTATTCTCCGCGTTCCGGAAGAACGTTGTTGAGTTTTAAAGATATTCGAGATAATAATTACCACGCTGAAACTTCTGAAGAAAATGGGATTGAATTCCTGTGCATAACTTCTTATGAATATGGCCAGAAGCGTATTCATGAGAAGATGGAGCGCCTTCCAAATGGCTTGTACACAACAACCATTCGCTCCCTGGAAAGCCACCATGTGGCCGGCCCTAGCAGTGGCCTTGCACTGGAAAATTTGCTTTGGCATGACCGTTTGGGACACCCTGGACGAATTATGATGCGCCGTATCCTCAGTACTTCACACGGGCATCCCCTTACCCGAAGTAAGGATTTCGTTCTTCGCACTATCTCATGCCAAGCGTGCTCTTTGGGTAAGCTAAACACTCACCCATCGACACACAAGATCCAAACGGATCCTCCCAAATTTCTTCAGAGGATTCAGGGGGACATTTGTGGATCGATTCAACCATCTTGCGGACCATTTAGATACTTTATGGTATTGGTTGATGCTTCCACACGTTGGTCGCACGTGTGCCTCCTGTCCACTCGAAATGCTGCATTCTCCAAGCTTCTAGCTCAGATTATTAAGCTGAGGGCTCACCACCCTGATTATCCGATTAAGTCGATTCGACTGGATAATGCTGGAGAATTTACATCGAAAACTTTCGATGACTATTGCATGTCAGTTGGGATTGAAATTGAACATCCTGTCGCCCATGTTCACACCCAAAACGGCCTAGCAGAAGCGTTTATTAAGCGCCTTCAAGTAATCGCTCGGACTTTGGTAATGCGAACCAAACTTCCGATATCTGCATGGGGCCATGCAATATTGCACGCAGCAATGTTGGTCCGCCTGAGACCCGTATTGACCCAACCATATTCTGCGCTCCAGTTGGTAACTGGATACGAGCCCGACATCTCGCATTTGCGCATATTTGGTTGTGCGGTCTATGTGCCAATTGCGCCGCCCTTACGTACTAAAATGGGTCCTCAGCGAAGATTGGGAATCTATGTCGGTTATGACTCCCCTTCGATCATTCGTTACTTAGAACCTTTGACAGGCGATCTCTTTACCGCTAGATTTGCGGATAGTCACTTTAATGAGACAGTCTTCCCGTCGTTAGGGGGAGATAAGAACATAGTTGTTCCTGAAGAACGCCGCGAATTGTCGTGGTCTAACCCCACTATGTCTCATTTAGATCCCCGCACTGCTCAATCTGAAACTGAGGTGCAAAGAATCCTAGATCTACAGAGCGTTGCTCAAAGCATGCCGGATGCTTTTACTGATCTAGCGAGAGTGACGAGATCACATATACCAGCTGCGAATGTGCCTGCAAAGATAGATGTACCAAACGTACGTCGAACCATCGCCCCTGAAGGACGAAACGCCCCTGAAGGACGTTTGGCCGTACCTGCTGTGCGGCCCAGTACCCTGGCGGCTAGCCAATCATCTGCTCCTACCCTGAAGCGTGGCAGACCTGTTGGTTCAAAGGATTCACAACCCCGGAAGAGGAACCCCACGGCACTAACTAGTGAACCTAGTTCGAATCCTGCCATCGCCAACTCATCCTTTCCAACGCATGAGGTTATTCTAGATTATGGTAGTGTCCTTGAAGAGACCAATCCGCCTCCCGAAAATCGTGAGATTTCGGTCCATTATGCTAGCTTGGATGCACTTTGGAATAGGAATGAGATGATAGTCGACGATGCATTTGCATATGCAGTAGCTACTGATATCATGCTGAGCGATGATATTGAACCACGTTCCGTTGATGAATGTCGACGTAGAACCGATTGGTCAAACTGGAAACAAGCAATCCAGGTCGAACTTGATTCGCTTGCGAAACGTAAGGTGTTTGGGCCTGTAGTTCCTACACCACCACATGTGAAGCCCGTTGGCTACAAGTGGGTTTTCGTAAGGAAGCGTAATGAGAAGAATGAAATAGTGCGATACAAAGCACGCCTTGTGGCGCAAGGTTTCTCTCAACGCCCTGGGATTGATTACGAGGAGACTTATTCTCCCGTAATGGACGTCATAACGTTCCGCTACCTTATCAGTTTGGTAGTTTCCGAAAAACTGAATATGCAGCTTATGGATGTGGTAACCGCGTATCTCTACGGGGATCTTGATACGGAAATCTATATGAAAGTTCCTGAAGGACTTACATTGACTGGATCAAATAGTTCTAAACCACGGAACACCCTCTCAATTAGATTGAGGCGTTCACTCTACGGATTAAAGCAATTCGGACGGATGTGGTATAACCGTCTGAGTGAGTATTTGATTAGTCAGGGATATGTGAATAATGAATTATGCCCATGCGTGTTTATTAAGAAGTCACATTCCGGATTTGCGATAATTGCAGTTTATGTCGACGACATGAATCTCATTGGGACTCCCGAAGAGCTTGAGAAAATTGCGTCGCACCTGAAGTCGGAATTTGAGATGAAAGATCTTGGGAAAACTCGATATTGCCTAGGCCTGGAGCTTGAGCATAGTTCGGCTGGGATACTGGTCCACCAATCGAACTACACCCAGAAGGTGTTACGTCGTTTTAATGAGGATAAAGCGAAACCTTCGAGTACTCCTATGGTCGTCCGATCGCTAGATGCAAAACGAGACCCCTTCCGTCCTAAAGACGATGAGGAAGAGGTTTTGGAGCCTGAAGTTCCATATCTGAGTGCAATTGGCGCTTTATTGTACTTAGCTCAGTGCACTAGACCGGACATCTCCTTCTCTGTTAATCTTCTTGCAAGATATAGCAATGCGCCCACACGCAGACACTAGAATGGTGTTAAAGACATCCTTCGTTACCTTAAGGGTACTACGGATTTGGGTTTATTCTATCCCTATGCATCTCAGAATAGATCACACCCCCTTGGTCTTCGGAATGATGCTTGCCTTGTTGGTTATGCTGACGCAGGTTACTTGTCTGACCCGCACAAGGCACGTTCTCAAACGGGTTATGTCTTTACCGTTGGAGACACCGCAATATCTTGGAGATCAACCAAACAGACCTTAGTTGCTACCTCTTCGAATCAGGCTGAGATTCTCGCCCTTCACGAAGCTACTCGTGAGTGTTTTTGGCTGAGAGCTGTTGTTGAGCATATTCGAAGCAATTGCGGGCTTTCTTCAGTCGTTGATGTCCCTACAACGATCTTTGAGGATAATGCCGCATGTATTGACCAGATCAAGAAAGGATATATCAAGGGAGACAACACCAAGCATATTGCGCCGAAGTTCTTCTTCTCACATCAGCAACAAGAGCATCAGAACATTGAAGTCAAGCAAATCCGTTCCCAGGACAACTTAGCCGACCTTTTCACCAAGTCACTGCCGAAGTCTACTTTTCAGAAGCTTGTTCAAGGAATTGGTATGCGTAAATTGTCTGATTTGCAACATTGTTAGTTTCTCATTCGGAATATTGTCAAACTCAGGGGGAGTATCCTGAAGTATACTCGCTTAACCTTAATGTACTCTTTTTCCCTACGATCAGGATCATTTTTCCCATTGGGTTTTTGTTACCTGACTAGGTTTTAATGAGGCACCCATTCTGGGCTGGTTATACCCTTGTGTACATCCTACTGACATCCAGTAGATGTTTAGTATTGACATTGCATTAACTCACTTTTCTCCTAGACTATGGGTTTTTGTCCCATCTTGGGTTTTACCATAGCCAGGTTTTGTGAGAGTTTTTATTCTTTTTATATGCAAGTTCCGTGCTTGAGACTAGCATGTTTCTCTATTGTGCCTACGAGACGACTTCATCAACTTTCATTCTGAAGATCTGATGCGATATCTACTTGAGTATTTGCACACTCAAGGGGGAGTGTTGTGGATAAAATACACATGTGTTAAATGTGATTGTGTAAATCCTAGGTAGATATGGATTAGGATATTCCATTATGTGTGGGATTTGTTTCCTAATGTAATTGTACTTCTTTCACTATAAATAAAGGCACCTGGCATGAGGAATTAATATCATCACAATACAGTATAATTCCTCAAGCCTTCTCTATTTTCTCTCTTCCCTTTGCTTGCCGCACCCCCTCAGAAATATTGGCCACAACATATACTATGATTTCGCTTATGCATAAATACATTGGTATTTTATATATGGTTCCAAATGAATATAATTTTTTATGCAAGGTTGAAATATTTGGGAAATTATGAAGTATACGATATTCTTCACTTTTACACATGGTTATATATGTATGTTTTCAAACACACTTGGTATGCTTTCACTACGTTGTAGTACCGTCTCACGGCCGTAGGACAAGTCTCACATGTTTGGGTCACACGCACTGTACTCCAGGGGTATTGTCCGGTAAATACCTTAGTGCAAGCTTGTCTTACGTTTATGTTTATTTTGGGGAAAAGGCCCCACTACGTAAGGACTCGGGTGTGACGCGCTAATGCGCAAGTGCTTACATGTGTGTGGTACTAGGAGTACAAATTGATTGATAACGTAAAGTGCTTGTACGGGGATTGAGAGGTTGTTCCTCAACACGTACATGGGTGATTGCACATATACCCTGTGTTGGTTTTCTTATCTATACTATTGATATATTTGGTGAAATGACTTATGGAAATATGAATTATTATTTATGGATTTCACTTGGAGTTTTACTTTCAGTTATATATATTATAGTATGATTTGTCACATACTACGATAGTATGATTTTACAAATATACTGGATTTCAAAACAGGGGGTTACTATGTTGAAAAGAGAAAGGTATTTCGAAAACTTTTATTTTTCGTCCACTCACACCTTTGTTTTTGCGCCCCCTTCAGGACCTAGTGATAGAGCATCTAGTAAAGTCGAGGCATACGAGTGGCAGCTCTGATTCTCTTCCCGACCATGTAGGGATTCATTTTTATTCAGTTTCTTTAATAATATCCATCCCTATTATGGATAGAAATTCTAGGAACTTGATTTATTATTTTGTTTCCGCTGATTCAAATTAGTACGCTCTGAACCTTGTGCATATTGGCATTAATTTCCGCAAACTTTATGACAGTTTAATTTGCTTAAGCTAAGTGTTGTCATGCATTTAATGGCTTCGTCACTTACGAGTGTCGGCAAAGTTTTTTTTTTTTTTTTTCGTGACTTCTAACCTAGGCTCGTGATACCAATTTAGAATTCGCGAATGCTTCAATTCATTCTTCTCACTTGGAGAAAATATATATAGTTGTACAACCCTAATTACAATTAATCTAGGAAATCTATCAAATTAAGAAAGGAATTCCTAATACAATCAATTACAATATTCACATTCATATTCTAATATCTCATTCCTCCTAAGTGCATTTGTTGCATGGGTTTTGGCGAGTTGGATGAATTGGTCGTCAGTATAAGCATCTCTTCTAGGCTCCGTTTGTTACAACGGACTAGCTAGGAATGGACTAGCTTCAGGGACTAAGTTGGATTGGCTTGGCTTAGACTAAGCAATATAAGAATTGTGAAGCGTTTGGTGCAGTGTCAGACTAACTCAATACTACAATTTATTATTATTTTTTATTCACTTTTTCCATAAATAAAAAAACTAAAAAAACACAACCTCATGATCCTCATCACCACCATCTGTATCTCTCTTCGCAATCAGCCATCTCTTCTTTCTCCTCTACTTTTCTATATTTTTATTTTCTCTACAAATTGTGAAACAAGATTTTGACTAATCAGAAGAAATGGTGAACTAAACAAAGTACTACGACGTTCTCAAAGTCAGCCCTGCAGCCACCGAGGCCGAGATCAAGTCCTCTTTGTCATCAACCATGACGACCCATCTCTTCTCTTGCTCAATTCTCAAAATCCAAACTATGGTGACCGATTTCCACCCCTCAATTTCACTCTTCACTCTCTCTCTTCCACCACCTTCTCGCCAGAGTCATGGCCTTCATCAGTGGGCACTCTTGATATCCTTTTCTCAAACCTACAACTGTTGTCGTGGGCTATGCTGCTAGTGCTCGGGCCTCAACTTCTGATGATGGAGGAAAGAGACAGAGAAGACAAGATTGGAGGTGGGATTAGCAATCTTGTGTTGAAGCACTGGACTGCTAGTCTTGTGTTAGCGATGTTGGTAGTCCATACGAATCCTACCTAGTCTCATTTAAATTAGTCCAAAGCCATAACAAACATGGGATACAATCTTAGCTAATCCAATCCTAGCTACGAATGTGAAACAAACGGAGCCCTAGAGATATCGTATTGTTGATAGTGTTGTTGGGAAAGTTGGAGAAATTGTAGGTTAATGGAGTTGCATAATGGAATAACAGAAACAAGACAAGGAGGAATAGAAGATGCTTTGGTAAGTGAATTGTGTGATGATTGGAGAGAGAGAGAGATGTAAAATAGGAGTGCACATCTGTTGTGCTCAAATCTCCTCGGTGATAAGTGTCCCACCAATTAACAAGAAGTTAATGGGTCAAACTTGCATGCTACGTGTTATTCAATGATCCGATTATTAAATAATTCAAAATTTATTTGGAGCTCACTGCAAATTAATCTGAAACTATTTAATAGCCGGACCATTAAATGGCATGTACCACCCAAGATTTTTCCGTTAACCTGACATTAAATAAAAAACTTAAACAAAAAATTTGAAGAAAAATTGAAAACTTCCCCAGACATCACCACACCAACTCACCTCTGCGTTTTCATGTTTTCTGGATTAATCCCTTTAGCCACCCTACCTCATCGCCCGCGGCAACCGTTGTCCTCCTCGCCGCCGGAAAAATCTCCTATGTCTCTCCTCTTCCTCGCGTTCTGTCTTCTCATCTTCCTCCCACTCTCTGCTCCAGCCCTTTAACCTTTCGCCAGTAGATCCTGCCAGTCGCCGCCACCAATCAGCAACCAATATGACTATGACTCACGCAACGGCGTAGCCATCGCGGTCGAAAGGAGAATTCCCTCAAATCCCAAATTCAAAAGTTCGAATTCCTTAAATTAGGGCTTTTCCGATTGGATTTTTTATTAGCATGTTTGAGTTTTGAATTTCTGTACAAATTAGAGTTTTGAATTAGGGTTCGAGGGAGTGGAGAATTTTCCGACGGTTAGGAGAGAAGGGTTTGACGATGAAAAAGAGATCAAGGCAGGGGTTGCCGTAGGAGGGGGAGAAGGATTGGGAGATTTTGGCAATTTCATCGGCAACCATTGTTGTGAGTTGTGGAGGACCAACGAGAGTACTTGTTCTTGTGACTGGTAGTTGTGGAGGGGAAGATGATCTGTGTTTGCATGCTTTGAGAACAAAGGAGATATGGTACACTTGCACTGGTACTGGTACTGCTTTCTTCATCTCTAACTTGGCTGATGATCTGTTGCTCTCTGCTTATTGATTGAAATTTGATCATAGATGGATGATATTTTTAAGGAAAGAAGGGTTGAGCCAGCGGAAGAGAGGAGATTTTTCTTCAGTTTTGTTTCTTTAATTTTTTTTATTATATATGTAGTTAACTTGTTGTTAAGTGGTGGGATACTTGTCAGGCAGGGGATCTAAAATAGGAGAGGTTCTTTCTTCAGTAGGGAAATCGGATTGAGGTTGGTACGAGAGAGGAGACTTTTCAGTGTGCTAGGAACACGGCTAGTACACTAAGTGTCGTAATACAAGTCGTGATGAGAAATAGGTGGTTTGGTATCCGGAACCTAGAATTTCTCCTAAAACAAGGTTCAAAAGAACAGACTGCAGGAATTAGCATCCATTTACGTAAACAATCCGATAAAAAAAACCAAATAAGGTTTTGTCTTCACTAGAGTACTTAAGTGTTGGAGGACTCACAGGACGACTTGGTAGGGTTTGGTTACCAAGTTTGGTTCAGCAACCACATTATTTTACACCAGCTTTTAGTCGTTGGTTTAGAACGTTTTGAATGGGTCATAAATATATCTTAGTCTTTTTTTTATTTGGTAAATAAATCTATAATCTAGTGCATATAAACGAAAGCGCAGCCAATCGTGAAATCTTCTTCACCTGAAAGTAATTAGTTGCTCTGGAAATTTCGAATTTTCTCTTCTTGGTGACTTACCACTTCGGAAAGAAAAGATGACCGATATTGCTCAATATCCTTGTAGTGATCTCATGACGCCAGAAACAAAAAAAAAATGTTAATGATTATTTAGTGACACTTGGTTTGTACTTTATTGGATGATATGTAACTGACTTTAGAACCACAAATACAATAATAATATATGACTGGAAAGTCTTTTCGTCAAACGCAGGGAAGGAGCAAGGCGCCATCTTCATCTTTGTCATCCACCCGTTCATGTGAACATGCAAATTGTCATAGAATTGTCACGTTCTGACCTGGTCAAAGAAAATCAAATAAGACAGTTACCACATAATACATTGGAATATATTCAGTCTGCTTTTAATGCATGATTTGACGATTTCAAAAACACTGAAAAAGGGAAATTACAAAATATCCAAAAAAAACGAGGATCCAGGTTATCAGTCAGTAAATTATTAGAGTTTATTTCTTACCCAGCTGGGATGGGAATTTGTTGCAGAAGAAGAAGATCCTGTGAGCTCTGGGGAATTGGTGTTGTAGGCATAGCTTGAAGATTGAGTTTGCCCTCCTTGAGAACCAGAAGCATCGCTAGACAACTTGGAGAGCGATCTCGGAGGAGCAAAATAGGTGGCCACCGGCATCTTTGATGGGAGATTCGGCAATGGAACCTCAAAGTTGAGCGCTTGAATGGCTTGTTGTATTGAAGGCCTCATATTGTAGTCCGGATGAGCACACCACAAGCCAACAATCATCAGGCACTCCATTTGTTTCTCATCAAAATCTCCACATAATTTTGGGTCAGCTGCTTCAATGACCCTCTCCTCTCCATAAAGCTCCCAAACCCACTCAACCGTATTAACCTTACTACTTCCAACCTTTGGGTCGTTTGCTTTGTTCCCGCAACAAATCTCCAAAGCAACAATTCCAAAGCTGTAGACGTCTGATTCCTTACTAGCCTTTCCTGTGACAGCCAATTCAGGAGCCATGTAGCCCATGGTTCCAGCCAATGCTGTCGTTTGCGGCTCTTGTCCGTGGTCCACAAGCCTTGCTAACCCAAAATCCCCAAGTTTCGCGTTGAAATTCGCATCCAACATAACATTGCTGGACTTGATATCCCTATGCAGCACACATTGCTCCCATTCTTGGTGTAGGTAGAACAACCCGGAGGCCAAGCCTTGAGCAATTTTGTATCTTGCCTCCCAAGTTAACAAGCTTTGCTCTTTGAACAAATGAGAGTCTAAGCTGCCTTTGGGCATGAACTCGTACACAAGTAGAAATTTTCTTTCGTGGCACCAACCAATCAGTTGAACAAGATTGCGATGCCTAAGTCGACTAATGATCTTCACTTCCGAGGCATACTCCTTCGGTCCTTGCTTAGAACCCCTCGATATCCTCTTAACAGCAACAGGTGACTTCAAGTCTGGTATAATGCCTTTATAGACCCCACCAAATCCTCCCTCTCCAAGCTTTTCTTCCTCCCCAAAGTTATTCGTTGCCCGAGCCAATTCGCTATACGAAAATTTCCTGGGACCAGCCCCCTTTTCAAATTCTTCGTCAACCAATTCATGAACCATGGGATCTTCATCACCACTTTCTCCTGTTTCCCTCTTCTTCCGCAAAATGAACCAAACCAAACCCAACCCACCAACCACGACAACACATCCTCCAATTCCCAACCCAATTACTAGTCCTATATGCTTACTTACTGTCTTGGGGTGATAAGGAGAATTAGACATGGGGCTTGATACAGGAACTGTAACCGGCCCCGGTGGTGGTGCCGTATCGGTCTCACCGTGATCAACAAGTGAAGTGGAAGTGAAATTCCACGAGATGATCTTATGCATGGCAATAGAAGCACCTGTTGAAGCGGAAAACCCAACAACGACCCAATCGGGCAAGTAATGCTTCAGATCAACAATGTAATACAAATATCTCATCTCTTGGACTAATTGGGAAGCGTTGCGATCACGCGTTACGAAAGTAGTGAAGGCAACACTAAGATTTTTCGAGGAGGAATTATAAGTAATGGTAGCACTATTTGGAATTCCTTTCATAATACCTCCATTCCAATCTTTCCAATAAGAAGATTTGAGAGAGTTGACATCAATTCCCACGTGATCCGGCATGGGGTCGTCGATGGTTGGCTCTCTATTCCAGTAGATGTCAAACTCCACAGCCACAAAAGGGTACTGATTCCTCAGGACGAAGTCATTTGAAGGAGTGGAGTTGAAGGGCAGGCCGAGACTGCTACCTTGGCCTAGTGTGGCGTTGAGGACGGAGCCTTTTGGGGCTATGAAGAAGGCGAGACCGTCGCCGTAGTTGGATACGTTGTTGGAGTCAATGGCGAAGTCAAAACTGGTGGTGAAATCGGCGAGTTTGCCGGTGGCATTTTCCTGAAGGAGGAAGGGTTGGCTGTAGGTGGCTCTGCCTACGCTCCTGTTCTTTGCCTCGTCTGCGGCGCTTTGGGTGAGGCGGAGGAAATGCGGGTCCAAATAAGCATCGCCCTCTATAGATAAATTAGCGGAGTCAGCGCCACTGAAGCTGGGGAAGCTGAAGTTTAATGGAGTTACAGAAGGGGTTAAGAGAAAGAAGAAAACAAGTAGGAAGTGACGCTTTTGCGATCGGAGTGTTGATTCACTGATCATGGTGGCAAGCATTTTGGGAGAAAGATTGAGACTCGGAGGGTTTGTATTAAGCTTCAACAAATGTTTGTCATCTGAAATAGAGCAAAGAGTACGTAGAACAGAGTTGGTTGTGGAATTGCAACCAAAATAATTTTGAAGAAAAGTTGGTTGACTCTGAGTCAATGGACAACTGTTCAAAGACTTGAGGACACTTTTGTCGTGGAAAATACAGAAACGAGTGAAGACATATACGTGTGGCATGCTCACATTGAGAAAAATATTCTGAAAGTTGTTGTGAACACGCTGGTACATTGGAGTTGTCCTTACATCCCTAAAATCTCACTTTTGTTATAATTAATATCGGCATAGTGTGATTGTGTAAATCCTAAATAAATATGAATTAGGATACTATTGTAAAGCTAGTGATTCTATCTTATTAGGTATGTACTTACTTGGAGATCAAGTTTATCTCTCATTGTGGTTTACTATAAATAAAGGCACTAAGCATGAGAAATATATACAACAATTCATCTAGCCCTTCTCTCTTTCTCTCCTCACTTTGCCGCACCCCTCTCCTTTCTCTATCTAAATATAGGTCACAACACATTATCAGCACGCTATTTTCGTTGTGCTAAAGAGAATTATACAGGAGTTTTGGCCATCTTCAATCATGAGGAGTATTCATTTCAATAATTCTTATTTTGATTTACTTTTTATTTTATTGAATTACTATATTTGCTATTGATTCAATTTTTCTCCTTGTTATTTTATGTTGAATGAGATTCAACGCATTGAAGATGGAAATCCGAAGTTGAAGGCAATTCTCCTACAAATTGTTCCACCATCATCATCTGCAATCCAAGTACTTCTAAAACACGGCTTCAATTTCGATATTTTTTCAGCCTTGATTGCATGAACTTTCACCATGATGCATGAACCCAATTTTTACGCTTTTAAAAGAATTATAATCTTCTGCTAAATATTGTGTTCACTTTAAAACTAATATATCTGCAATATATTAGTATGAATTGATGATTGTGTGAACGAAGAAAAAATTAGGGTTTTTGTTTTTTTTAATTTTTTGAAAGAAAAAAAATCAAAACCCTACGCTAAGCCAAGCCGCGCCGAGCTACAACTCAAGCCGAGCAGCTCCTGCCCAAAACCCAGGTCCAGAAACAACGTCGTTTTGTGCGTCTCCTTCCTTGGACCATGCCGCGATTCAGGTGGCTTGCAGCCCACCTCGCCGTGCCTCCCACGACCTGCAGTCGTCCTCACTTGAGATTCAATGGTCTCCAATGATGATTACGGAGATTTCAATATTTCAATTGAAATCTCATTGGATCATCAAGATTCCAACTTGAATCTCATCGGTTTTTCTAGACTTTCGACGTCGAGATCACTTTTCCGTCGCGAACCATGGCTTGCTCTACTACTGGTCTGCAACTCCGACCACCACCAGCACTGCCACTAGTCTTTTTCCTGTGAACTTGCACACCCAGCTCCGACTGGGTTCTTGCACCTATACTCGAGGCCTTGGGCCTCCTCTGCAGACCAGCCTACTAACCAAAACTCGGCCCCAGTTTTGGGGCACCCATGTTTCTCGGTCCACTCACACAAATATGGCCCCTGTTGGGCTTGGATACCTCTATTTTTCCTTCAGTCAGCCCAATGGGGTTAGCCCACTATAACTCCAAATCAGCCCTTGATGGGCTTTGGGCCCACTACCACCCACCTACAGCAGCCCCAGTTTGGGCTCTTTCTCATGCAGAGATTGGGCTCAAGGGCTCCTAAGCCCAACTTCATTTCTAAAGGTCCCGAATACGATATGGGCCCACAATCCCATAACCACGTTTAACTTTTCTGAGCTACTTGAGTCCCGAAGACTCCACACAAGCACCATGGGCCCCGAAGTTGCCCACTTTTAATGACTTTAACTAGGGATTATATCTTGCAATTTTATTGTTTATGTTTACCAATTGAATTGCATATATGTATTTGTACTTTTATTGCTATTGAGAATGCAGGTACATATAATGAACTTGAAATTCATACTAAACCTCGAACCCAAAGTTTTGAGTATGCCTTAGAAACCTAAAGTTTCCTAAAACTCACCACTCATGTAGAGACCCAAAGTTCTCCATGATTAATCCATGAAATCAAACCATGTCTTAGAACCCAAATGTTTTAACTTTGATGCTATGAAGAATTTATTTCCCATAAGCACCAACCACAATCTTGTTCCTTCCATCCAGTGGATTATCGAACTGTAACAAGTTCGATTTCACTGACATGGAAGTTTCTGGCAGAAACTACTTTATGTGGGCACGAGTTGTGAAGCTCCACTTAACTACCGAAAAGATGAGAAACATTGAAGCCAACAATGGCGTGGATAGAGCTAATAAGCCTCCGCCGTGATCTTCATTTGAACACTTATGCTTGAAGCTTTGTAAATGGAAGTACCTCGATGACGAGGATTCCATGGCTCTTTGACTCACTCTACGAACCGTTCCAATCATGAAAATATGATCTTGCCCAAAACAAGACATATCTTGCCTGACGCAAGACATGCTTCTCAACATGCTCCTGAAGAAGCACTGTAGAGAGTGGAGGTTCACTAAATTCTAGATTCTGATTACTACCACATTGCTCATTAAAAAGCACAACAGTGAAAAAGGTACCCCAGTAATTCAGCTGGAAGGTACCGAATGGTATAGACCTAGCTTCGACTGGAGTATACCAAAATGTGTGACCCAGCTTCGCCTGCAGTCTACCGAAGTACAAGCCTTACTTCAGCAGGGACGTACCGAATGTCACACTATGTTTCGGCAGAGGTGTACTGAACAAAAGGCTCTGCTTCGACAGACGCCTACTGAATCTACTTATCCATCTTCGGCTGGAAAGTACCGAATAGTGGTAGAATCAAGGTCTACCAAGGGGGTGACATCACGACCAAAACACGTGATCCCTTGGCACCTAAGACCCAAAACTTCAAGAATAAGGGACAGTATTCCCGAACCTCAACCGTGCAAAATCTACTTCTGTTTTGATGGAATAAATCATTAATTATGCACTTGTTTGTGCCCCTACCAATGTTGTTGAGGAGTACCATTCCCGTAGTCAATCTGTGAAACTAATTTTGCACAACTCAACATATACAGAAAAGCATAATTTTGACATGGAATGCCATGTTGGCCGAACCCCCTATTCAAATTTGGTTTACTTTGTGAACAATTTCCTAGGTTCTCGGATTCAAGTTTGGTGTTTGTTTTAGTTATGGATATTGTCCTCGAATATGAGTTAAATGAATCATGTTTCTTATACATGTGACTGAATTCAATTAACATGTGATTAGGTATAAATGTGGGGAAGTTTTTTGTCTGGATAAATGTGCTACTACGTACACTAACTTCATACCTAAATCACCCATCTAGCAACAAATCCAGGTCTAACATGATTAAAGGCATTGGCACTACCCCTCGTTGTATTAATGGTACTGAATTATCATTAAGGGGCCTTATATTCTCCGTTTTGGAAGAACGTCATTGAGTTTTAAGGATATTTAAGAGAACAATGATCATGTAACCACTGTAGAAAATAGAGTAAAGTATTTTTGCATCACCTTCAAAATATGAAGCCTGAAACTATGTTTTGGGGCCAATAGGCTGCCTCGCAACTGGGACGTGCCATATATGTTGCCTTCGAGTACATCCATAACCGTCCATACGCTAGATGCAAATAAGACCCTTAAAAAGGTTGTGGAACCTAAAGCTCTATATCTAAGTTCAATTAGCGCTTCATTGTACTTAGTCCATTGTATTAGGTAGGACATCTTATTCGCTGTTAATATTTTGGCAAGATACAACATTGCGCCTATACGCTACCACCAAATTGGTGTTAAAGACGTTTTTTCGTTACTACGAATCTAGGCTTATTCTATCCCTACACATCTCAGAATTAACCACAACCCCTTGGTTATCAGAATGATGCCTACCTTGCGGAATACGTTGATACGGACTATCTGTCTGATCCACACAAGGCACGTTTGCAAACGAATTATGTATTTACCATTATGAACACCGCAATATCTTGAAGGTCATCCAAATAAATCTTAATTGCGACGTCTTCGAGCTTATCTACATACATGAAGCCACACGTGTACATAGGAGCATATTCGAAGCACTTGCGGTTTTCATCCATCATTGAGTCCCAACGACGCATGTATCAACCAGATCATAATAGGATACGTCCAAGAAGTCAACACCAAGCATATTGCGTCAACATCACATCAGCATGAGCATCAGAAGATTGAAGTCAAGCAGATTCGATCCCAAGACAACCTTGCCGACATCTTCACAAAGTCACTGTCGAATAAGCTTGTTCGAGGATTTGATATGCGCAAATTTTTTCATTTGCAACGCTTGTAGTTCTCAGGGGGAGTATCCTAAAGTATACTCATTTGACATTAATGTACTCTTTTTCCATATTATCATAATCATTTTTTCCATTGGATTTTTGTTGCCTAGCGAGGTTTTGATGAGACACCCACATCGGGATGGTCATACCCTTGTGTGTTTTCTTACTACTTACGTCTTGAAGATGTTAAGCATCGACATTGCATTAACTCACATTTTTCTCCTTAGACTATGGGTTTTGTCCCACCTTGAGTTTTACCATAGCCAAGCTTTGGTGAGACTTACTCTTATGTGCAAATTCCTATATAAGACTCGCATGTTCTCTATCGTGCCTACGAGACGACTTCAGCACCAATCTCTACATCATCTTGAAGATCTGATGCGATTTCTACTTGAGTATTTATACACACTCAAGGGAGAGTGTTATAATTAATATTGGCATAGTGTAATTATGTAACTCCTAGGAGATCTGGATTAGGATACCATTGTAAAGCTAGTGATTCTATCATATTAGGTATGTACTTACTTGGAGATCAAGTTTATATCTCATTGTGGTTTACTATAAATAAAGGCACTAGGCATGAAGAATATGTACTACAATTCCTCAAGCCCTTCTCTCTTTCTCTCTTTTCTCTTTGCCACATCCCTCTCCTTTCTCTATCTAAATATAAGTCACAACAACTTTTAAATTTTAAAGTTGTTAAAAACTATTCTAAAAGACGATTTTAATTTATTCTAATTTGAATATTCATAATAAAATATTTTTTTTATTTTAGAAAAGATAAAATAGTTGTCTAATGTTACGACCCGTCCCTAATTTTGATGTATTTTATTTTCCAAAGTGGTGAAATTATGAAAATGCATCTGAAAATGGCTAAGAGGAAATCCTACGTTAACAATTGAGCTCATTTCATATTTTATCTTTTTTCAAACAAGTTACATTAAAAGAAAAAAAAAGAGAGAGAGTTTGCCATTTTTCTTCAATAGTCTGAACTACTTTTTAGTACGGAAAATAAACGGTCATAATTGAATTGAGAAAATATTTTTTTTACTTAATCTAATGAATAGAAAACTGGATTACAGAGTAGTCCGGACTATTAAAGACTTACCCGAGAGTTTGAACCTAAAACTATTGAATAAGGATTTATCCATCATAACAATTCACCACTTACAACGTAACATGATAATTTTCCAATAAGATCACACACATGTGGTGGTTCTACATTTTTCGATTTCCTTTGTTAGTGTTCTAAAAGGCCCCAGTCAGGGCCTCATAAGCCCTAGGCGGCTAGCCACCACCACGAATAATCCCTAGGACTTTTAAAAATAATAAAGGGGGCCTAGACCCGCCTAGGCAAGCATAGGCGAGTGGGTCTAGACAGGCTGGGCAGTTTTTGTGACATTTTTTGCTTTATTTTTTTTATTTAAGAAAAATAGCTTAGGGTTGCGACTCTCACTTAGATAGAAAATAGATTTTTTTTTTTTGCATTTTTATGTTTTTAATAAATTGTAAAGGACTTATTGAATACTTGGATGAACACTCATTAGACCAACTCCAACCATGTCCAAAAGTCTAAAATTATTGGCCATTGCCTTTTGAACTTGGGTTTCCAATGCTAGGCCTAAAGATATGCACGGGCACCATATAATTGGATAGGTGAGACCCACTTGTGTGCCACGTCAGCACATAACAGAAAAAATGATGGAAATATAACAAAATGACCAAATTGATTTGCGAGATCTAATTTCAGAGATCAAATTTATGAATTTTCAATTTCAAGAACCATTTTTAATGGAAGGTACAATTTCATGGACCGACCGTGATAAAAGCCCAAAAACAAAAAAGAAACAAGGTTTTGGTCCGGCCAAAAGCGTGGGGCCGGCGACTGCGCGTGGACATTACTCTTCCTACCAAACCAGCTAGCAATTGCAAGTATTATTATTAATGACCACTAAACTTGCCAACGGGTTGGTTTTTTTGGGTTCAGGTAACGTTAAATACAAACCGTTTTTTAACGGAACACCTAAACACTTATCCGTGAAGCTGACAAAAATAAATATTAACTTTTTTTCACAGAAATCTCTCTCCTCTTTATACAGTCTATCCCTTCAATATTTTTTTGTAAAAGGAAAAGAATTTTCACAGACGGTGCAAACTTCTGTTTCATCAACTGATGCAGATTTTTAATGAAGTAACATGTGGCAACGGTTTTTGCTGGTTAATTCACACAAACCATTAACTAACTCGATCAGTTGATGATTTTAATCGTTATCAACACGGTCTGTTAAGCCTCCACTCGTTTATTGAATTTTTGCAAAGCTAATTGGATCCGATTTACAGCTAGTATTTTTTGATAGACGTGATATCTTAAATTCTTTTTCTTTAATATGTTTTATATTTTTATTTATATAAGGGTCAGGTTCGGAAGCCAAATATTTTATGACACACATTTTGACACACTTTATTGTGATGTTCATTCTGTAATATTGTTCAAGTATTTGAATCGTCTATATTTCAATTCATTATTCATAGATCATCTTTGCAAAAATATGGACAGCTCCAAAACCGTTAATACATTCATTTGTAGTAAAGAAACTGAACGAATACAATTCTACAAGAAAACACTAAAATGAGTATTATTTAATCTAATGGTCATATAATTTCATATTTAATTAATTTTTGATAAAAATGATCTTTGGGAGAAATTAAAGGATCAAACTTCAATGGTACGTACCATTGACTGTTGAATAATTTAAGATTCATTTGGGACCCACTGCAAATTAATCTAGACTATTCAATAACCGTATCATTCAATGGTACGTACCACTCAAGATTTTTCCGAAATTAAACCTAAAAAATTTCTTCTTAATTTGAGTTGACTGTTAAAAACTATGGCAGATGTAGATAAGCTTTCCATGAGCTAGGGCCCATCTGATTCCATCTTCCCAGTTAGATAGACGTACTGAAATAGTCTTCTCCGCAAAAGATCAACAGATCGATGAATCTTTGAGCTTATCTTAAAGATTGAAAATTGAAAGCAACCCCATTATATTTAATATATATGTGTGTGTGTGTATATATATATATGAGCAATCCACAACTTCTGGGAGGAGATTTCAAGATATATCACTACCACTCATCAAGAAGCAAGTTTCACACGTACATAAGGGAACTTCATGCATATCTCCATCATTTCTTCTGCTCACAATCTGCTGGTAACATTTTTTTTCCCTTCTTTTCTGTTTATGTGTTTTGAATTTTGTGGTATTATTCTGAAAAAATTTTGAGTGGTACGTACCATTCAAAGGTACGGCCATTGAATGGTCCCAGATTAATTTGCGGTGGGCCTCAAATGAATCTTAAACCATTCAACAGACGTACCATTGAAATTTGACCTGTATTATCCTTCGTTAGGAGACTTCCAAAACCATGAACCATGTAGTATGTTGAAAACAAATGGGGGAGGTGGGAATCTCCCAATTAGTGTTTGGTTTGTGTAAGGCCTCTTTCAAATTGGACCTACTTTGGGTCTTAAAAATGAAACCTAAAAAGGCCCAAGTAGACTGCAAAACCCCTTTGAGACCATATACAATAGTTTCTTTTTTTTTAGTATTTTGTTTAGGTTACAAGAAATTTTTAATATTATGAGTGAATTAATTAATATTTTGTATTTTTAAGGAGATGTCAATAAAGAGAGATATTGACCATAGTTAGAGAGAAAAATTGTTTATTTCTGTTGACTTGTACTAAAAAATGAAATAATTATTAATATATACTGAAATATGAAATTATTTAATGACATAAAATTTTTTTTCTTTTTAATCAAGGTTGCAATAGTTGCAAAGTCTAGAAAATAATCGTAGTAGTATTATTTTTTTGAAGTTATTAGATTTAAGCGCTCAAATTCTACATTTTATTAATTAAACATTGGTTGGTTTTTAATTTTTAATTAAAACGCTCTAAATTTTTATTGAAGTGCTTTCATCTTTATCCATTTCATTTTTTTAATTTCCATCTCAACATTTTATATAGAATTTAAAAAATAAGAGTTTTATTCTTATTAAAACTGACATCTAGGATCCGTAAGTTCATGAAAATTGAAAATAGATTTGAATTTTCTAATAGGTAATTGCATAAACGTGAGCTAATAGTCTATTTTTTTAGAACAAAGTTTGATTGCTAAGATTTGATTGTTAAGAATTAACAAAATATGATTTTAGTACAAAGTTTTAATGAAAAATTATATTTTTTTTATTATTATACATAACGTACCATTAGCGTTGTACGTACCAAAATTAGGATAACACAACATATTAGTAGCTTAGTACGTATCAAAACAAGAATCACATAACGTACCAAAATACTAATACGTACCTAAATTAGGATTACATAACGTACCAATAATGTACCAAGGTATTGGTACGTTATATTAATTTGGTACGTTATGTTTGATATATATGAGAGTCACTCGATTAAGAGGATGTTGTAGATACGGGAGGATTTGACATTCTATATAGTATGACCATGAATAATTGTGTAACTTTTGCTCTAAAAAAATTGATAGAAACCGGAAAGGAATTGATAATTATTATAAGATATATCTACTAGATTTTAGGAGTTTTGTTGTGATATTAATACATAAATCAAATATAATGAAAATTTGTAATTTTTTTAATTAAAAATTACTAAAAGAATGTTTGATCAAAAGTCTAAAAGCTATAGATGTTTGATTTAAATAATTTAATTTTGAGGCGCCTATATCAAAATGCCTCGAGATTGCAAGTTGAGATTCTCACTTATCTCAACTTACAATCTCAGTCATTCAAAACTCATAGTGCTAAACACTATGCAGTACTAAAAAAATTTTCAATAAAGTAACAACTCTAACCAATGTATGGTTTTTAATAGCTACATGATTGCATGTGGTGTGAGCTGAAACATGTCGGCTTTCGATCGAATTACATGTGTAATCGGCCTATCTAGTGGAAACGTACAATCATTCAAATCAACTTGCAATTTGTAAACATGGTTTGGGATCAACCAGCTTTTCGATCCAAACGAATTTTGTGGGCCAAATAAAGTTGGTTGTATGCACTATTCTAAAATCTCCGCCTAGGGCCACCTAGGTCCCACTTAAGCGCTTGGCGGTTGGTCATCGCCACAATTAATTTATAAGCGTTTAAAAAATAAGAAATGGCACCTAGATCAACCTAGGCGCCCGCCAAGTCAACCTAATCTCGCCTAAGTCGCGACTCTCACTTAAACAGAAAATAAATAACTTCTATTTTTTATTTTATTTTTTTAATAAATTGTAAAAAACTTTTTGGATACTTGGATGAACACTCATTATATGCTTATTTCTCACGTTTTCAATATGTTATAGTACTTTA
Source organism: Gillenia trifoliata (assembly GCA_018257905.1). Lineage (NCBI taxonomy): Eukaryota > Viridiplantae > Streptophyta > Magnoliopsida > Rosales > Rosaceae > Gillenia > Gillenia trifoliata. Next base: position 5,357,010 of record CM031081.1, on the reverse strand, counting down.
TAATTTATATGGCATTTAATTTGTAATTTATGTATGCTAATATAATTATATTTTTTTAAAATATAAATAGATATTTATTTATATGTTATATATAAATTTAATTAAAATTACAAAAAAAGGGTCTAGACTTCCGCCTAGACGTCTAAGCGCTAGATTCCTTGCATGTGACACTTCTGTCACGTTATAGAAGTTTGGGAAAATTTCAATTCAGATGAAAAACGTCACCGTTGTACTTGGTTACGTACTCTTATTATTTGTTTGGTAACGAAGAAAATCCCCACACGACAATAAATCCTAGTCCCAAGTGTCACATCCCTTCATAAATTATTGTAAATTTGCACGGTGCCCTCGGAAAAGATTTCTTTCGTTTTCCCAGGGAAAACATCTGTCTTTTTGGTCCAAACCTAGGAAAACATTTCTGGCCTGATTCTTTTCAAAATGCCACAATACTTTTTGTTTTACAATCACTAAACATAGTATGGTGAACAAATATTCCGAAGGATGTCGTGCATTGCTGTCATATATACGTTCGTGCATGCTACGAGGGTTATGATTTTTCTCTTTAATTGATTATGTTTCTATTTCAAACCCTCCCTTTATTCCTTTGGGCTATATTTGATAGGTGAAAAAGTGAGCAATGTTGCCTTTTTCATGTTTGGTAAATCGAGGTTTGAACAATGAATTTGTAAACCCATGAGAAAATAGACAGAAAGTGAAGCCCTCCAACGGTCCAACCCCCTTGGCATGCACTTTTCTTTCCCATGAAAAACATTAAAAAAACAATGATTGCTATCTTTTTAGTGTCCTCATTGGCAATTTAAAATGTAATGTCCATTATATCCCAAAAAGCGGTTTTTCATACCTACTTTCCTATCATTACTAAGCATAAGAAAGAAATTTTGCATTTTTCTTCTCGGGTAAGTCTTCAATAGTCCGGACTATTGGTAATCCGGCTTTATATCCATTAAATTGTCAAGTAAGCAAAAATGTTATTTTCTTAATTCAATTATGACCGTTTATTTCCCGTACTACTGAGTAGTTCGGACTATTGAAGAAAAATTGTTCCTTCACCAAGGGAAAGACATAGGAAATCATTTCCCATGAATTTCATTTCGCGTACCAAACGCAACCTCAATGAAAATTACTGTAGAATATAGCTTTTATTTAAAAAGAGGGGTAACTAAAATAAAATTTTAAAACCTAATTTCTAGCCACCGCTCAAGCAATTATTATCACAGAAAACACTTTGCAGTCGTTGCCGAAACGAAGCTTAGCAACTGTTACATCTAAAACTGAGGGCCAATCGGTGCACAAATTCGACGGCTACGAGTCAGCATTTCGGCTCTGTTTTCTTCCAATCGTGGCCGAAGCTGCGTAGGAATCTGAAAGCACTGAGAAAGATGAAAACTTGGAGAGTCCTTAGGTGTAAGGATCCAGAACCGCCGTTATTGAAGAACGGAACTCTCGAGTGTGGTGGAAATTACGTGAGAAGAGAGATTGAGCTTGGAGGAACCACCATTGTTGCTAAGGTGAGCTCGAGAGGCAGCGGAGGCGAGTGGGAGTTGTAGTGAGAAAGCTCTTAGAAGATCGAAGATTTCACAAATGGAGGAAATGGAATTGAATTGGAAACAAAAACGAAAACAGAGATTAGGTGGAGAGATCGAGAAAGGGAGAGAGATTATACGAGCCAAGTGTTGTTGTCAAGGGTAAAATCGGAAACTAGGTCTATTATTTTGGTTAGGCCAACCTTATTTGGGCTGGTTGATGTTGGGCTTGTCTTAGGCCCCGTTTGGTATTAATTTTTTTCATTAACAACTGCTTCACTTTAAAATTAAGCAGATAAAAAATGGATATATTGCTTATTTTAAAAGTTATGACATTAAAACAACAACTTTTAAAAGCAGCATGAATGTTGCTTTTAAAGTTGCTATTATAAGCATTTTTTTTTAAAATACAGCAACCCCAAATTGACCTTTAACCATTAAATAAAAGTTATTATGGTGCTTTTGATTAAAATTCAAAATTTTTATATTCTTTTTATTAGTTTTTCTTTAAATAAATACAAAAATGCTAAAGTGACAATTGATCAAAGCATCTTAATCAATTATGGAAAAGAAAGAGATGTTTAGTTCAAAAAAGTTGTAAAAAGTGTAGAAGATTCTAATTTCTTCTTAAAATATTGTGAAGGATGAAACGTCATCATGTTTAGGTTTGAAAATACAAGTTGTACTATTTAATCTTTTATAATTTTTTTCTACAAAAAAAAAAATCTTTTAAAATTATAAATTAGATCCTCTCCGATCTGCTGGTCACATGCTGATGGACAAATCATATAAGAGCTAAACAGATGAAAATATAAAAACAGTTACAAATAATTGTAATATTTTTTAAAATTTAAATTAGATATGCTCCGATCTGCTTATCGATTATTGATCCAAAAAGTCAAATCCGATGGGTCAGATCTGGATCCGATCCGTCTACAAATGTACTCTCTCCCCTCCATCTCTGCCCACTCTCTCTTTCGCCACCACCTCCATCTCTAACCTCACCCCTCTCTCTCTCTCTCTCTCTCTCTGTCCACCACCGCACCACCAAGGCAGGGGTCTGTAGATTGACTCCTCCCGAGTAAGGCGGCGGCTCAAGGACCATCAAGGAACGTCGTGCAATGGCAGAGATGACGAGAGCGTCGGTGGTTGGCTTCAAAGGTTCGAAATTTCTTTACATTTTGTTTTGGGTTGTTGCATTTTGTTTTTGGCATTAAAATTGCTTTTGTTTTGAATTGGATTGCTGCATTTTGATTGAAATTTGAAAGTTAGTGGATGGGTATATTGGGAATAATAATGGAGAGGATAGAAAGGAGGTAGTGGTGGGTGGAGGCTGGTTGGGGTGGCGGCTGCAGGTCGATCTCGGCGGCAGTGCTGGACCTGCTGGTGAAGAAGGAGTACAGAACGTTGACCAAAAAGAGTACAAACTTTTTTGGAAACTTTTTTGGAGGGGAACGGGCGAAATTTCTTAAATAACCCAGAAATAGTTAACGGTCCTTTTTCAAGATGATATATTTTCTTTGGGTATTGCTATCCACACGTCTTTTTTACTTTCCACACATTTCATGTTAACTTCTGTCATTTGATCTTTTTTAATTCATTTGATCCAACGGTCAAAAATTAAGAAGTGTGTGGGTGGTAAAAAGAGATGTGTAGATATCATCACCTTTTTTTTTAGTCTAACTACATTTTATATCCTACAAGTTTAATGTGATTTTCAAAATGGGTCAAAATGTTCTAATTTTCTCATATTGCATCCTAAAATTTTGAAATTGTATCAATTTATACATTTTGTCTTTTTAAACAACATCTAATCCTCCATTGAATTGATGAGTTGTTTTGTCAATATAGTGCAAATGTAGCTTACACGTTAGTCTATATAAAGGTCACCATGCCATCAATTTAATGAGATATCAAACAAGTAATTTGACCAAACGCACAAATTGAAACCATTTCAATACCTTATGATGCAAAATCAGAAATTAAAACATCACCCAAAATCTAAAGGTGTGAAATGTAGTTAACCTTTTTTTGTAGGAACCTTTTTCAATATGATTTAATCTCTACTATTATAAAGTCAGCGCCTTAAAATGGTAAAGCTTTCAATATACGAAAAATTCCCTTTATTAATTAGATTGTTAAAAGAAAATTACAATGTTTTGAACTAAAAAAATTAATTAAATTCTGAAAAATAAAAGAATCCCACTCAGTGAGCAATTTCTGTTGTTTATTTCTTTGAAATTTTAAAATAATTATAACATCAGTATTTTAATTAAAATAAACAATAAATTAAAAAGGCCAATTGCCACTCGTGTTAGCGCGTGGCAAAAGGCTAGTTTGTTAATTGAAGTAAGTTTAGTGACCTGGATTAGTAAAGTTAGAATGAGGGTGACCGAATGTAATTTCAAGTCTAAATATAGAGACTAAAAATGTGTTTTACTTTATTGTGAATAATTTTTCCAATACAACAATATATTTATATTAAAGATGAGGAATTGACTAAGTTACACAATGGGTATGTCGTAATAATTTGATATCAAACTCACCATCACAGGAAAAAAAATACCACTAGCTAGGCCGTATAATTATTCTTGTTTTAATAAAATCCTTAAATGTACAAATCTTTAGTTGAGTTATGTCAATATTACTAGTGGTGCAAGTTGGAATGATGTTTCCTATTTTGACATTAAATTTTTTTAATCCGAACTCGAAAATTTTCAAATCGAAATATTTCTGAAAAATTGGAATGCATCTAGAGATTCCAACTTTTCAATCCAATTTTTTTTTCAAAGTTTTCCAAATTTACTCCGATCCAAAAACTTCTGACACAGTGTTCTAAAAGTCACCACCTAGCATTGTCTAGGTGCTAGGCGACTGACCACCCCCACGATTCATCCTTAGGCATTTAAAAAATAAGAAAGGGCGCCTAGACCTGCCTAGGCGGATCCTAGACGTCCGCCTAGAAAGCCTAGACCCACCTAGGTTGCGACTCACTCAGACAGAAAATAGATAACTTTCATTTTGCATTTTATTTTATTTTTCAAAAATTGTAAGAGACTTGAATGAACACTCATTATATGCTTGTTCCCCATGTTTGTGGCAATATGTTATAGTACTTTATAATTTATATGTCATTTTATTTTTCAATTTATGTATTCCAATACAATTATGTATTTTTTTAAGTATAAGCAGACATTTATTTATATGCTATATAATAAATTTAATTAAAATTAAAAAAATCGCCTAGGCCCCCCCCTAGACTCCTAGGTGCTAGGCCCATGCCCTCCGCCTGACTAGCGCTTAATGCCTTTTAGAACCTTGCGATTTTTAAAGTTATTTACTAAAATTATGTATTTTGTTTATCAATTTTGGTATTTTATTGTTAGTTTTGGATACATTTTATTCATTGTTTTTATTTTGATTATACACTTATATAATAAAAGGGATAAGCATACTAGATACCACAAAATTAAACGGATTTTACATAAGCATATACTAAATTGTTGAGAGTGAATCCCACATCACAAAAAAGAGGGACCTTGCATGTGCTTATAAGTAATTAGGCTACTCTCCATATTGCAAATTGGTAACTTTCTTCATAAATATTAAGAAAGAACAATAAGTTCCATGTATGAAAAAAGTTCGAGAATATTAAAAAAACTTGTAAAATAATAAAATTTCTGAATTATGTTCAGAAATTTTTGAGATTACTTCGATTTCGAAAATTCCGATTCGATTCCAAAATTTTGTAATAAAAAATAAAAACATTGTTTCCCATTCAATTCGTCTGAAAATCACCCCTATCAGTGACAGACCCATGCTTATAGTATGAAAGACTTAGCTCAGTCCAAAATCTAACATATCACACCCCTGTCTACTCAAATTCACTTGTATGGTCAATTTTCTCCATGCCATTTTGAAATTTTGGGTTCGTTCTTGATAAAATTGGACAAAAGTTAGATGGAAGGTTCGATTTAGACCGAGATTATACTTAACCACACATGTATTAAAGTTAATCTTCACCGCGAGAGTAACATTGACTTATAACCCACGTCACACGTCGACTTGTGCAATTTTGGCCAGAACTTAAAAGAAAGTGACATGTTGGTAGTGTTTTGAACTGAAACTCCATCCAGTAGTTGCCATGTTTTTGTATTCATCCATGCACAATCATTAAAAACCTCTCAACGTGTGGTGTTTATTTGGACATGCAGTTCCTCTGAGTCACTCCATTTGTCGGACTCGGACCCCCTCCTCCATTTCCCTACGTTTCTCTGACCTCAAACACCAAAAATCCCACTTCCCCAAGCTCAAACAAAACACCCCCCCAAAACCCATCAAATCCGCCATGGAAAACGGAACCTCGAACCTCCAAGCTGCACCAGTAGTGGACACTACTTCTACGACAATCACCATTAAAGGCATCCTCAGCTTGCTGCTGCAGAATGTCGACGAACACGACGGCAGGCGGCTGATTTCTTTGGGCATGGGCGACCCCACTGCCTTCTCTTGCTTCCACACGCCACGTGTTTCTCAGGAAGCTGTCGTCGATGCCCTCCAATCCGACAAGTTCAATGGCTATGCTCCCACTGTTGGGCTTCCTCAAACCAGAAGGTAAATTGTTAATTTTGGTTTTTTAATTTCTGGGATTTTGTTGTTTTAATTATTTACATTGGTTGTCTTGTTCTTCCTTGTTATTATCGAATTCTTGTCCTGGATTCTAAGTACTGCCAAATTCGGTTTCTGGGTTCTTATCTTCTTGTTTAAGTGGGTTCTTGGATTTTATGGAGTTTGGTTTCAACTTGCATTTTTTAGTGTTCTAGTTGAAGTACTTTTGTAGTTCTGTTCACTTTTTTTTTACTTACTGATCAAATTGAATATTCATGAATGATTCTGTTTCACCTTTTTTAGCGTTTCCGGGTAATCGGGCTTTTAACAATTTGCAGGTTTGTGAAGTCTAACAGAGAAAGTAGAAGTTAGTAATTCAGTGTAATTATTCATCTCCCCCTAGTTCAGATGAATTTAATGTAATTACGCTGTCATTAAAACTGAGAAAGTAGAAATTAGTCTGAAATAAAAAGGATGAAAAACAAAGAAAGTAAAAAAGTTCCTAAAAAGAAAAAACAGAAATAGTAAAGACTGTGTTAATTAATTTTTTGAAGAAATTTCATTACTTGATTGGATTGTGGAGGGTGGTTTGTTACCAATGGTGTGGTACAAATCGAGGACGAGCAATACGTTTGCCTTATGAGGTAAAGGACCTGCTTTATGGAGTTAAAATTTTCTACAAAAATTAATGGTAAAATTTCAGTCCTACTAAAGCATTTTAAAGCTTTTTGGATTATTCATTCAATGATGATTGAATGCATAAGATTTCGTCAAGTAATTAGCATAATAGATGATGGGATATTCTGATTATTGTGGTCCAAAACAATTCAAAATTTTGTTTACTGTCAAAAAGCCAAGCTCCTATCTTTCTGTTGTGACAAAATTTCAGAAACATTGCTGATGAAAGCCTTTAACTGTACCTTCTCTTATTTGGTTTAGACCAATCCTTGATAAAGTGGTGTTTAAATGGTGACGGATTTGATACATGTGTTGGATAATAGACTGCAGGCTTGTACGGCAAGCAAACATCAGGCATATTCCCTTGAGGGGGTATTTCAATTTAAGCTTATTCATGATGCATATCCATCACGGATATTATTAATTTTGCTATTTCACTTCATGACAGAGCGATTGCTGAATATCTGTCCGGTGATCTTCCATACAAGTTAACATCTGATGATGTTTTTGTCACATCTGGTTGCACACAAGCCATTGATGTCGCGTTGGCAATGCTTTCTCGCCCTGGTGCCAATATCTTGCTTCCAAAGCCATGCTTCCCTATTTATGAACTTTGTTCTGCTTTTAGACAACTTGAAGTTAGACACTTCGATCTCCTGCAAGAGAATGCATGGGAGGTTGACCTTGATGCTGTTGAAGCTCTTGCAGATCACAACACGGTTGCAATGGTAATTATAAACCCTGGGAATCCTTGTGGGAATGTGTACAGTTACCAACATCTGGAGAAGGTTAGTGGTCAATGGTATGGCATCGGAACAAAAGATTGTACACTGAGTGACCATTTTTGGTTATTGGCTCTGGATATCGCTGTAACCTATTATTTTTGTATCACACTTAGATCGCAGCAACTGCAAAAATGCTTCAAATTCCTGTAATTGCTGATGAAGTTTATGGGCATCTTGCTTTTGGGGATAAACCATTTGTGCCAATGGGAGTTTTTGGATCAACTGTTCCGGTTCTTACTCTCGGGTCCCTGTCAAAGAGATGGATAGTTCCTGGATGGCGACTTGGTTGGTTTGTGACGACTGATCCATGTGGCATGTTTAGAGTACCCAAGGTTCTCTCTCTCTCTCTCTCTCTCTCTCACACATACACACACACACGAACACACGAACAACATTCTCAGAATTATGAACTCCATATAAAGTGATTTATATAACATTAATTCCAAACAATCACAGTGCATTATCTATTGAATAGACATAGCCACTTTCTCTCAGCCATTTTAGTGCGCTTCACGATTACTATTGCAGGATTCCTAAACCAATTTAAAGCACTAGATGTTATCGTAAAAGTCTAATAGATTTTCCATATGGCCACTAGTCTCTTGTGGATTCAATTGCTTTGCAGATTCATTGGTTTAGCGGTTTGGATGTTGTCAAGTTCCACTTATACCTGTTACAGATATTCAAATCTCATAGTTTAAACTTTGTTCTACTGATCGAAAATCGTCATGATTTTTATAATTACATCATCCACTTCTAGTAGTGACATATACTCTATTTTCATTCTGTTCAGGTTATTGAGCGCATTAAGAAATATTTCGATATTTTGGGAGGGCCTGCAACTTTCATTCAGGTTTGTTCATATGCTTGTTTTGTATCTCAGTCAATGTGCGGCTTCAGTCTTTCAAAGCTCTAGTCAAAACCGGAAATACAAAATCGGTTATTTCTTTGCATGCCTAAACTCGTGTCAGAGTATTAACTTGTTTTTCGTCTCTGTTTCAAAATGACATATCTGGTAAGTTATAGGCAGCAGTTCCCCGCATCCTTGAAGAAACCGAAGAGACCTTCTTCAAGAAAACTCTCTATTTGCTGAAACAGTCCTCAGACATTTGCTGTGATAGGATAAATGAGATCCCTTGTCTTACCTGTCCGAGCAAACCAGAAGGATCCATGGCCGTAATGGTGAGAAAATTACGGAAACACAATTGTTTTATACTTTGAATTTAACATTCTAATACCTCTCTGCTTATTAATTTTCTGTGAAATGCAGGTGAAACTAGACCTTTCACTACTGGAAGATATTAATGACGATATCGAGTTTTGTTTCAAGCTCGCCAAAGAGGAAAGCGTGATCTTTCTTCCAGGTAAGAAATCAATGAACAATAAGAAACATATTTTCCATGACTTTTTTCTTGTTTGCAAGCATCTCGCTGACTAACGAACGGAGATTACATGTGTGTATTGCAGGAACAGCAGTAGGCCTGACCAATTGGATACGCATTACATTTGCTGCTGATCCATCTTCCATTGAAGAAGCTTTAAGGAGGACAAAGTCTTTCTATCAAAGGCATGCCAGAAAATTATAGATCGATATATTACATATATTTATATGCACAAATGCTGATGGCATTAGTGTAAATAAATATATTAAATCGGCTAGAAATCATTGTTTGCTGATGGCATTTGTAATGTTTTTATTTTTTATATTTTACATTTTTTTGTATTCCACTGTCAATTTGTAATGAATTACTAATGCATCATACATTTCTTGAATACTAAACCCTTAAAAACCATAGCAATCAGTTCTCAAGAGATTGAAACAAATAAAGAAGCAAAGGTACCTTCCCTTTCTACATTTTCCTTTCTTTTCATTATGCAATGTTGTCGGTCAATTTTAAGGTCATCTTTATAAGGATCATTCCTAAAAAAAAATCAACCAAATTAGAAGTCATTTAGCCATTTGATTAACGGTATTCTTAAATTCATCGTATGAGCTACAAATGGCGTTTAGACTCGTCTTATTTCTCATCTTTGGCTAATTAGGATTTGAGTGGTGAATGCTTTGAGATGGCCTTCAAACTTGTCTTACTTCTCACATTTAGCTATGTACATAAAGCAACGCGAGAGAGTACCTTTTAATAAACAATGCATCTTAATTTAATTAGTATTGTCTAATGGTTCCACTTAATCATTTTTGTCAGGATTTGGGGGTGAAATAATTCATAGTCATAGTATTGCCAAGAGAGCAGTTTGCATGTCAACACCCTCTTCAAACAAGCATAGAAATTAGTAATTTTTACATAATATTTGAAACGTAAAACAAAGCTTTCAACTTATGTGGCTTGGTGGTAAAAAGATAAAAAACTTACGTGGCTGGGCATTATTGATTTTTAGGTGAGGTGTCTAGTATAGATGATGATTGCAATGTCGAATATTATATACAACACTCAGGTGTGAGGTTTTATTATAAAATATTTCAATGTTGTTAGTAGTGTAATTTCTCATTACATGTTTTATTTTATGTTATCATATTTTCGATATGAGATTTTACGTTCCTCCACACTTAAGTGTCGTATGGGCCATGTATTCACCGTATAGGATCTCTTACATATTTCACTGTTTCCTCTCCTATATATTTCTCAGCCTTATCGTCTCGTTTTTGCTACAGTAGAGTAGAACAGAACGAGATCCTGCTAAGAAGGGTCTCTTATTAATTAAAACTAATTCTTCATTTGAAACTCCGATTAAATTTTTAACTTCAATGAAAAAAATTCTCGAGTCTTAATCTCATTTTACTATAATCTTATTTTCTTATTAGTAATGCTTAATTTGCTGCAAGCGTCACGCGGGTACCTGGATACAGAATCTCTCCACCAATAAAGCTACAACGCAAAGAACAAAAGTCAGTAGTAACCTGACTATATATGATCCAATCCACAACACTGCAAGACAAACTGCAAACTTGCAAAGGGTTGAAACAAAACTGGATTCCCTTCCCTTCCATTCTAAATTAACTTTAATTGTTGATTAATGGCAATATAAAACCAGTTCTGTATCCCCTAATCCTCCATCACCCTTCTTCCTCACTCTATTGCTTAATTGTAATTAACTCTGTTAATTAATTCTGCTTCTGCTAATCCATGGCAAGCCACAGCTCTTCTTCTGACAAGAAATCAGGTGAGAACTCCTGTTTTGTGTATTAATTTTTTGTTTTGGGGTTTTTCCATTTGTAATTTATCTGATCATGATGATCTGTAAACATAATTGGTGCTTGGATTGTCGATGAACTTGTTTTTGCTGTTGTTGTGAAGATACATTGGAGGCTGGAGATGTCAATGATTTCAAAGTTCATGTGTTTAAATCATCATCCGAGGTGAGAGCTCGAAACCCCCATTTTTTTGTATCACAGGCTACCATGGTTAATTTCAGCTACGTAAATTGTGAACCTTGTTGACTTCCTGTGGCCTTAAACTGAAGATACTTCTGATTGGAGATTGCAATGTTTTGATGGATTGATAGTTTGTGGGGATCTATTCTTTCGTGTTCGCTGTTAGAAACGCAAAGATTAGTATAAATTTTTTGTGCATACAATTATACAGGGCAGTTGTTTTGTAACTTGGTTTCAAATTATCTTTAGTGTATATGTGCAAGCACGAGTTGAGTTCAAAAGTACTGAGTTCAGAACTTGAGAGATTCTTAGGTAGATGCATTGTAAGATCAGTGGCTTGTTACTTAAGTATGTATTGCTGCATTCATGTTGTTTTCTTTTGTGAGATCGATGGCTCGTTGCTTAAGTATCCTTCATATGGCTAATCTAAACCTGTCATTCTACTCCATACATTTGTCGGACTAATTCTGAACTTTCTAAACTGATGTTGTTTTCTCAACCAGTTGCTTGAAAAGCTGCATGAGAAGTGGAGCCAAGTTGAAAAGAAACCATACCCAGCCATGTACTCGAGCACTTATGGTGGGATTATTCTTGATCCAGCTTTGATGGTGATTCCAATTGACGATCACATGGTTCATCGAGGTCATGGTGTGTTTGACACCGCAGTTATCTTAAACGGGTAGGCATTTTTAGATTTTCCTCCTTGGTTCTCCAGCTTTATAGCTTATGTTTTGCAATACTTTTGTTGTGATTCCTGCAGATTCATCTATGAGCTTGACGTCCACCTAAACCGCTTCCTAAGATCATCTTCAAAAGCGAAGATCTCCTCTCCTTTCCCTCAATCAACTCTTCGAACCATTCTTGTGCAACTGGCTGCAGCATCGCAGATCAAGAAAGGAACTCTAAGATATTGGCTGAGTGCAGGTCCTGGAAATTTCTTGCTCTCACCTACAGAGTTGCCAACACCCGCGTTCTATGCAGTAGTCATTGACGAGGACTTTTCTCAGTGCAAAGAAGGGGTTAAAGTGATCACATCCACCATTCCCATGAAGTCACCTGAATTTGCAACGATGAAGAATGTGAACTACCTTCCGAATGTCCTTGCAAAACTGGAGGCCGAAGAGAAGGGAGCAAATGCTTCCATATGGGTTGATGAGGAAGGTTACATAGCAGAAGGTCCAAATGTGAATGTCGCTTTTATAACTCATGACAAGGAGCTTATAGTACCCTTCTTCGATAAGATCCTTAGCGGGTGCACTGTGCTAAGGATGCTTGAACTAGCACCGAAGTTGGTTGAGCAGGGACGTCTTAAAGCTGTGAGGACTACAAATCTTACCGTGGAAGAAGCCAAAAGCTCAGCTGAAATGATGTACGTAGGAAGCACACTTCCTGTGTTGCCAATTATCGTGTGGGATGAACAACCAATTGGAGATGGTAACAAATGACTCTCTCTTAAACTGTTTATCACCTTTGAATGCATATAGGGCTTTGATACTGAGGTCCCCTACATTTTCGTGTAGTAAAATCCCATACCGTGCTTCTCCGATGCAGCGATATTTGATTGCTGATTGGTTGAACTTTTGTGTAACAGGAAAGGTAGGAGAATTGACAATGGCGCTCTCGGATCTAGTTTGGAAGGATATGGTAGCAGGCCCGGTTGGTACGCAGAGGATAGCTGTTCCTTATACCGAGTAATCAGATCAGGAAGGCAGAAGGAAGCCGTCTTCGTGCATCAAAGCTGCCTCCTTGATCATTGCCCCTGGTGTTACAAATGCTTTGTCCATGCTTCATCTTTGGTTTCTTTGTTTGTGAAAATGGAACAATGAAATGATTGAATAAAATACTTTAGAAAGTTTTCTTGGAATGAAAATCGTCCACATTACAGCAATTTAACTCGTTTACTTCACTAGATCCGATTGACATATGGAAGATCCACTTGAACAATCGGATCAACGATCTTCCCGAAGATTGTTAAAGCATATTTTTGCTTGCAGATTGCATGACTATCGAATTTCGCTGTTAACCATGTTGGAATGTATGAGCATTCTTCGTACGAATTAGGCTGCGTAAACGAATTTTATCACAATTTTGCAGGCATTTTATCTGCAAATTAACATGTAATAAGTGTGCAAATAGCTGTTAGAAGTATGAAATGCTCATATGCACATTCATCTTTCCTTTGCTTTGATGGTGGAATGTCGATACACCAAACATATATAAAGGAAAAAGGTGCTTCCTGCTCTCTCTTGGGCTAAATCACCATGCTCATATATTACAATTCACAATTTAGGTACATCTAACACAGCCATGAGCCAAAATGTATAACATAACTAACATAAACTAATCATACTTAACCAGCGGTTCAATCGCTTTACAATAAAAGTGAAAAAACACAATGTATAAATCAAAAGATATGTGATGATACATATAACAAAACATGTAAACATTCATCTCCCATTTGTTATCGCAACCATCAAATTAACGCAATCTATGAACTTTTGTCATTTGAATTCATCTTCCTATTTGTTATCGCAACCATATTACACTCTAAAACCTCAAAATCTCTTCTAAGCAACTGGTTGAGTAACAGGTCGAAAACAGCTTAGAGTTCCTCGTTGCAGAGCAACTCCCAGCTCTTTTCTGCATCCTCGACAAGGAAAAAGAGCTTTACCGATGCCACCAAGTCCCGAGATTGATATTCCAAACTCATATGCCTTGTCCTCGGAAACCTTCCATGGATCTGTAACTTCTGTGTCGTCCTCCCAACTAGTGACTTGCAATGATTGATCAGCTGAGGAGAAAGATTCTGGCCAAAGATCTACCATCGATCTCGTCCCCGCAGATGCCTTCAAACAAACATAAACACCCGCATAATCCGAGAGAAAGAGAGAGACTTCTTCAAGTTTGCAAAGTCATGTCTTCAGATCTTGGATGCAAGAGAGAAGGTTTTAGGGCATCGAAAGGGCATCTTTCTTTCGAATTTATCTTATCGTGTGCCCACTTTGGTGTGTGGTCGGCATCTAGGGATGCTTTTCCCTTTTCTTTATTTGGGGAAATGCAATCAGCACATGACATTGATGACATTTGCTGCCCGTCTTTTCTGACTATTGTTTCGGGATTCTAATTTAATAATATAATGTTATGTGATTAAAATAATTTACAAATTGATGTTGTGACTTGTATGATATAATATACTGTTTCGTTTAATTTCAAAATGTTAAAAAAAAGTTACAGGTTGATGTTGTGAAGCTGTGTGTGAAATTTCAGGGCCTTATAGTTGGTTCATTAATGAGACACGTAAATTTTGACATAATTGTGTTGAGAGTGTGAATCTCATATCGAATAATTGAGGAATCTTACATGTAACTGTAAAAAGTTTAGTTATTTCCCATATTATTAATTAGTTTTATAATCAACTTCTTTCATAAGATTAGGTAAAGTTAACCTAGTGTTGCCCAATAGTCCATTCTCTTCACTTCCCAATACAGTATTAAAAGTTGTTCTACGTTCCAATACCTTTCCTTGTTGATAGAAAAACCAAATCATCTTTCTAATTTTTACTACTCAAAGCTACGCTAAGGACATCAAGAAAGATTCGAACGCTAAACACAGTGAGTTGAAGAAAATTGTCCTAACCATATGAACAATCCACTACTTGCAAATCAAATCATCTTTTTGTAAACACAGAATTTAAATTCTTAAATGTAGACTTTGGAGTTGGGGTTGTAGGTCAATTTTCTTGATGATAAGGACTCCTTGGGCTCCAATAAAAGGTAAAAATAAGAACTCCATGGACTCTACATTGGCAACATGGGCATGAGAAATACTTGATATTGGGCTCCAAATAAGGCCCAAATACTAAACAGGCCTAAAGGGAAGAGTCACAACCCACCAACCCACGAGTCGCAACTACTTACGAGTCACGAATTAATGGTAGAAAACGAAGCGTCACAAAGTCAATAACCACTAAATAAAAGCACACCAAAACGCCACACACAGAGACAGAAGGGAGAGCGAGAAATCGAAATCAGAAAATACAAAACAAATTCATTTGCCCGAAAAATTCGATTTTAGGGTTAGGTTTAGGGTTTTTGGACTTGAAAGCCATGTCGACGACCACCAAAACGGCACCGTCTCAGCAACCCCAGCAGAGCAATGCCAAGCCTGGTCTCAGGAAGCCCGTGTTCACCAAGGTCGAGCTGCTCAAGCCGGAGACCAGCGGCCACACGCTCGTCGCCAAGGTTCTGAGCTCCAACCCCGTGCTGCAGAAGGGCCGATCGGTGTCGCAGCACCTCCGCCAGACTCGAATCTCCGAGTGCTTGATTGGGGACGAGACCGGGACCATTCTCTTCACTGCCAGGAACGATCAAGGTATTGGGTCTTTTTTTTTTTTTTCCTGTTTGTTTGGTTCCTGGGAAAATGGAGGATCGGGTGGGAAAGTTGATTTATGTGTTTTTTGGTGTTTGGGTTGTGAGAAATTGACTTTATTTGGCTGATTGGTTTGATTCATTTGTGTGTTGTGTATATATACTTTTTGGGTATGTTTATCTTTTATTGGTTTTATTTGTTTCTGTATTGGTTGCTGACAGAATGGATAGGGTGCCAAAAAGAAAGGGGCATTAGGATTAAGGGCTTTTGATGAATTCGAGAAAATGGTTTGAGACTTTTTAGTAGGCTATGCGCATTGTAATTTCCCCATTGTATGTGGCTTCATTCGGCCATAAAAAGTTTTGCGTGAAGCAGTAAATTTGGTCTAAAAATCGGAACAAGTATTTGTAAGAGTTGTAGAAATCTTCTTATTAGTTATTGCTCTAAAAACATCTTTTCTTTATGTCGAAGAAAAGTTAAAAGTTGTGCATTGTTTATTCTTGTTGCTGGTATTTGGTGACGTTTTAACGGGTTTGAATGAAATGACATGCTTTATGAATTGTAAAGTTTTGTGTTGTTTAGGTTGTGCCTGTTATGTATAGTTGGGGCCTATTTAGAAGTCTTCTAAAATAGCTAAATCAAATGCCCTTCTGACAATGTTTGGCAAAAACTGTTGAAAGTGATTCTGGTTTGTAAAAGCACTTGGAAGTTGTAAGTGTGTTTTTTTTTCTTATTTGTTTTTGAAGCAGCACCTAGCAGGTGCTTCCTCAGGGAGTACTTCCAAGTGCTTTTCCAGGAAGCACTTGATTTTTTAAAATTTTTTATTGACCTCTAATGAAAGCGTTTAAAGCTTTTTTGAGGATAAGTGCTTAGAAGAGAAGCATTTCCATGCAGCCCCTTGCTTGGCTTTTGTTACTAGAAAATCTGTTTGCAGTGCTGTTTTTAAAATTTAAACTATGTAAAGAAATCTGAAATGAATGAAATAGATTTATGCTTGACATTGTGGTGGACTTGATATAGGTAGGTGGAATAAGCAGGGTGTTGAAATTTCAAAAGAGAGAATATTAAAATTTGGGACATTGAAGTGTTTTTTTAAATGTTTGGCAAATTGAAGTTTGGATATTTAAGTGCTAATTCTTACATTATTTTGTTGATTTTACGTATCATTCAAACATACGAAACCAAAAATTCATTTTTTGAATGTCATGAAATTTAGTAGTATTACTTTGTCTCATGTCAATACTGTGAAAAATATAATGGGATGGCATCTTCAGAGTGCTTATTTATTGGGATGGGACCTTTGTTGAACGTTCATTTGAGATGATGGAGATGTGATGTCTTGGATCTTTGAAATTGAGTTTGCTCAACTTTAACAATATAGTTTAGGAAGTTAGGCTTAAGTCTAGTTGAGCAATTCTTCTTTTGCACTTCACATAGTCCCTTCTTCAATTAGAGACAGGCATTTGGTCATCTTGATGTAACGTAGCCTTGTTGTAATCAACCCAATGTTTATTTGAACTAATATATTAATCTAATTAATTTAGCAGAGTGTTGAAAATTGTAATGGAAATAAATTTCACTACTATGCAACTTTTCTTTTGTATATGATGCCAGCATGTATAAGCTACTGTAAAATCGTAATGGAAATACTATACAACTGAACTGAACGTAGCTTGACTGTTTCTTAATATATGTGTTTTGCTGAAATGATTATTCCCGTTTACTGTATCTTGTATTGCTTTGTTGTTCGCCCAGTTGACTTGATGAAGCCTGGTGCAACTGTAATTCTCCGCAATGCAAGGATTGACATGTTCAAGGGATCGATGAGGCTAGCAGTTGATAAATGGGGCCGTATTGAGGTCACAGAACCTGCAAACTTTGTAGTGAAGGAGGATAACAATCTCTCTTTAGTGGAGTATGAGCTGGTGAATGTTCAGGAGGAAGGCGGGGCTCCGCTTGGCAGTTAGTATATTGTGAGAGAAGAATCAAAATTCATAAAGCGTGGATGGTTGGTTTTGTTCTTATTTCCATAGTAATCTGCTGTTGCTGCTACTTGGTTATATCGTATTGATGGAAGTTTAGTTTGGGATTGGCTAGAAGATGTTTATCGTGAAAAAAAAAGACTTGGTGACGTTTTAATATAATATTATTATCATCAGTCATGACCTAGGGTTTTGTTAGATGTGGCGGGAACAGCTTTTGTTTTATGAAAGATGGAAATGTAAGCAAAGTGTTCATCACCAAGGAAGTGTTTCAATTCTTTCTTCTCGTCTTTAGCATCCATCTGTTTGCCTTCTTTTTCCTTTTTAAATGCATATATTCATTTCTTTAGCACAACGAAAATGAGGGGCGTTTTGGATGCCATTGAATCGAATCGAATCGAATCGAAACCAATTTTTATGTATTCAGGAATATGGTGGATTAGAGTGGATTGGATGTTAGATTGAAATGTAAGCAAAGTGCTCATCACCAAGGAAGTGTTTCAATTCTTTCTTCTCGTCTTTAGCATCCATCTGTTCGCCTTCTTTTTCCTTTTTAAATGCATATATTCATTTCTTTAGCACAACGAAAATGGGGGGCGTTCTGGATGCCATTGAATCGAATCGAATCGAAACCAATTTTTATGTATTCAGGAATATGGTGGATTAGAGTGGATTGGATGTTAGATTTCCAAAACTGACATAATTGGATCGGATGACAGAGTCATGCATATTTCCTGTTTTTTGGTGACAATTTTTATTAATTAAAAAAAGCTAGTACAAGATATAGATAAAGTCCAAAAGGCAATTAAAATACAAGCATAGTCCAAAAGAAAATACAACAGATAGGCCCAAAAGAGCAAGCCCACAACAATAAAAACCCTAGATCTAGAAGACGGCTGCCTCCACGACACCAGCTGCGTAGCCATCGCAAATCCACCACCACCACCAAGAAGCTGGATGAACAAAAAATGGGGGTGGGTAAGCCACCTGAGCAAAGAGCGCTCCCATAATCCTACCAAATAGTGCTAAAACACTTTAACAACCACCCAACACCAAAGTGCGCCACTAAGGAGACACTTGATGGCCTGAGTAGCAGAGGTTGACAGTGGAAGACTGACGACGTGAAGAAACATTTGAAGAAGAGAGAGACATCAAATCCCATACCTAAGACAAGCTCATGGAAGTTGAGACAAAAGCTCATGGATGTTGAGACAAAAGCTCAAGGGCGGGCCAAATTGAAATAGAAAGACAAAAAAGCAAAGTAGATGAGAAAAAAGTCTGTCACCGACTCCCACCCAAATTTAGGAGTCGGCGGCAAAAGGGGGGTTACGGTTTTTTTCTTTTCTTTCAGAGAGAGAGAGAGAGCGCATAGAGATCTTAGATGGGGTAGATCCTCTTTAGACATTTGAATTTGAAATATCAATTGGATTTGGATTGGTTTGGAAAATTCTGCAACCCAAACTACATTTGTATTTGAACGTTGGTCTTAAATTAAGCCATTGGTCTTATAAACTCGCAAAGCCATCCGGAAGAATATTTGCAAGAGCCCCAACAAAACGCCACGCTTGGCCGTTTCAGTTGGAAATATTCGGAACTCATGTTTTGAGACTTTAGCTAAATGTAAAGTCAAAATAGTTTTGCTAAATAGTTACCTAGACAAATGGAAGCTAAACATTAGCATGTTTATCCGGACGAATAAATTTATAAGGAATAAGAATTTCTCCTCTAGTAGCGAATTCGTTCTATGTAAGTCTTTTTCTATGACATCAATCACGCAAGTCTTCTCCATACCTTATGTGGCAGACATGTAGAGGTATACTCCTCGGCCGCTCACCAAGTGCCACATCAACAATGCACCTTCATTTCCACATTGGAAGCACACTCCAAAATGGAGAGATTATTTACCGCTATCAAGGACTTTTTCCTTCTTCAACTAAGGTACAAGAATAGTACTCGCAAAAACTCCTACTTGAGTCATTTTCTATCACCATTTTGGTCGATTTCTGACTTAGGTATGGGAGAATGATTGGCTGCCAAATGTCAACCGCCCACCGCCGTCGCTTGAAAGTAACCCCTGCAACCCTAAACCTCTTTTTCAGGGACTTTAAGGAGGAGTTTAACACCACCACCCCACCGGACCACTCCAAAGAGGAGAGAACTATACCATATTCAAGGCATTTTTTCCTTAAAAGTTAATAAGTCGCGTCGTTATCGGGTTACTTGTTAACGAGTTTGGTCTTTATCGGGTCACCCATTAAGAACTTGTTAAGATAATGGGTATTACACGTAAACGACAGGAACATGACCTGTTTGCCAGGTCTAGACACTATGTAGTACTTGAAAGACAAATGTGTTTTTATGTTTTGAAGCAATATTTATGTGGCAATGTGGTATGTGGATACTGTACGTTTAATAATTTAATATGATGTTTTTCATTTGATTATTTATTGAAGTAAAATAAGACGAGAAGAGTGACGTTCCAACTACGCCTTAAGTTCCTGGGCATATGTAGTGAACCTGTTAGCTTTTATTTTTTCTATTTTTAGGATTTTCTTGTAATCAGTTTAAGTAGTTTTAATCCTCTTTATTCCATGTCCTTCCTTGTAATTATATAGAGTGAAATACATTGATCAATGGGTCAAGACTTTTGAACCCAGAACCGAATTCTTCTCCTGCAACTTTCACTTTTCCAAAACCTAAAATATATTTTTCTTAACGATTTTGACACGACACGACCCGTTAAGATAAGAGTATTACACAAAAATGAATCAAACAAAACAAACACGACCCATTTGTCAGATCTACTTGACTCATGTATTTGTTGATCCATTTTTGTGTATCAACATACTCCTCTCTCGAGTTTGAAATCCAGTGTCTCGAAACGGAATTAGCCCTTCTTTATACATTGGTGGAAGAAGAATTTGAGCCCAAGGAGAGCATTCTCAATTGTTTTGGAAGAAAAAAGGACAATGCTCGAGTCTTTTACATAGCCGAATAAAAATACATACACATGTAATTTTAAAACAAATTAATTTACCAACTATTTTTGTAACCAAACACAGTTAAACTTAAACATACACCTAACCAACTCCTCTACATCTCTCATTTCTCTCCCTTCCTGTGACATCCCACATCGACTAACGGAGAATGAGAGATGTGTCTTATATGTACATGCCCACCTCCATTTAGCATAAAGCCTTTTGGGAGTTTATTGGCTTTGGATTCCATCAGAACTCCGAAGTTAAGCGAGTTTGGGCTAGAGCAATCCCATGATGGGTGACCCACTGGGAAGTTGCTTGTGAGTTCCCAGAAACAAAACCGTGAGGGCGTGGCCCAAAGCGGACAATATCATGCTACGGCGGAGCCAGCCCAGGATGTGACACTCCCTCTCTTGTTCTCTCTCTCCTATGACAGTCCCTATTCGAACTAACGTGGTCAACCTCCATATCTAAGCTCGGTAAGATTTGGAATTAATATTTGTAAATTTACATGTGATTTCATGCTATTGGTCAGAACTCAAGTATTATCAAACAGGAAATAGTGGTCGTTAAATCAAGGATCACAAGTACTATCAAACAAAAAATAGTTGTTGTTAAACCCTTTTACATATATATACTCTTGTAAAAGAAATATGTTTACAGTAGATTATCATTATATATATGCGTGTGTGTGCATTTCCTAATTTTACCCTACACAAACAACCACACACCATTATATATTCTTTCTCACAACACAAATGCCCCCTATGATATGTTTCAATATATGGCTCCACCTTGGCTCGATCGAGTAGTAATGTAGTACTACAAACCAATGGTTTAGCCAATAACAGACCACTACCCCCAAAACAAAAATGCCAAAAATATATATATAGAAATCAAGGTGGCTATGTACTGGTGGCTGGGTGGGTTGTGGTGGTGGGTCAAAACAGTGTCGTGGCGTGACGGCTCGCCAAGTTCATGCATGCACTCAGACTCAGATAATAAAACATTGAATGAGCAACGTAAGTCGTAATACATTAAATGCTGAATTCCACTTAATAGAACCCTAATCTTTGGTGTATCACAAAAGGCCCGGGAATAACACATCACATTACGTACGGTGCATATGAATTCCAACCACCAAAAGACATAATATAAAGAGATGTGGGGAAGTGTTTGTAACCCTCCAAACGACAGAATCACATTGACAAAACGTATACAATAGAGAGCATTTGGTGCACGATTTATTTATGATTTTTTGGCTGAATTATTCGTTTAATTTGGTGTAAATGTGAATGTACTCATCTAATTTTTGTTGTACATGGTCAAACTTCTTGTTAGTTAACCATAGATCGATAGCTGGTAGTAGTCATGCATGTTCCTAAAGTTTATGAAGTATGATCACTACAACATAAAGTTGATCTAAGCCTTATGTCATAATATGTGAAATAGCTTACTTGTTAATTGCCAATTAGGGTTAAGTTAAATGCAAAACCTTAAAAAATTAAAATGATGTTGAAGTATATATATAGTCGACGTGTTTAACATCACCCAATATAATAATTTGTGCTTGCTTGAGTTTTCCTACTTATTATCAATTGGTTGATCTATGATACTCTTAAAACACTCAATATAATAATTTGTGTTTGCCTGACTTTTTCTACCTATTATCAATTGGTTTTGAGTGGGGGTATTCTAAATTTTAATGGGCTACTCTACTATACCCTTAAAACAAAGGTGTGCATACATTAATTTGAACGATGGTTTTGTAATGCAATCACGTTCATGCATAACAGTCTACTTTGACAGTGTAATAAAAAATTTAGACGTAATAAACACCAACTTTGTCACAATAATAATAATAATGTTTTGTGTTGTCTTTTACAATAAAAAATAGAAGTTGTTACTAACACAACAAAAAAGTCATCGCGCACTCACTCTTATAGACATTTTAAAATACAAATTACATATGAAGAACAAGAGAAGTGCATATAATAACTTTTTTGGAATACTAATAATATTTCCCCAAATAATCTCATCTTTATATAGATAAACCTCGCGTTAACTTACTTGAAGGCTGAGAGGGACATTACGATTGGATGATGTACTTATACAGGTTTATTGGGATAACTTCTCAAATGTGGAGGCAAAGTAATAAAGAGATATATAAAAGATAGAGATGCAAGCAGAATTTATCAATCAACCACATCCCATATATGGCTTAAGGGTCAATCGACTCAATCCTAATTAAGTGACCCTACTTAAAGAATATTGTGCAATCAAAGACAATAATTTACCGAACATGCATGCATGTTGGTCAAAATTGCTATATATTTAGCTTGCAATCCAGTTGCATGGTCTCGCCAATTTCAGATAGCTACTTAGATCAAGACGTATCATACTGTTTCACATTTTGGCTTCAAGACAGGTTTATTTTCAAGTCCAATCAATCACGTGACGCTCCAGAAGTCGTAGAGAGCCTCTTGACCACACTTCCCATATCTATAACGGAAGCACCGTAAATTTGAAGAAACATACTAAGGGTTTGATTTATGATCAACTTGAACAACTTGCAGAAGCTTTAAAAAACTGTGATACTACAGACCTGCCAACGACTATATTTTGTTTAGTGGCACTTGATCTTCATTTTTATTGAAAGAAATTATGAGCCATCATCTCTTGAACACTATTGTGTTCGAATAAAAAGCAATGATAAGTTATGAACTTTTGAGAAATTTATATAACTCATCAGTTCTTTTCCTTTCTTCAGAGGCGTATATGGCTTAAATGGAACTGTCCCTTATTTTCAAGGTTTAGTGGAACTATTTATTTTTTTCATGTCTTGATGCAACTATCTATGTTTTCATGTCCCCTAAACTTCTGCGCTAGCTAACATGTTGTTCGAAGCCTTTTGCAGGATGTAGGCAAGGAGCATACGTGTTGGCTTAACCGCTGATTTTCACCTTCTAACTGATATTGAAAGACTTTAAGTAAAAAGTTCAATAATATTACATGTAATGGTTATTTCAGATTGAATAAACACCCATCGGGTTGGTTTTAGTTCCATCGGGATGGTTTTCACAGTTGGTCCCTTACAAAGGGAAATAATCAAAGACACCTTGGCCTAAGATTTTCTAATCGATACTATCAAAACAGGGATGATTTGATGGCAGAGCTTAATTCACTACTCCTCAGGGGAGTTAGGATGTATGATCCTAGGGTTCTGGTCTTTAAGTTTTCAAAGTCACAAGCTACACAAGTAGTGTGAATGAGAAAGCAGCAGATAGAGACGAAGTCTGTATCTGGGAAAGGCTTTGAGGGATTTCCTCAGAGGTTTCTTTCTGAACTTAAGAGTTCTGTTTTTGGTTGTTTTGAGTGTCCTCATCTTCGAATCCTCCCTTTGTTTATATAGACCAGCAGGGAGCCCACGTCATAGCCGTCACTTCTCTCTACCACCATCTTTGAAGACTCAGTGAGGTAAGGCTTAATCATTAAGGCATGGGTAATATCCCTGATCAGCCTACTCCCACTGAGAAAAGGTTCTTTATTCATAGTTTGATTCCCTCCAAATTGTCTAATGCTTTGCATTAAATGCAGTCAGTGGAGGACTATTCAGACTTCCCTCCTTTCTGTCCACTGGCCTGGGTTGGGCCCTTTCTTTCTTAGGCCCAACCCATTAAAAGACAAGTTATGGCACAATGAATATTTTTCGGTGTAAACACATGTCATCGTCAGAATCTTTTGTCACTAGTTTCATAGATCGGGACAGCAGGTAAGACTAAATTAAGGGTCATCTTCTTTTTGCTAATTGAGATTGATAGTCAAATCCAGCTCGATCCAAAGACGGCGCCCGGCCGGCTATTTTTTTCTTTCAAATCCTCGATTCCCCTGATTTAAAGGCAATGTATAAGATATTTTATGTTTTTTCAGCAAAAAACAAGTTGCTTAATTTCCACGTTGTAGAGATTTCATTATGTTCTTTAACATAGAGATTTCAACATGTTGGGGGAAATATTAGATTTCGTGCAAGGTCATAATTAATAAGAAGGAATTAAATAAAAAAATAACCTTAAAAATTAGTAAATTGGAATCCACAAAAAAGTATAGAAGAGCTCTCAAAGTTTATGATTGAATAATAGGAAGACCTATTGTCGATTTGTCCTCTGAATTTGTATAGAGTTGTCAATTTATTTCTTAAACTTTAATTTTAGCCAATTATCTCCCCTAAACTTTTATAAATAACTAATTTCCCTCTTGCCTTTAGATTTTGAAAATTTTCATCCATATTGGTCACGTAAACAACACATGTCAATTGTAAGAGGGCAAAAATATAATTTTGTTTTGGTAATTTGGGCACAAAGCCATACTTTCTAGCTGCTAATTAGACTAACATGACTAATTCAAACAAAAAATGTACGGACTCAACTAGCGAAAGAGAAAAAGAAGAAGAAAAAAAAAATGTTGTCCACATTAGGAATAAAATTACTTTATTGCCCTCAAACATTTGTCATGTATTGTCCATGTGACCAAAATGTATGAAAAATTGGATGGAAAATTCCAAAATCTAACGTCAAAGGAGGAAATTGGCTAATTATAAAAATTCAAGGGGGTAATCGGTTATAATTAAAGTTCAAGGGAGAAATTGGCAGCTCTATACAAGTTCAGGGGGCAAATCGACAAATACCTCTAATAAGAAAGATAACAACTCTAATGGATGATGCTATTAGACAACTAAACACACAAAACTAATACACTTGCTGACACAATACTCTCGAATGCATGTGGGATAACCCACATACAATGATAGTATCCCCTGTATTAGAGAGTGTCTCAATTTTGTATGTCCAAATAATTTTATTGCAACTTTAATACCTCAGAAAGATAAGTTGATACTCAGATTCCTAGTAAAAACAAAAAGTTTGTACCCTACCTTAATTGGAAACAAAATATAAAATTAACAAAAGAGTCCAGTTTTAACATAGTAAAACTACGAAATTTTGCTTAAAGGCCCAAAGGTCACAACATAATCAGTTTAATTTGTGACACCCTTCTCTTTGGATGAATTCTCTAGTGCATATCAAAAGTGCACACATTTAAGTTACACATTTGAACAATAACCGTTAGATCCCGTTAGGTTAAATGATCTAACGGTTCTTGTCCAGATGTGTAATTTAAATGTACACTATGTACACTGGAGAAAGCCTCTCTCTTTGAAATAACATATTTATGAATCCAAATTGACAAACGGTAGAATTTAGGTTCAAATCTCTTGTTGTAATTAACCAACTATAATAAGAATGCAATCCAAGTTCGAAATTCTCCTCCATATCACTCATAAAAGTTTATTAAATTGATGACTGATTTACTGCATGTATGTAACAAATTTGCACTCATGTAACCTATAAAAAATTGCTCATTAGTTTTAAAAACAAAAAATTTGATCCAAAAAAAATACTAAACAGGTCCTAATGAACTCAAGTAACATTTGAGTAGATTAGAAGGAGATCATAAAGTTTCAAGTCTTATTGCAGATAAGCTGTAATGGCGGCCAATTTATAACAAATTCGTAACCCCGTCGTCCATGAATTTTGACATAAGTGAGATTAGAGGTACTTAAGGCTAATCGGTCTAAAGTCAGAAGAATAATCAAATCAAGAAATTGAGAAAATCGCATATAAAGCTCTAGGGATAACTGATAGGTTAGATTCAACAGTATAGGTTAGATTCAAGTCTTTGTTGCACTGTAATAGAAAGAAAAAATGTACATCCCATAAAATTGGAAAAGAAAAAATCACAACCACCACGTCAGTTTTATTCAATCGAAAGGGAATTAATGCATACATTATATGATAAAAAGAATTACTTAACAAAAACTTAAAGTCATATAAGATAATATTTTAAAATTGCAGAAGTAGAGAGGTAGGGTTGTATCCCACGTGAAAAACTACAGGAGCATGAAACAGGTTTTCAACACTTATAAATTAGAGAACATAATTAAGTATATATTTAACTGAGATCATCTCAAAAATCTTCAAGCTTGTCATACAACTCTACAGCTAGCTTGCAAGATCAACCAAATCATGGATTTTTTCCTCACCTCAAACCACAAAAGCCAATTCCATCACAACAAAAAGAGGCTAACCCAAGACCAAGTGAAGCTCCTAGAGAGAAGCTTTGCTTCCAACAACAAGCTTGAACCAGAGCGCAAGCTCCTGCTGGCCAAGCAGCTTGCAATCCCACCGAGACAGGTTGCGATTTGGTACCAGAACAAGCGCGCACGGTGGAAGACGCAGAGCCTCGAGCTCGACTACAATGCAATCCAAGCGAAGCTAGAGAGTGCCCTAGCTGAAAAGAGGAGGCTTGAGAAAGATGTTGAGAGGCTTAGAGGAGAGCTTAAGAAGGCTCATGAAATTATGCTGGCCTTGAACCAACAAGCACAAGTGTTTCCTGCTAATCCTGTGATTTGTTCAGTGTTTGATTCTTCTAATTG
The DNA here is from genome assembly GCA_018257905.1 of Gillenia trifoliata. Classification (NCBI taxonomy): domain Eukaryota; kingdom Viridiplantae; phylum Streptophyta; class Magnoliopsida; order Rosales; family Rosaceae; genus Gillenia; species Gillenia trifoliata. The sequence goes on along the minus strand of CM031081.1, from coordinate 5,330,189 downwards.
TAGTGATGAGGGTGTTGGGAGTTCTAGCCTGCAGCCGCATGAGGATCATGAGGTTAAGCAACTTGAGGAGCTCTATGCTTGTTTGATTGGCATGCAGTGAAGGGTTTAATCTTTCTTTTTTTGGTAATTGATGGGTTTAATCTTTAATATTATGGGGTTATATATGATTAATATACCTTTGATTCTGAGTGAAAAAGCTTCTAATTTTTAATTTTGATGTTCATCTTAGAATCTGTTAATTAATTACATTGCAATTAATATACTCACTCAGACATGCATGCAAGCCAATACATATTTTTAAGAGAAAGAATGAAGAAAGAAGACATAAGTCAATTTGTTTAATTAGCAATCCGTCTACTTAATTTTGAACACCTACGTCCCATGTAGGTTCATCTCCGTAACATGGAATAATTCAATCAGTGAATTAATTAGATTCATATATGGGTCTTAAATTATTTCTTCCATGGTGGTGTGCTGGACTAATCAGCTAACGATCAAAGGAAGGCTGACTTAATTGATTTGAATACCCTTCTCAACTGTACGTTGCTGTTAAATTATTTGGTGAGACAATCAGTTTGTTGTACAATTAATGTTGTATGAATAATTTAATAAGATAGTTCTCGCATATTCTATATATTAGAGATCTAATCATTTGGGTACATTTTGAGTTATTTTTTAGTGTATTCGGAACACGGTTATGTAATTTTATTATTTTATTCAAATTATAATACACAATTTTTTTATTTTAAAATAGGACCAACTAGTGGGCAAGCCACGATAGTCCACCCTTATGGGGGTCAAAAAGACTTACAAAGGCATTTGCAGCCTCTTCTGACCACCGATCGTGTGATTCACCAGTGCTAGGAATCGAACCTAAGATATATATTAAACGACATATTAATTATGTCGTTCACTCTTTTAATAACGTAAAAGTATTACACAATACGACTTGTATTCCCAAATCTTCCCAAATCTTGATACACATAAAAATTTCTAGGACATTTATCAATGAGTTTGAGTTCCTAACGCCCTTAATCTATAATTATTAACCTTCGCTATATCATGTACCACAGTACCAGTGGACTTTGTTCTCTATATTCATCTAGATATCTACAAACAATCATCTCTTTTTGCTTTATTAATTTAACCTCCAAGTCCAAGTTTATATTCTATTTCAAACCAAACAACAAGGAATGCACGTGGTTCTCGGCCCTCGATCTCTCACTTTCAAAAATTTTGTTGACTTCCATTTACGACCATCGTGATTGGACTGTTGCATCATGAGGTGGTTCTCCCACATTTGACATTTATGATAGCGTCCTCGCGGCGTAATTCTCCCACATTTGACATTTATGATAGCGTACGCGTAATTCTATTTAGAGAGAAACTTACATGTAATATGTTTATTATTATATCATGTTTCGATTTAATAATGTAATATTACGTGAAATGAAAACTTACACATAATATTGTATAATTGAAACTAAACGTCATGATAACAGTGAACTATGTTTCATATTTAGGCCTCGTTTAGCATGTCGGATTGTACTGACTATTTCAATCGAACTGACTAATATGTGCATCGGATAGTACTAATTAATATAGTCAGGAGTTTGATGCAGTATCGGACTAAAGACCAACTATTTTAATACTATGTTTGATATTGTACCGAACAAAAAGACTTCGTATTGTTTTTATTTTATATGAAAAATAATGTTTATTTGTAAAGAAAAATTGATGATAAAATGAAAAAGAAAAATAATTTTTTATTTAATATGAAAAATAAAATAATTCCCCACAATCCCACCACCTCCCTTTTTGTCTCTGTTGTCTTCTCCCGCAGAGCCCCTCCCTCAACGGCTCAACCCAGGCAGCAACTTACTTCTCCCCAACCAAACCACTGCAGGCTGCATCCTCAGCTAACCCCCTATTTCAAATCTATAAGACAACAACCATGTTCCGTATGCCCTATTGACAAATCAAAATCTAATCTCTAAATCCTCATTCTTTAAACTCTAGAAACCATAGCAAATCAAAGTGAAACATTGCATGGGTACAATCAGATGAAGAAGGCGATCTGATTGGTGGGTTCAGTTGATGTCGGTGTCGTCGAAATCGTCCTTGAAGGAGTTGAAGAAATTGGCATCGGCTAGCTTGCTCTCGTCCATGACGCCCAGAACCATCGATTCGAAATCTTCTCTGTTTCGAATCTTCGTGAAATGCTCAAATGATGGCTGAGAGAGGATGATCGCGAGCGTGTTTTTGTTTCTCACTCAACTAAAATTATACATAGGTTTTGGGTTGGATGATTAAGCAGGCGTGGGGTGCACTAAAGTGATGGGACCGGATTAATTAATCCGAGTACTAAAATTATACATAGAACATCAAACATCTAATTCATATTAAAATAGTACTATCTGGTCCATATACGAACTGCCAAACAAGACCATAGTAGCCAAAAGTTGACAACAAAGAGGGGTAGAAAGTCCAAAGACGTACATGAAATCCCAAATCTAACTTAATTCAGCTGAGCCTGTGAGCGACTTCGAAACTATGGTTGCCTCCCTGTAAACATGAACTAGTTACCTTACCTGATATTGGGATCGAGAGGTACGTGGAGTTGGAACGGTTTCGCAGTATGCTAGTTTCCATGGTACGGGGGTATGCATGCCCATTTTGGTTGCATCTTTCAAGCAAACAATGTTTTGCTCTATGCTGCTAGCCTATTGTTAAAGGAGACTTTTTATGGAGCTCCAGAGTATATGATATTTTGAGCATTTTAATTATTAGACTTTGGGTTAAAAATACAAAAATTAAAATTTAATGATTAAAAGGCCCTGAGTATCCTATACTCCGGAGCTTAAGCACACTTTTTTTTTTTGAAGTATTTATTGGTGCGATTGCTTTTGAAGAGTGGTTCTCTGTACACCCAAGTTTTGTCTCTAAACTCCCTTGTTTCTCTGGACACCCAATTTATTCTCACACATTTCCTTGGATACCTAAAATAAGTTACTAAACTTCTAAGAATACCCTTATTTTATTTTTTTTATAAGTTTATTTTTCTGTGAACACCCATTCTGCTATTTGAGTTTCCACCACCTGCCCCCCATCATCGGCCTTGACCTTCAACGACTCGTCAGGAGCCTCCAAGACAGCAAACCCGAACACCACGAACAGCTGGTCACGTGAGAAGTATAGGAAGAGGCACGCGACAAAGACGATCATGAAGACAATGATAGAGAAATGGTGGGTAAAGGAGGCTTGGAAGAGCATGGTGAGGGCAAAATTCATCAGTAGCTTGGTTACCATGTTGTTTGTTTCAAAATTCTATTGTTGTCCAAAGAGAATAATTATTTTCCTTAAAAAATCACTAAACCATTTGTGGTAATTTTATATATAGGTATAAGAGTCTTTTTCTTTTAAATAACATTGATGGGTATTCATAAATAAAACTTGGGTGTACAAAAACTCTTATATATGTTCTTCTCTTCAGGTGGGACTTACGAGCCAAGGATTGTGTTATTTGTCCAACTTGGAGTTGTGTTGTTATTGGAGCTTTTGTTCAGCAAAACTACACTTTTAAATAGTTTTTTCATTTCTTTATTCAGGTTATATATTAGGGTCTAACTTCAGTGGTACGTACCATTGAATGGTACGTACTGTTAAATGGCTAAGATTCATTTGGGGTCCACTGTAAATTAATCTGAACCATTCAATAGTCGTACCATTGAATAGTACGTACCACTCAAGATTTTTCCTATATATTATGTAAAAATTTTGTGGATAACGAGTTAAATATCAATTTATTTTCTTACTTGTTAGTGTAAATCGTTGCATTAAAAAAAGTACGTTTTGCTAAAATTAAAAGAATATATTGAAGCGTTGACCGTTGGCTCATGCCAATGAATCTTGTATAAGGCTAAAGAACAAAATGGGTTAATTAAGTTTGGCTTTGGCCTATACGACTCGTCGCATTTCAGAAGAGGAATGAACGATGCCGTTTCGAACTTTTTGTTCCTTGACTCCTCAATCTCCCTCCAAAATTGCGCATGCATCTCTATAGTCTGTACTCGAAACAGTTGCCCACACTAACCAGCGAAAAAACCCGCCAATACCCAACCGGTTCGCCCGAACCCGGTTGTCGAAAAACCCTAAAACCCACATCCCTCCATGGCCTCGACCTCCACTTCTCGCACTCATGGCGTCACGGGACGGATCCGAACCGCCACAGCCAATCTCCACGAGGACAACCAGTCTCTTATCTCCGTAAGCTCTTAATTTTTTATGCCTTTTTATTTTTGAAGGAAAAAAAAAACAATTTATTGTTTTTCTTATGGAAGATTATCTCTGGTTTCAGGATATTGGCAAAGCTTTCAGTTTGATGAAGGAAATTGCAGTCGATTTCGAGAGGGCGAAGCAATTTGAGAAGGTAATTTCCTCAACTTTTTTTTTTAAAATTATTTTTTTTTTATACCAAAGTGGTTTTAATTTCTGAAATTTGTAGGTGCTGCTAAAAGCCTGAAACTTTAGCAAATTTCTGAATTTGGATATGTGTATATTTTAGGTTTATCTAATGTATTGCCATTTGGATATGTTTTAGCTAGAAACTGTTAAGATAAAATGGAATTGTAATTGTGATTAAAATGTCCCTTCATAGATCATAGATTCAAGATATGAATCATTTCTCGAGATATGAGAACCCGAAAATGTGACAGGTGAAGGAGCTCGAAAATGCCGTTGTTGAATTGGTGGCTACTTATGAAGACTGTTCGCATTTTTCGTCAGCAATCGAATCTGTTGGACAGAAATACCAACCTGGGCCAGAGGTGCTAGAAATTTTCTTCTTCATGTATTGTTTCTCATTCAATGAGTTTGCTTATTCTCGTTCTGATCTCGACTGACTTATTTATTTGTTGTTTATGGGCTAGCTTACTGATTTCGATAAGTTGTTCAAGAATGAGGTTGCACAACTGAAGGCGAACTCATCTTCCGTTCTCCAAAACCATCCATTGATGCGTCAATTCCAGGAAGCCGTCTGGGTATGAACTTTTGTTACTTTAAATGCACAGATTAAGATTTTGAAAATTATCTGACGTTTGACAATGTTGTTAGAGCAAACAAAATGAAGTAGTAAACGTCGCTTCTTATTCGGTTTTTAGTAATAAACTTTGCTCGACTTTCTTATGACAGGCAAATTCAGCTGGAATGAAGCTAACTAGTTTAGAAACCAAACAATTGTTAAAAGCACTTTTCTGCCTAGCTTAGCAATAGTTTGTGTAATTATTTTATTTCTTGAGTTGAAGGGAAAGATATTTATGCCTATGGCTAAAAGGGCATATAATTTCATTAATCTGAGCAAGTAGTTTTCTAATTAAGCTCTCTTCTGACAAATGTTTGCCAATCCTTAGACTGTTGTAAATGACCATTGTAACCTTGGTGCTGCATGCCAGTATATGAAAATAATTAGAACTGCGAATAATAGGCAAAGAAGTCAGGCAAGTGTTGGGAGAAGTAAACCTCTTATTAGAGTATAGCAGGTCTCACTTCAAAGAGAATTGATCGTTTTAGGTGTTATATCTTTCCAGTTTCCAGAATGAATATGATCCGTGGAGATACTGTTTATCGTAGTTTTTCTTATGCATGTTTTAGTACCATATATGGTGGGCGAGTATGCTGGCTTCTGTTGACAAATAAAGGTTTTCTTCCGCTTATGACAATAGGTTATGTTGTATGATAGTGCTGTGGTAATTCTAAATGGAGATATCTAGTTACAACAATAGTGTCTGTGGTATGATTCTCCATGCTTGGGAAGGAATATTAAGTGCTTCATTGGTATCTAAATATACCTCGTCTGATGTATTTTGAAACTTGTAAGATCAGTCATCTGTGTTGACTGTTGTTAAGGTTACTACTGATCTTCGGGTTTCAAATCCTTCTTTTGCTGCATGTTTCGTTTCTCCGTCATTCTGTGCCTCATAATTTTGTCTCGTGCTTAATCCTCTTTATTTGTTTGTAAATGTGAAGTTAAAGGATTGTTGCAATCTTTGTAAGACTCTGTTATAAAAATATAAAGTGGAAGTAGCAGAAAGTAAGTTTTTATGAAAATTATTTCTTCATAGTGTTCATGTTTGTTAGACAAATGTTTATAGTTTAGTGTAACTTTAGCAGTAAATCTGCAAAGGAGCAGAGAAAGTATTCTTTAAAATGGAAGTGTCTGTATCTTAACGAGGAATGGAAGCTATTATTATTGTTAATATTCTACTACGGATGTACGATATTTGCTAGTCTCAAGTTTTCTTTCTGAGATGGTGTTTTAAATATTTTTCTGCAGAAAGTTCATCACGCAGGAGAGCCTATGCCAGGTGAAGAGCAGGAGGACATTGTAATGACGAGCAACCAAAGCACTATTTTGAATGTCACTTGCCCAATTAGTGGAAAGCCTGTCACTGAACTGGAGCATCCAGTTCGCAGGTGCTGTATCAGTTACTTCGGACATTTATTTTTCTCTTTGTCGGGAGAGTTTGCATTTACGTCTTCGCTGAGTGTTAGTGTGGCATAGGAATTCTAACATCGAGTATTTATGCATGTTTAGGCGTTTGCAATCTCTACTGATATGTACTTAGCTCATACTATACTTTTATTGACCTTTTCAATACAATTTTAAAGTTCTCTCTTGGTGTATTTCTTCCCCAAATGCAGTGTCGTATGCAAGCATGTTTATGACAAAGGGTCAATCACACAGCACTTACGAGAAAAGAACACGCGATGCCCTGTGGCAGGTATTTTTAATTTTTGTTCCCCTACAGCAGACAGACTTATACTCTAGTGAGATCGCTTAACCCTTTGGTTTTTCCTCCTGTCAGCTTGCCCCGCGAAATTGCAGCTAGATAAACTGAAGTATGATCCATTGTTAGCCGCCGAGATTGATGAATTGCGTAAAATGCAGAATCAGAATGTCATGACTGAGGTGATGGACGTCACTGAGTTTGAAGAGTGATTGGATGATTTCGGGATGTGAAAAGTCTCTAAAACGACATTTCAGCTTAGCTATTTTGACATGGTTTTAGGTCGTTGTGAAGTAGTCGTGTATTCTGTAGAATGGTTTTGTATAGAGTGACCTGGTTTTATGATATTGCATATGTCGTAGTTGAAAGCACTTCCAGTTCCTTGTATTCAGTATCTGATATTGGGGATGATTCAATACTAGTTAATCCTTCTCTTGTTAGTGTTTCATCGGATCGGAAACACAGCGTTTTCAATTTCCGTTCCAAAATTTTGGAATCGGATATGATTGGATAACAATTTTCAAATTCAGACATAATTCGGAAATTTCTATATTTTATAAGTTTTCGAATATTTTCTAATTTTTTTCATGCATGCTATTCATTGTTATTTTTTAATATTTGGTATTTGACTATATGTATATGCCTAAATTGAATTCAACTAATAATTTTGTAGTAGAATTGGAGGGAAAATAGATTTGGTTTTCTGAGGTGGACTTTAGTGAGGGGTGGAAAATCATTTTACCTTCTTAAGCGGCTCACGTATTATCCACATGACAAATTGGATGGAATAATTGATGAAAAATTTAAAAGCATAACGTTGATGAGGAAATTGGCTATTTATAAAAATTCATGATGAAAATGGACAGTAACTAACAAGTTCATGGTGTAATCGGCCAAAACCTCAAAAAATTAATATAAGTGGCTTGGTTCTATTTAAATTCTAAGGGCAAATGATTTTCATTTTCTCCCGTATGATCAAGGAATAAAACTATAGAAGAGTGTGCCGAAGGAAAGAAAAAGACATGTATAAATCATTTTCTTATCTAAATATGCCAATCAAACTAATTGTGGTTTTGGTTCGGTCTTGTGCAAGATTACGCTTCTTTAGCATAAAAACCGGTTCAAATCACGCGGTTTGGTTTAGTTTGAGCAGTTAAAATTGTTCAGGCGGTTCGTTCCCCACACTAGCCATACCATACCGAATCATCATCGGTTCAAATAGAACCGACCGGTTCACACTTGACTGGTATTCCCTTCCTTTACTTTCATGATTTACCCGCCAAGAGGCCGTTGAGCAAAACCGCCACGGACTCAAAGAATTGAAATTTGAAAGCAAAGCAGCAGTAATGGCGTTTCCGAGAGCCAGACTTATCACACTCCCACCTCTTCCTTCACTCTTCTCCACCACTCTCAACACCTTCCTTCCCATTTCTCCCTTCCTTCCTCGTCCTCCGGTGCGTGCACTCGCCACCTTTGCCTCCCTCTCCGCTTCCGAAACCCACGACTCATCAGCTCCTCCGGTCCCGCCTCCGCGAAAGAGCGGCGAACGGTGGAAGCCCATGTGTTTGTATTACACGCAAGGGAAGTGCACTATGGTAGGTCACCTCTTGCTTCAGACCACCAACACCCTCAAGTCTTTAATCTTATCCCACAATTCGCGGGTACTCACGAATTGGATTTGTTGAATCAATTTGTCTAGTTATCTTGTTGTTGAGACGATTTTTCGGAGAGTGTTTGTATTGTAATTGAGTAGTGTATTATATTGCATTCCATGTGTTTGATTGAATGCCTCAGACAAAGTGAGTTGTTTTATGGTGCTGTTTGAATTTGTTGCATTTTTTCTGTTTGTGAGTGGAATTAGAGTTTCGGTGACCTGCTGAAATTATCGCTTGAATGTTGTTGTCTGTTTAGAGAAAAAATGCTCATTAGCATATACGATATATCTCAAACAAATATGTGATGGGAGATATGTGTTTTGAAGCCTGTTGATTTCTTGTTTGATCCATTGGTAAATCCAACATTTTAGAGTTTAAGGTTTGAGTTACTGCTATATCTCTCCTCTTTTCTTCCATTCATTCACTTTCTGCCTCCTTAACTCTATCACATGCACACACATATAGTTTTTTTCCGTCTTTGTGTGTGTGTGTGTTTATTTGGCATTGCAAACAAGGAATTAGTATGGATGTGTATCATTGCAGTTACCATCATCTTGCATGCTAGCATTTCAGCAGGGCATGGCTTACGTTCAGCAAGATAAGCATTAGTACATTTCTACTGTTTGTGAGTGGAATTAGAGTTTTGGTTAGCTGTTGAGAGTGTCACTAGCCATATATTGGCATTATAGAAAGGGAAAAACTACCAGTTTCTTACATAGATATTCACAGGTTGTCTTAGAAGGAAAATTACTAAAGGGGAAAAGGATTCATGTTCGATGGTTTAATTTATTCAAATTACAGCAAGAACTTGTTATCTAATTAGAGTTACTTTGTTTTGAAGATGGAGGACCCTATGCACATGGAGAAGTTCAATCATAACTGCTCCAGAGATCTTGAAGTGACAAATTCCATGTCAAACGGCATCCGCTTTCAGAACTTAGATTTTTTTCTTGTACTTGATTTGGAGGGAAAAGTTGAAATTCTTGAGTTTCCAGTTCTGATGATTGATTCAAAAACCATGAATGTCGTTGATTTTTTCCACAGGTTTTACTGTACCTCCTCAACACATTTTAGTGCAATTCAATTACTAATCTGCCTTTCCTTCTGAGACTTCGTATTTTGTATTGGAAGGCTAGAGATTATTATTAATGTTATTATGATTAGTTTTGTTTTTTTACTACTATTACTTCTACGACTACCATTACTGTTATAAATATTTCTCGCCTTTTGTGTTACATCTTTGGTAGTATGTAAAATTTCAAGAGAGAAATAAAATGAACTTTTGTGCTTTCATGTTTTCTTACAATAGTTGAGTGTGATTTAGACTTTTCAAAGAAATAACTAATGTATACCATCTTTTAATAACAGTAAGCAATTAGTAATGATGATGATCACTAGTATTCTTTTAACAGAGGAACCTGCAATGCAAACTACCAATTGCTTATTTTACATTCCCCATTTACTAGCAAGATCTGCTTTAGTACATTAATCATGCTTCTTTTAATAGTATCGGACGTGTTGCCAGAGGAACAATTTGGGATTCTGTAAAGAAGCAATGTTCAGATAATTAAGAGAAAACCATCACTATTCCAAATTTTCCATACAAATTCTATTTTGATTGTTTGTTTTCATTTCTTTGAGTTCCTGTTTAAAAACTTATTTCATATCAAAAGCATGATATCCAGAACTGTAATTTTGTTCTCTAACTTTTCCATTATTTCTTTGCAGATTCGTGAGGCCGACAGAGATGAGCGAGACGAGAATAAATGAATATATTGAAGGAAAGTATGGGAAATTTGGAGTCGATCGGTATGCAAGTAATTTAGTTGTGACCACAAGGCACTTCTGCTTAACATTTATCACATTTTGGCAGATTAAGAAAGTAGTTAAAACCCTAATAGATCAATCTTTGCAAACAAATTGAGAAAGAAGGGTAATGAAAGCTAGATGAAGACAAAAATATTTTAATTTGGTTACGGGTAATTATTTATTTGTCATATTGCATATGTTTTTGTGATAGAATTTTGTTGTCATGTATGCGTTCAATTTTTGGTTCACAGTAGCTAGTAGCTTATTAAAATAGTTCCGATTTTATACAATTACAGAGCTGATGTTATCTCATGTAATCTGGAAAATGAATGGCATGAAACTGAAGATCTGGTAAACAAAAGAAAAAAAAAATGGTACCATTAAATTTGTTAACTGCTACTACTAGAAAGAAACCAAATGGACCTAGTCAGAATGAAATATTTTGCAGTTTCTTGGTAGCCTTGAACAAGAAGACAAGTTTGCAGACATAGAAGTTGCTGATTTGGAAAAGATTGCTTGGGGTGAGTGTTTGAGTTAAAAAGCCTAAGAAGGATGTTGTGAAGAGGATAACTCTCTAAGAGAGTGGTTTGATACCGGACTAGCAATCACAGTAATTGATGGTTGTTCCGTGATAGAAAGTAGACTATAAACAAGAATTGTAGTGTTAGATTGAACACTATTTCATATGTTAGTTCTAATACTAATAAGTTATCGTCATATTGTAAAAATTTAGTTGTTTCCATTGCAGTTTTCTCTTTATTCTTCTTGTGGGACGTAAACATGACATACAGATTTGCAGTGTTTGGCATGATACAGCTATACCATTTAAGGACGTTCTTCAACAATTTGAAGCATGGTTAATTCAGCATCGGTTGTGGGGAGAAGAGTTGGGTGGGTGTCTTAATCGAGCAGCATTTGTCACTTGGTAAATCTCATTATTCATAAATTTATCTGGCATGTATCTTATAATAACAAACCTTTCCTCTTTCTGCTTTTACTTTAAACTGTAAATGATGCTAGTTTTGCTCTGATATTGAGCATGGCGGATAGAAGTAATTTTTTCCAGTAAAAAAATTGCTAAGGAAATATTCCATGATTTCTGCTAAAAAATTGCTAAGGAAATATTCTCTTATGATATTCGATCGAGGTGAAGCATTTCTGGATTTTCTGATGTGTATTTGTTGAACTTGTATCAGTGGAAACTGGGATTTGAAAACAAAAGTTCCTCAGCAATGCAAAGTGTCAAGGGTGAAGCTTCCCTCATACTTTATGGAATGGATCAATCTCAAAGATGTCTATCTAAATTTTTACAAGAGACGGGTAAGTTCACACTATTTCTTCATATATTTAAGAAAATGTGTCTCCTGCCTTTTGCTCATGATATGTGATATGGAACTTTAGAATGAATGGTTTTACCAAAACACGGTGCTAATCTAATTTCTGCTGATGGAATTGAACTTATGTTGGGTGCGGTTTTCGTTTGGCTCGATGATTTTAAAATGAATCAGCCTAGAACTAGGTTCCTTGAACGGACAGGGTCACGTCAATGCTAAGCTTCTTAATCACTGATCATGGTACAAGTGCACTCCGGGTTGTTTCTGGTTACACATCACAATCATTTTTATAACAAAGAGAAGATTGTTTAACCCCTCCCCTAGTGTGGGCCATATTTAGTTTGCTACTATGTAGTTTAGTCTCGCTTTGCCCATGTGCGGCGTATTATCTTAAGTTTCCCATTTTCTTGAACACAAGTTTTCACTTATGATTATTGTTAGCAATATGAAATGCCATGGTGACTACTGCCATGTGTGCAAAAAAGACTTGAACAAATCTGTAGATTCCAGTGCTTTACCATCTCATGTATTTTCAATTAACGGTCTGATCAAGCATAATTCTATGAAAATCACTGATTCACTGATACATCAAATAGGGATTCAATTTTTAACGATTTTCTTAGGATGCTTCTCTGTGTTGAATTCTTTTGGATTGCATTTGGATAAGTGCATTAAAATGAGGTATTTAATTGGATTACCTAATTTAAATTGTTTATCTAGATGTTAAAAAAGCATAAAAGAATTTGAAATAACCCGTTTACCTTCTCTTGTGGACTTCATTAACATCTAAAGAATTTGAAAGTCTCATTAAACAATTTACACTAAAAATTCAAATTCAAACATTTTCGTTGGAAGTATATTCCAAACACAAAAAAATTAAGACTTTTGCTTCGTTATGGATTGCAGGCGACAGGAATGATGACGATGATGAAGGAACTTCAGATACCATTGTTGGGAAGTCACCATCTTGGATTTGATGACTCAAAGAACATAGCAAAGGTATTGCAGCACATGCTCGCTGATGGCGCAGTTATACAGATTAGCGCAAGGAGGAATCCTGAATCTCCTGAGAATGTTGAATTTCTGTTCAACAACAGAATTAGGTAGCTGATTCTAGTTGGTTTCTTTCTAAAATTGTTAACTTAGTTGTACAATGAAGGAACAAAAGATTTTGCAGTTCTTCAGTTCAAGACTCTCTCTCTCTCTCTCTCTCTCTCCCCCAAGATATAAACCCTAAACCTTAAATGCTAATTCCTAAATCTTTTCTTATTTTCTAGTTTCCCATGGGGGATGGGACTAAATCTTAAATCTATAAACGACGTCGTTGACCATAAATATAGCATGGAAAAATATCAGTAAATCATATATTCCTCTTGGTAATCTTGAGTATGAATTCTTTGCTCATGTGTTTATGTGCTAATATTATGCTTATGTCAAAGCTGCATTGTTTCAGTTTAATTCAATTCTCTTTTCAATATAAATTCGTACAATGCTCGGAATTCTCCTACGTTCGTTATCGTGCGAAGGGAGTTGCTCACCGAGTGACTAGTTATTTTTTTAGGGAAGTGATTTTTACACATTCTTTTTAGCTTCTCACACACTCCTCTTTATTTCTGGCCATCGGATCGAATAAGTCAAACAGAATTGATAGTTAGGATTAAATATGAGTGTATGTAAATCACTTCCTATTTTTTTTAGTCATTTGGTTTGAGAACCCTCCTAACTTTGTTACTGATGCTTTGCTTGAGGATTGTAGTTGATTTTAATTTGTTCTTGACTTGGTTTTACTGGGGCACGGGGGCTCTATCAGGAGCTTGGTTCTTTCCAACTCTTATGTATGGGGCGAAGTCAATGCGATTATCGAGCCTGGTGTGTAGTCTTGCTTGCTTAATCGTCTACCGTCTTATAGTCATAACTTTTTCCTAGGGTCCAATTCATCAAATATCATTTCGATTTTTGTTTTTTAAAAAGAAAAAGCCACCATTTTACAATATTAACACAAAAAAGTTAAATCCAAACCCTATTTCAAATGTCTTTGCCTCTAGTTGCCTTTTGGGATAAATGACTTCCATCAATAATAACTACCAATAACTAACTTAAAAATCTACATGCCAAACCCATAGTAGAAAAAGTAAATATATTTCACATTTTCCTTTGGATGAAGGGAGTTATCCGAATCTTTATCCAAGTAAAAGTTACAAAACGTTTTTGGTGCGATAAAAAAAAAATAGAAAGGTTTTTGGCACTAAAAGCATTATACTAAATAGATTTTTGGCACTAAAAAAAAGAGCCGTTAGTGCTTCTTTGAATCCCCTTGTGAGTTATGACATATGCCAAAGCCAAACACTCCCCTCCCCTCCCATCCCATCCCATCCCTTTGTTTGTGCTATATCGAAAATTAGAATCCAACACATTTGGCGGCAACAACATGCATCAAAAAAACCACTTAGCAAAATGAGCAAATTACACTAATAAGTTCCACACCCCCACTCTTTTCCCACGCGCGTGTACTCGACCTCCCATGAAACAAACCAATCTAAAGCCTTTACCCAAATCCCATTTTCCATTTCCAGTTCCCCATAATCTGAAACCCATATGCCCTAACAAAACCATTTGCTTTTGTATCAAAAACAGAAAGAAAGCCATTTGCTCTTTTGGATTAAAGATTCAAAATCTTGCAAGGGGACTTGAAGTGATTAATAACATGTATTTCTACGTTATTTTTTTTCTCTAGTATCATTTTTATACTCGCATAAATCATTTTATATTTTGATTCTTTAAAAAAAAAAAAAATATTCATTAATCAACATGAAGAATACGTACAAAAAAGACATCATACATAAGTGTGATATGGTTATAACATTGTCGGAATCTTTTAACTCGAACAAAGGAATGAATTTACCACGCACCAAAAATTACATATTTGCTCTCTTAATTAAAGGCTCAGGACTTTGTAAAAAACTTATAACTTAAGTGATTACGAACATTTATTCATGCACTCAAAATCATAAGTTTATTTCCAATTCTAATATGGTATGTCTTAAACAAAACAAAAGTAAGAATCCCGATTATCGCAAAACTTGTTTACACGCACCATGGGTGCGCGTGGGAAAGAAACCGAAAATAAAAATAAAAATCAGTATGGAGCTCTCTTCGCCCTAGTCTCTCTATAACAGCAAACAGAGAAATTTGAGAGGAATAGAAAGAAAAAAGAGACCTTCACAAGGACACAGAGTCCCGAACCCAGAAGACCCAATCTTCCGGAAACACCCCCAAAAATCTCACCAGCTGAAGGGAGATTCAGCATGCTTCCCCAAATTGATTTCTAGGGTTTCTGTTCCTTTCTTCTGAAATTTTGGGTTTGTTCATCCATGGAGAACCGATCGACTCAGAGATGTCCGGGTGAGTCCCTCAGGCCTCTGTTCTGCTTTGATACAGCTTCTCTTTTGTAAATCCAGCTGAATCGGGCACCTAATTGGAAGAAGAAAGCGAGTAATCGATACCCATTTGCCCAAAACTTCAGTTTATTGTGCATATAATCGCAGATATATACATAGGCACCGTTTTTGTAGAAATTTGTATAGGATTTTTGTGTGGTTCTTGCCATGCGACTGTCGTCGAAGCAGAGTAAGGCTTCGAATCGGTCCGGACCTCGGCTTCGGAAGAAGCACAAGAGGCTTGATGCTATATGTGAGCAGGAGTATAAGAGGAACCATAATGGTGGGGCGGGGCCCGGGCCAGGGAGCTCCGGGAGTGGTGAGTTGGAGCTGCGGCGGAGCGGGAGGGCTCGCCGTGCCCCGGTTTTGCTTGATGTATCGCCTTCACCTCCAAGGAAGCGGCGGAGGGTTGAGAAGAATGTAGTGGTGGGTGCTGGGAAGAGTATGAAGGATGAGGAGGATTTGGAAACGCCGGGAAGTTGGAGATCGAGGTTAAGATCAAGGAGTAGAAATGTGGGTTTTGGGGTAAAAGGGAAAAGGAAGCTTTATGAAGAGGTGAGTGAAGGCCGAAGGGAAGAGAAGATGGTGAGGACTCGATCGAATGATAAGAATAGGGGATTGGAAAGCGGGAGGCCTAGAGTTGTCAAATCGAAGAGACCGGGGAGGATTAGAGCAACAAATAGTTCAGACCATGAACAGAAAGAGGAGTTGCCCGCTAATAAAGATGAACTTGTGGAAGCGGAGGTGATAATTAAGGATGAAGATGTTTCTATGGAATTGGATAGCGAAATGGATGGTGGCAAGGAAATGGAAACAGTGGACGGTGATTCCACAATGATAGCTGAGGCAGGGGAGAATTCAAAATTGGAGGAGGTGTGCATGGGCAATGAGCATGTTGCAACAGTGGACAATGCAGAGATGATGGAACATGCTGATGAGCTTGTGGCAACTGTGGATAATGCGGATACGATGGAACATGCTGATGAGCTTGTGGCAACTGTGGACAATGTGGAGACGATGGAACATGCTGATGAGCTTGTGGCAACTGTGGACAATGTGGAGACGATGGAACATGCTGATGAGCATGTGGAAACAATGGACAATGTGGAGCCGACAGAACATTCTGATGAACAGGTGGAGCAATCAGAGTGCGTGGTTCAAGAAGAAAATAATGATAAGCATGTGGAACAATTAGAGTGTGTGAAGGAAGGGGGAAATCAAAGTGATGCTAGGGTGTCAGAAGCTGTTGGAGTTTCAAGAAATGAGGTGGAAGTAGCAGGGTGTCATGAAGGGAAGGGTTCTGATTCGTCCAAGCCTGATGAAAAGCTTGCAATAGAAATGAACAATGCAAAGGTGGATAAGTTGAAACATAGGAAAAGTGATACACTTGGCAAGCCACACATTAAGGAGGGCAGAAGGTGTGGTTTGTGTGGGGGAGTGACTGATGGTAAACCTCCAAAAAGATTAGTTCATGATACGGGTGAGAGCGAGAATGAGGCATACAGTGGCTCTTCAGCCTCTGAGGAACTTAACTATAACCTATGGGATGGTTTTGGTGATGAACCTGGTTGGCTTGGACGTCTGTTGGGTCCTGTAAATGATCGTTATGGTATTGCCGGAATATGGGTCCATCAAAACTGTGCTGTGTGGAGTCCAGAGGTGCGGTTTCTTGACTGACCTTTAAACGTTTTGTACTTTACATCATAGTACTATCTGTATTTTACATTTTAATATCTTAAGCTTTACGAACATGTTGGTGCTGTTTGTTATCAGTAGTGGTTGGCAACCAGGTTGGTAATGAGTTTATGAACAAGATAAGTCTCATATTTAACAATTCAAGACCATTTTTTGGTTGCAAACTTTTTGCTTCTCCTTCCACCTAAAAGTTGGCGCTGTATGGTATCACGAAAGGATAAACTTTGAAGTTGGCCCTGTACAGATCAAGGCCTTTTTTACGCATTGGCTCCTTCTTGGAGCTTTTCCCACATTTTAATCTTATGTATTCTTGGATGCTTTAATTATAACAACACCGTTGCATTTGATACTTATTACAAGCATATATAGACCTTTACTCTATCATGACGATGATGTCAAATTTTGGTATGTCTAGCTCTGGCATGTGACATGCCTATTGTACTAGGAAAGTACTCTACCAGATCAACATATAAAGTTCTTTAAGACATGGTATTTATCATAATTTATTGGACCTTATTGTCATGATAAGTACATAAACGCAAGAGTCTTCCAATAAAGAAGGGTTAGTCATAATTATTAGATTGGCCAAATGAGTTTAAACTAAAATGCTTTCTGTTTCCATATGTGTTAGTGTAGGCTTTGTGTAAAAGTCTCATCATGCGTCTCCCTACTGTCCACTCATTTGCTTCTACCATAACTTCTAGTAACCTTTACAGATTTGATTGTCCTTAATTAAACGTTATTTTGAAGTTCTAAAACATTGACCCTCGGTTTATCTTCTCAAATCTGAGGGATTAGTTGATGAACCCAATTATCTTCATGAAATTACAGTTAAAGTTTTTTCCCCACTCTATTAAGTTTTTTGATTTGTACCTTTTTACAGTAGCTTGCTCTTAACTTGTTCTGTTGAAAATAATGGTTGGTTAATCTGGATCTGTTAGCTCTCTGACCTTGCTGATCTAGAAGAATGTTTCCTTTGCATGAATATTCACTGATGCTGTGTTTTTATCAGATTATTAGGTATCTACGTTTTACCATCTGTCTTGCCCTGTGATGGAACACGTAATTAGGAAGTAAGCAGCAGCCTTTATTGCTTGATCATCAGCGACTTTTGTATAAGCATGCAATTATTTACTTATATATTTTAAACTTTTTCTTGATAGATCCATTAGTGAAGTTAAGAACTGTATTTTCCATTTTGTGTTAAAGTATCTCAGTCAACTCTCATGTTCTATACATGTTATTTGTGTTTGCAGGTTTATTTTGCTGGTTTAGGATGCTTAAAAAATGTGAGGGCCGCACTATGCAGAGGGAGAGCATTAAAATGCACCCGCTGTGGAAGGGCAGGAGCTACAATTGGGTGCCGCGTTGATCGGTGTCCAAGAACTTACCACTTGGTTGGTTATTTTACTTGTCGTATACTTATCAATTTATAATATTAATTTATGTGCTATACCAGCTTATGGCAAACAGACAAGTAGACAACACACCCACCCATCCACAAACATAATATATATGCTCATTCATGTATATTTTATGGCTTATGTCATTTTGTTTTCTGCAGCCTTGTGCACGAGCTTATGGTTGCGTATTTGATCATCGCAAATTTCTTATTGCCTGTACTGATCATCGGAATCTCTTCCAACCTCTTGGTAATAAATATTTAGCCCGTGTGAAGAAATTAAAGGCTAAGAAGATGAAGATGGAAATGAGAAAACTTTCAAATGATGCTTTGCGGAAGGATTTTGAGGCAGAAGAAAAATGGTTAGAGAATTGTGGTGAGGATGAAGAGTTTTTGAAACGTGAAAGTAAGAGGCTTCATCGCGATTTGGTGAGAATTGCACCCGTTTACATTGGAGGCTCTGACTCTGAGAGTGGAAAACTATTTCAGGGTTGGGAATCTGTTGCAGGTCTTCAAGATGTCATTGGATGCATGAAGGAAGTTGTCATATTGCCTCTTTTATATCCAGAGTTCTTTGATAGTCTTGGTCTCACACCTCCTAGAGGTGTTCTTTTGCATGGGTATCCTGGAACAGGTAAAACTCTTGTTGTCCGGGCATTAATAGGTGCGTGTGCGCGTGGTAATAAACGGATAGCATATTTTGCTCGCAAAGGGGCAGATTGTCTAGGAAAATATGTTGGTGATGCCGAGCGCCAGCTAAGACTCTTGTTTCAGGTTGCTGAGAAATGTCAACCTTCTATAATATTCTTTGATGAGATAGATGGGTTGGCACCTTCTCGAACGAGGCAGCAAGATCAGACTCATAGTTCAGTTGTGTCAACACTGCTTGCTTTAATGGATGGTCTGAAATCTCGAGGTTCAGTTGTAGTTATAGGTGCTACAAATCGTCCTGATGCTGTTGATCCAGCATTGAGGCGGCCCGGACGATTTGATAGGGAAATCTATTTTCCGCTGCCATCAGTTGAGGACCGAGCTGCCATTCTTTCTCTTCACACTCAAAAGTGGCCAAAACCAGTTGCTGGATCCATTCTCAAGTTGGTTGCAAGTAGAACTTCTGGATTTGCTGGTGCAGATCTGCAGGCACTTTGTACTCAAGCAGCTATCATTTCTTTGAAGAGAAATTTCCCTTTGCAAGAAGTTTTGTCTGCTGCTGGAAAGAATGCTTCTGACCACAAGCGCCTCTCTCTTCCTACCTTTGCAGTGGAGGACAGGGACTGGTTGGATGCTCTCACATGTTCTCCGCCTCCCTGCTCTCGTAGAGAAGCAGGAGTAGCTGCTAATGATGTAGTATGCTCTCCTCTTCCTACCCACCTTATTCCATGTCTGCTACAACCATTATCTACTATGCTTGTTTCTCTTTATCTTGATGAACGCCTCTGGTTGCCGGGTCCTCTCAGAAAATCTGCAAGAATGATTGAAAGTGTGATGGTTTCTGCTTTGAATAAGAAGAAGATGCCCATCGATCGTTGGTGGTCCCATATATCAGTCTTACTTCAGGAAGAAGATGTTGCAAAAGACATAGAGAGAAAGCTTTTGCGCACTGGCATTTTACTGGGAGATGATACTTTTGCTGATTCTGATGCTTTCAATGACAAATGTGATGATGACAAAAGTTTGAAGTTTGAGCCTTCTGTTAAACACCATGGTGGTACACGCCCGAGTTTGTTGCGAAACATATCCATTGCCTCAACAAACAAATCAGGATTTCGGATATTGATTGCTGGAAGTCCCAGATCTGGCCAAAGGCATCTTGCTTCTTGCCTTCTTCATTGTTTTGTTGGAAATGTAGAAGTTCAGAAGATTGATTTGGCTACAGTTTTACAAGAAGGGCATGGTGATATGGCGCAAGGCATAACACAATTATTAAGTATGTTCCTCTCTATTTATCTTGGATTTTTTGTTGTTTGTTGTTAGTAGGATAGAGACTTTAAGCTATATGAGGTAGCATTTTGCGTTATAATGCTTTAAGTTCAATAATTGTGGTACTGTGAGTTCTCTTACCAAGCTGGAATTGTGTGACTATTTAACTAGCCTGCTTAAAGTACTCAAGGTTTGAACTTTAGTCGATCCTATTTTTTTTTTCCTTGAAAGGGTGATTTCTGATCCAGGAACACTACCTATTATTTAAATACATTTCTATGTGTCCTAGAAAGTCTTTTCGAGCATGTTCATTACTTTCTTTGATACTTGGTAGTTGGTAGTCTTTGTCCCAAGCATAAGCTTGTGTGAATAGGAGTTGTATCATAAGATCATAACTTTTGATGGAATATTTCAATTTGAAAATTAGAGAATAGGTAATTTCCATAGAAAAAACTACGAAATGATGTGGTGATACTGCATGAGAGAGAACTATAGATTCAGTTGAAGTTTACAAATAAAGGGTAGTTAAATAAATTAAATTTTAAATACTGAGAACAAGTTGTATTCTATTGCAGTGAAATGTGCCAGTGTTGGGTCATGTATGGTTTTTATGCCAAGAATTGATTTGTGGGCTGTGGAGACACTTCTTCCAATGACAGAGGAAAGTGATTCTGACTTATCAGACCATCAACTTCCTGAAAATGAAAAATCATATTTTGTACGTGGCCAAGCTGTTGAAGAGGGGAGTGGGCCCACTTCACAGCAATGCAAATCAGTAGAAATGGGAGAGTGCACAGGTGTTTCTCAGAGCGTTTCTCAGGCTTGGAACTTATTTGTTGAGCAGGTGGAGTCTATTTGCATCTCTTCATCCTTGATGATTCTGGTAGGCTGTTTTTTCTTTCTTTTGGTCTTTATTTTTCCCTTTTATCAAATATTTCTATAGCTTTAGTTGTGATGTAGCATGTAGGTATTGGCTCTGCCACTTTTTTGTTCGCAAAGGTTTATTAATACTGATATTCTTAACCGTGCCTGAAAAATTACAGTTTCCACTCTTACAGCTATATTATATTTGGGTCTTAGTGATACTTATTTCACATTAAAAGCTCACGGTTTAGGTTTCCATTGTTTATAAATATCTTTGTTTAAGTCCTCTTCTGATGATGGCCAGTGGATAAGTCTTGCTTAAAAGGTCAGCATTGAATTTCATCTTTGTTGGAAATGAAATAAAATCTATGTGAAGAGACATGATAAATAGAGTGGAAGATTTCAACCAACCTGCGTAAAATTTAACAACTATGAATTTATTGGCTAGTTCAAGTCTACAACAAGAACTGGGCTTCAGTATTACTTGTTATTTCTAATATAGGTTCGCAGATATTAGAAATAACAAGTACAACTCCGGCCCCTGGGAAGGATTCTATCATTTTTTTTTTCTCTGAAACCCTAAACATAACTCCTAACACTAAGTTCTTAGTAACTTCTTGTAAACATTATTTTCTAAAACTAATAATTGGAGATAAATATTTTGGTGTATTTAGTGATGAAATGGCCCTTCTGGGTTATTTTTGGAATGGAGAGAGGTGAAAGATGTTACATTCTCTAAGAACTGTCTTCCAAATAATAATAATAACAATTTACCGATACAAGATAAAAGGAATATTGTAATGCATATTACTTAAATCCTTTATTTGAATTATTGAAAACTAAATGCTTCATGATATCTTTGTTTTATATTGAATAATTAGAATAAATGTCAATTTCGGTTTTATGTTAATTATATAGGATACATGTCAATTTAGCTTGTAATGTTTTTTAAATTTCTGACAGGCTACATCGGAAGTTCCATATCCAGTACTTCCAGCTAGAATAAGGCAGTTCTTCAAGAGTGACATATCAAATTGCAATCGGTCAATTCCTGTGAAGAATACAGTTCCTCGATTTTCAGTGCAGATCGATGAAGATTTCAACCATGATTTGGTGATCAATCTATCTGCAGAAGAGTTATTAAGGGATATAGTTCAACAGGTTGTTCTGTTAATTCATCAAACGTCTCACATCCATACAACTTCATGCCAGGAGTATGGAACTTGTGATCCTATGGAGCATCAATCAGAGATGGTTAATCACAGTGCAGATCATGGATCAGCTGACGCCAACAATATAAGACAGGATCCTGATGAATCTCTTCTTAAAGTTCATCCACCACCTAACAATATAACTGTAAAGGGGAAATCGAACTTGCTTCTAGCAATATCTTCATTTGGCTACCAGATTCTGCGATATCCTCATTTTGCTGAGCTTTGTTGGTTTACTTCAAAACTCAAAGAAGGTCCCTCTGCAGACATAAGTGGACCTTGGAAGGGCTGGCCATTCAATTCTTGTATAGTTCGACCTAATAACTCAATTGAAAAGGTAGCTGTTGCTTGTAGCTCCAGCAATACTAAAAGCAATGAAAAATTTGGTCTAGTTAGAGGCCTTATTGCTGTTGGTTTATCGGCATACAGAGGTGTCTACACATCACTCAGAGAAGTCTCCTTTGAGGTACGGAAGGTTCTTGAGCTTCTAGTTGCAGAGGTCAACTCAAAGATCCAGGCTGGGAAAGATAGATATCAATATGTTCGCCTTTTGTCGCAAGTGGCCTATCTGGAAGATGTGGTTAATAGCTGGGCATACACACTCCATAGGTAAATTGCTTCTTTTGCCATTTGTATGCTTGTGGATTTATTCATTTTCTTTTTCCTGGGTTGTTATCTAATAACGATTGCTCCCATTTCAGTTTAGAGTTGGATGCTCCAATGAAAATGGAAAATGCTAAGCTAACTGATGTAAGACCTCCAAATGATGGTGACGTGAGACCTCCAGATGATCACCATGTGGATGATCAACTTCAAACTGAGGAACCCAAGCCAAATGATATTAGCAAATGCTCTGATGAGCTCAAAGCGCCGGAAGGTGTCCCTCAAGGGTTTGATACTGAAAAAGTCGGTTGTGTTGACTTAAATGAAGATGGTGAGTTGGGCCATCCTGATTCTGAGGGTAGACTTGCAATTTCAGATTTGTCTGGACAGAAAATCGTCGTAATGAATTCTACCCTGGATAAATCTCTTCTTGATTCCAGTGAAATTTTGAATGATCAGAATGGGACAAGCCCTAAGCTACATGAATCAGAAAATGACAGAAACCATGTCGATGTGAATGGAGATTCTGGAACCTTGAAACATTCAAATGGATTTGACGGCGCTGAATCTGTTGTCATATCTGAGGATGGGTTTACTTTGGATGAATTTCGCAGCATTAAGCTCTCTAGCTCTAGGACCGTCTGCAACGAGGTTAATGGTTTGTCCGCAATACAGGCTGGTGTACATAATGATGGTAAGTGTGATGCCGATGAGCATATTGTAGGTGTTGACATCTCGAGCAAAACAAGTCGCCCTACCGAATCTGGGGTTCTATGCTTGTATCGTTGTTGCCCTACATGCCTAGATACCCTCCACGGTTTGACACAGAAAATTCTTGTTCACAAATGGGGATCAAATAAGAGCCAATGGACCGTAGAGGATGCTCATGATATCGTAGCATCAGCTTCTGTGGATCTTCTTTCAGCAGTCAGAAGAATTATTGGTTCTGGAGGTTTCAGCAACTCATCGGATAACAAAACAAGAGACAGAAATAATGAAAAGTTTGAATGGCCGGAAGCAGTTACATGTCACTGCAAAGTTTCAGGAGATAAAAGTCTTTTGCCAGTGGAATGTAAATGCCACAGCGTCAGCGAGAGCACAGCAACGAAAGAAAATGCTTCCCCAAATGCTCATCGCAGGTTTGATCCAAAATTTATTTTCAGAGATGGTGTACTGATTCATATGGATCCTCACAAGGATGTTTCTTTCCACTGTAAATTCGAGACCCTGTGCCTCTGTTCTCTTATAGAGTTGATACTAATGGCCGAGCAGCCTTTTCATTGATTTGATCATTTCACAGCTTGGATTTGCTATACCTGCGGCAAAGTTTTGTGCCGTCGCGGCAGAATTTAGACGTGAAAATTTTCTCTCGAGTCTTTGAAAATGAAATTAATAGTTATCGGCTTGGTAGGCCTGAACTTTTTTCTGCAAAGTCTACTTGAGGTGCTAATCGCCATGTAATTAGCATATTTGGGCACTATTCTTTCATTCTTTTTTACACACTCAAGTAGTTGGACTTGTGCATTATGTGGTTTTTGGAATAGGAAAATGATAGGGAGATACACCTCTATGGAAGCTTTTCAATGATTTTAATAAGTATCTTTTTTTAATACAAGCGGTATTCTTACTCTAAACTACGTAAAAGGGAGGGGAACAGGTTTGAATCGGGAGGCAATGAGTTCAAGAGGAATGCCTTAACCACCAGGACAATAATGATATTCTTTTTCTTTTTCCTTTCCTTTTTGTTAATTTGGATTATGAAATCACAAAAATGGCCCATGAAAATTCTACTGTTACAAGTGAGTTTTCTATATTTAGGGATAGCAATGGGTCGAAGTAGTGATGTGTATGCCTTAGAACATGCAGAGAGCTGGAAGGTGATTTTTGCGATTACTTGGAAGCACAGGTTCGGGGCGGCACGGGTTTGGGTTAAAAGTTAAAATCTCACCTCCGCCCCGCCCCGCCCCAAACACCATACCCGAAAATTTCTCCAAATCCATTCCCATTCTCGCATTTTATCCTTCATACTTGACCCATTACGGGCAAAGCCCCTGGGGACCCAAACCAGTGGGGAAAATTCTCATCCTTGTCAATGTTCTTATATATTGACAGGAAACGATAATTCATTACATAAACTTCAACCGTAAATCAAAGACGTCAAAGACACTAACATGAAAAATCGACATAATCCCAAAGGAGTTTGGAAAAGCAGAAGTTAATTTACAACTGCATTAAACAATCTCTTTCAGATTCTGAACAAATCTATCAACATAGCCACTCATAAACCCTGGCTTCGAAACTATTTCCCTCCACTTTGCATGGTTTTTCTTCACCATAACACCCACCTCACTCTCCTCATCCATCACACTTTTAATGGCTTCCTTCAAGCTCTCCTTTGAGATCCACCCGCTTTCTTCCCTCTCCACCTCCACTGCAACCTTGAGCTCTTTAGCCAGTAACTTGGTTCCCAAGATCTGGTCCGGCCATTGTGGGACCAACACAATCTGATTCTTACTCATCAGAGACTCCCACATCGACCCAAACCCACAGTGGTGCACAAAGCACCCAACTGCTGGGTGGCTCAAGATCAACGGCTGCTGCACCCAGCCCCCAAACACCACCCCTCTCCCCCTAACCCTCTCTCCAAACCCATCCGGCAATGCCTCTTCGATCGTCTCACAACCCAATGGTGGTTTCAGAGCTACCAAAAATGGCAACCCCGTTAGCTCAAACCCTAACACAAGCTCCTGGAATTGGTCCTTTTCAAAGATCCATTGGCTTCCAAATGCACAGAACACCACAGACCCAGCATCAAACCCAGCAAACCAATTCGCCCACCTGTCTTCTAATTGTTGTGGGATTTTGTTTAGGCCTATTACAGGGCCAGTTAAAAGCACAGGCTTTTGATACTTTGCTTCCAAGTAATTGCAAAAATCACCTTCCAGTTCTCTGCACGTTCGAAGGCAGAACGCGTCGCATTCTTTGATGGATGTGATAACCCTATGGTAAAATGTGACCCCCTCTCCACACAGCACCCTAATGGCTATCAAGGACCGGACTTCGTAGTTCCGCGTCATTACCACAGTTGATGATGGGTACGGAGGAGGTGGGTTCCCCTGCTGTTGTTCCTCGGGCACGCTATTACATTCCGATGTTGGGACAAGAGCAGTTGCGTATACAGCTGCGCAAATGACACCATAATAAACGGATTTAATACCAAGCCCTCTTGCGATATCTGGTATCCAATGGGCAAGGTCAAAGAAGATCGCATCGATTTTAAGTTTAGGATCAGCAACACTTTCTTTTAGGAAACCTTGTATTTGGTCGCGGGTGCGGTCCATGGCAATGGTGAGCAAATGGATTGAAGATAGCGGGATTTTGGAGGCCGTCTCAGCTCCCTCTGGGAGGCCTTCAACGTGAGCAACGGTGACTGACCGGAAGGTGATGAGGTGCGGGTGGAGATTGAGATGTTGAAGCTTCATTTGAGCTTTCTTGGGCGTCAAGAAAGTGATTCTGTGGCCTCTAGCAGCCAGCTCGTTAGAGAGGTGGAGGAATGGAGTCAAGTGTCCCATTGCAAACCATGGGAACATGGCTATGTGAAAACTTGAGCTCATCAACTCACGATCTGGTTCCTCCATTTTTGTGTGCACTCCTCTATCATCGATTCTCACTCTCTCGTGAGGCCTGCCCTTTTATTTTCAATATTTTATGCCTACACACATGAAACCCATGTCTTTCTCGCAATTAGTGTGACC
The DNA here is from genome assembly GCA_018257905.1 of Gillenia trifoliata. NCBI lineage: Eukaryota > Viridiplantae > Streptophyta > Magnoliopsida > Rosales > Rosaceae > Gillenia > Gillenia trifoliata. The sequence goes on along the minus strand of CM031081.1, from coordinate 5,303,719 downwards.
TCTTTGGAGTTTAGTCCCTCTCCTTTTTATCCTTAATTTGTTGGTAGTGAACTCGACACATGAATAATGTTATGCACTCATGAAACTCATGCATGTTGGTATTGGACACACTTGATATACCAGATTTTCGGGTTGAGGTGCTTTTCACACACTCTTTTTAACTTTTCACACACTTCTCATTTTTTCTGGCCATAAGAATGAATGTATTAGATAAAAACAACGTACATGATTAAACAAAAGTGTGTATGAGGCTAAAAGAGATGTGTATTTATCAATTCTCTTGGGGGTTTTATGAAGTTCTTCAGTTGATCAATATATATATTTGACTTCTGTAAACTTGTGGGGCCACAATAAAAAGTAATGCTATGGGGACTACATTTTTATACCACATTAGCGTACCACATGATGTGACAAATGATGCATATAACCAACATCCAATGAGATGAACTCATTAATTGACATGACATGTACACATCACTTGCCACATCAGATGACTCACAATTGTGGTACAAAAATGTGGTCTCTCTAGTATTTCTGTAAAAATGAGAGATCTTAGGTTTGATTCTCGCCAAAGGTGAATTCGAACCAAATTATTATTGCTAGTTCATCGTGAGGCTTAACCCACTTACCACCTCCTTAGTGTAGAATATCAAATGTATTAAAAAAATTTATTATTGGAATAGTGCTTTCCATATTCATGGAGGTTCAACCTTAATAACTATAGTATTAGAGAAAAACAGAGTTAACTCATCTAAAACACAAAATCCATAATATTGTCATAAAACATTTCAATGCATATTGTCATCGACGAGTTAGTCCAAAATCTTTTCATAATCTACTAACAATATTTACTCCAAAGAAAATTGCAAAACTAGGGTCTTAACATTGCCTGATTCATTGGCTGATTGAACAAAGAAACCGAAATAAAATTGATCTACCTTATTAGAGGGATCAAGATGGAGACAACAAAGAGATGGGATAATTGAATAGAAAGAGGGGGTTTAAACTTTAAAACTTGTTTTGTTTCTTTAGATATTATTAGGTGGGTAAATTATCTTCATATTGCAGAATTATATAAAAAAAATGAAACAAATAGATATGTTGTTCTTGTAGAAATATGACTCTTTGTATATCATATAGAAATATGGCTCATGTGTGGAAAATATTACAATATATAATTAGGTAAAAATTCTACCTTAATTACAATTGAAAAATTACATTTCTATAATACATGCGATATCTACAAAGACAATTCAGGATTTATTTCCTCTAATCTAACTGTTCTATTCAACTAAGTGTTGAGGTCTTTGGTTTTTCTTACGAGTCACAAGGTCAAATTGTAGGTATATAATTTAAATATGATATTAAAAGTTGCGTAAGTGGTGGATTGTTCATGTGGATAAAGCGTTCTTAAATCATCTTAAATTTAGTGTAGGTTATTATATGGTTTGTTGACTCACTTTGCTAAACCGGATGAAACTACAAAGACGAAAGTGAAACGAACAAAACCGTAAGAGCGAAACTGAAAATTCTAGTAAAGTACGGGGACTAATAGGGCAAATTAGACTATAAAACTGGTACATCTTTCCCCTTCCTGAAAGCCCAAACAGCGAGCAGAGGGAAACAAAAAGGTTTTTCAAAGAGAGCGAGTTGCAGCAGAAAAGGTCGAAACGCAGTCGTTCTCGATGCAATTGAGCTTCTCAATTTCTCAATTTCAGAGCATTTGAGGTACTTTTCTTCTTCGTAACCCTTTATTTCCACTTCCTTATCATCTGTTTGGTTGCCGAGAAAACTGAGGTATGATTGATAGAAAATTCTAGATTGAATACAGCTCCTAGGGTCTGTTGCGTTGATTATTTTTTTCATGGGTCTGTTTGTTTCAATTCGAAAGTAGAATTTCATGGGTAGATAGATAGAAAGTAAAATTTCATTTTTTTGTTGAAATTTACAGGGTAATAAAAATGGGTTCAAAGCTTCAAGCCATGGTTACAGATAGGATTAGTGGATTGCCAAATGAACTTCTTTATGGCATACTCTCGTTAGTTCCGGCAAAATATGTTGTGAGGACTCGCGTTCTGTCTAGAAGATGGGAGAGCATATGGGCTTTTGTCCCCAATCTAGACTGCGAATTCGAAAGTATACCTTTCATATGGAGAGAATCTGTGTCTCTCCCTCTTGATATCAGATGGGAATACGAACATGTGTCTGACCATGTCGATTTTTTGACATTTGTTGATCGTGTACTTTACTTTCGTGGCGAGTCTAATATTAACAAATTTCGTCTTCATTGTTACTGCCGTGTTGAGGATACCTCTCGTATTGATGGTTGGATTCGCACTGCCATTAGGCGTAATGTTGTTGAACTTGATCTTTGTGTTAAAGCACATTATAATGATTATCTAGAGGACCCGCGTTTGGAATTTCCTCGATGTGTTTTCATGTGCAAAACGCTGGTGGTTTTGAAGGTGAAGTCAAATTTTATTACCTATGCTCCTCCTACATCAGGCTGTTTCCCAAGTCTCAAGGTCCTTGATATCAGAGTTGATAATCCTGAAGCCGACTCAATGGAAAAGCTTTTTTCATGCTGCCCTGTACTTGAAGATTTATCTATATTTGCATGTGTTTCAGATGATAGGTTTTGGAATTTTAAGGTCTCTGCGCCTGAACTGAAGAGATTAAGAATGACCTTCTTAACTGATCTCATTGATGACAAAGATCCTGTGTACTATATTTCTATTACTGCTCCAAAGCTTGAAAACCTTGACATTAAGCAGGACTTTTTGTCAAATTATTCATTTGTGAATCTAAAATCCCCAGTCAAAGGCAGTGTCGATCTCTATTGCCATCTTGGGAAACTCCAGGATGACTTCTTTAAACGAGCAACTGCGCTTCTGGAGACATTTTCCAACGTTCAATATCTGTCTATTTCAGCTCATTTTGTGGCGGTAAGTATATGCTTCAACTCGTTTCTTTTACACTATTTTTGGTAGAGTGGACAGTAGGAAGGAGGGCACTGTAGCTAGATTGAAGAAATCAAATAGATTTCGGTTTTGGGTTAAGAAGGAAATAATAAAGAAATAGCACTGTAGTTAGATAATAAAATTCTCATCTTGTTCCTATTTTTCATTTTATTTTCTTTTTCAGAATCAGATCTTAATTCCTTTTTAAGTACGAAACAAATGAGGAAACGTTTGTGCACATATTTCCTTACACTATCCTTAACTGCATGAGGCAAATACATATCCCTGGCATGCCGCCTTCTTCCATTCTTTTTACCCAGTACATCATTCTTTCTTTGTACCACAAGTAGTGTTTGTAACTGAAACCTGTATTACATTTTGACAACTTATGATTTGAAACAGCATATGCATTAGTAAATGCTGCACAAAGGTTTATTGTCTGCCTGCATTTTGGTAATTTGAGTGGACTGAAGGAGTGGTTAGTTTATGCTTGAATGAGGTTATGTTTGATCAATTTTTTTGTATTTCGTGAAACAGGGTTGTCTTCCTGCTTTCAATCGTTTGACCGAATTGAAGTTGCTTGTTTATGATTGCTATCATTGGGATTTGCTAACAGAGTTGCTCAAGAAATCACCTAATTTGGAATCTCTTGTCATCGAATATAAAAAGGTAAGATGCATTTCCACACCTGCCAAGTCATAACAACTTGATGCTCTCTAGTATTCTCATCATTTGTACTTTTTAGGACGAGGAATGCGTTGAGGATCATGAGGAGCTTGAAAGGTACTCAAAAGAGGATCCATGGAGTACACCAGAGTCTGTGCCTATTTGTGTGACAGCACACCTCAAGACTATCGCTATAAGGGGATTCGAGGGATACCCGCATGTGAAGAAAGTGGCAAAGCGTTTGTTAAACAGCGGTAAAGTTTTGACTAAGATGACTGTTGACAATGATGAGTTATACAAAGAATTAATGCTTGAAAGGGGTTCTATGACTTGTCAGGTTGAATTTGTCTAACTGGAGTCTTCACAACGTTTTTTTTAAATTTTGTAAGTCCAGCATTGGGTTTTAGATGGATTCTGCGCATCAAAGTTGGAAATCAGACAAGCACATTTGTTAATCTTAAGACGGATCGATTTGCAGATGTTTATTTTGGATCTGTAAACTACCAGATGAAGTTGTTTGTCACGTCCTTTCTTTCCTTCCAACAAAGTACGCTACGATGGATCAATTTTGGATTTTATACATTTCTTATCTGCTTTGTATAGCTTCTTTTAACCTCTGTGAGAATTCGATTGTGGTGCCATGAACATATATGAAGAGATGTGCTTAAGCTACTCATGCCATTGTCTGCCAGTTGACACTCGTGGTTAATTTGGAGTCGAAAGTTACATGGTTGCTTCAATTTCTTTGAACTATATTTTGCGTTGCCATTCCTTTTGTATGGAGGGTGTTTATTGTTAACCAATTCAAATTGTAGTATTTGGTGTTGTATGAACTAGGGTTTTGCATGCTAACCGAAGCAAAGATGTGCGTCGAGTGGAAATTGGATTTTGATGTTTACGGACACTTGCATTTGGTTAGCATATTATGCTACTTTATCATAACAACTACAGTTGATTAACTAAACGGCCTTAGTTTTAATTGATTTTTTGCAGAGATGATCTTATAGAGTGATTTATAAAATGATCAGTTCAGATTATAAGCATGAAATTAAGTGAATTGGCCATGAAGAGTTTTAAGTTAGAATTCTTACTTGTCTTTGAGTAGTAAAGTATTATTCTTTATAAAAATAAACTTCAACTGTTATACATCAAAGACGTTAACAAGACATGAAAGACATTAATTAAACAAGCTCTTTCAGATTGTCAACAAACCTATCAACATAGCCACTCATAAACCCTGGCTCCGATAATATTTCCCTAAACTTTGCATGGTTCTTCTTCACCATAACACCCACCTCACTCTCCTTGTCCATCACACTTTTAATGGCCTTGCTCAAGCTCTCCTTTGAAAACCACCCATCTTCTTCCCTCTCTACCTCCACTGCAACCTTAAGTTCTTTAGCCAGCAACTTGGTTCCCAAGATTTGGTCCACCAATTGTGGGACCAGCACAATCTGATTCTCACTCATCAAAGACTCCCACATTGTCCCATACCCACAGTGGTGCACGAAGCACCCAACTGCTGGGTGGCTCAAGATCAAAGGCTGTTGCACCCAGCCCCCAAACACCACCCCTCTCCCTCTAACCCTCTCTTCAAACCCGTCAGGCAATGCTTCTTCAATTGTCTCACAACCCAATGGCGGTTTCAAAGCTACCAAAAATGGTAACCCAGTTAGCTCAAACCCTAACAGAAGCTCTTGGAATTGGTCTTTTTCAAAGGCCCACTGGCTTCCAAATGCACAATACACCACAGACCCAGCCTCAAACCCAGCAAACCATTCAGCCCACCTGTCTTCTAATAGTGTTGGTCCTTTTTCCAGGCTCAATACAGGGCCAGTTAAAAGCACTGGCTTTTGAAACTGTGCTGCTACGTAATCGCAAAAATCACCTTCGAACTCTCTGCACGTTCTAAGACAGAAGGCATCACATTCTTTGATGGCTCTGAATCCTGTGATAAGCCTCTGGTTAACTGTAATCCCAACCCCACACGACCTCGATGTCATCAATGACCGAACTTCATGGCTGCGCGTCAATACTACAGTTGATGATGGGTACCCAGGAGGTGGGTTACGTTGTTGTTCCTCGGTCATTGTCAAGGGCGCCATGCATGCATCTTTGGTCACGTAATTAGATATCGGGACAAGAGAGACTGCGTATGCCGCCGCGCAAATGACACCGTAGAAAATGGATTTAATGCCAAGCCCTCTTGCCATCTCTGGTATCCAATGGGCACTGTCAAAGAAAATCATGTCGACTTTACAGTCAGCAACACTTGTTTTTAGAAAATCATGTATTTGGTCGCGGGTGCGGTCAATGGCAAGGGTGAGCAAATGGCTCAAAGATAACGGGATTTCGGAGACAATCTCAGTGTTCTCTGGTAGGTCTTCAACGTGAGGGATGGTGACTGGATGGAAGGTGATGAGGTGTGGGTGGAGATTGAGATGTTGAAGCTTCATTTGAGCTTTCTTGGGCAGCAAGAAAGTGATTCTATGGCCTCTAGCAGCCAGCTCGTTAGAGAGGTGGAGGAATGGAGTCATGTGTCCCATTGCAAACCATGGGAACATGACTATGTGAAAATTAGAGCTCATCAACTCATGATCGGGTTGCTCCATTTTTATGTGCTCTATCATCGATTCTCACTCTCTCGTTGTATCCGTATTTATAGTTAGTGGATGCTTGGTTTGATGAATGCTCAGTCTCGTGAGGCCGGTTCCTTGTTTATAACATTTTATGCCTACACACATGAAACCCATGTCTTTCTGAGTGTTTTTTGGTGTGACTATTTGGAGTCTAGTCCCTCCCTTTTTTTACCCTTAATTTGTTGGTAGTGGACTCGACACATGAATAATCCGTATTCATCAAACTCTTGCTGGTAGTGGACACGTGTGAATTCAATACAACATTAAATTCAATTAAATATGGGAGAATTCAAACTTTTGTGCAGAAGATGAAACAAATTGCTTTAACCAAATTGACTAAATTTTACATTATGTAACGTTGCTAGCTAATATTATATATATATATATATATAATATATAACATGATTGATATATTTTATTTTTTTGGTAATTGAAGACTGTTATAACAACAAGGATAATACTTGCATATAAACCAAATACTTTTCTGCAAAGATCGCCAGGGTCCTCTTCCAATGGGATTCAAGTTGATGTCCAAGCCAACCTACCACATATCTTTGCAGGTGAGTTAACTTATTTCTGACTCTCGAGCTTGGAGTGAAGACCTATTACGTGGAGGCTTTTGGGACCAGTTAAGGGAAGCGATCGATATTACAAATACCGTCGAGTTCTCGAAGGACGGAGGATAATTAAGTTGATATATGGCACTATATATGAGAAGAATGGTAGGTACACCGTCAGAAGTGGATATAGAGTTGCCTGCCTCCTTGTTCAGACAATGCGATCAAGGTCTCAGAAGAGAAGAATGACTCCTTCTATCAAGAAACACATGTTTAACAGTGATGATGATCTTTTTGCACGTGCGGGAGGAATGTTATCTAGAGGAGTTATAAATGTTAATGCACGTTCCCACTGCTGTTCAAAGCTCGGAGGGAAGGAACTATGGTTAGACGGGAAGTGATGTACAGAGTAAATGTGATGTACAGAGTAAATATCATGAGGATATTGAGAGTATCAATCCCATATCAGGGGGAAATGAGGAATCTTACATGTACTTATAAATAATTGGGCTACTCTTTATATTGTCAATTGGTTTTATGGTGGAACCTTAACTTTCTTTATGGTATTAGAGCAAGTTGTCCCGCGCGTTAAGCCTACAGGTCACACGTGCTCCACGTCACTCGATTTGAGTTCACATCTTAGGCTTGAAAATTCGCCACACGTGAGGGAGCGTGTTGAGAGTATCAATCCCATGTCGGGGAAACGATGGACCTTCCTTGTGCTTATAAGTAGTTGGGCTACTCCCCATATTGCCAAATGGTTTTGTGGTGGAACCTCAACTTTATTCATGGTAAAACCAATTACCAATATGGGGAGTAGCCTAACTTGCTTATAAGCTCATACAAGATCCCTCCTCCCATCAATATGAGATTCATTCCCAACATGTGAGAGGCATTGGCATTGTCGTACATGATGAGAAAGGCGAAGATTTAGGAGAAATGTTAAGAGAAGTCATCAACACGCATGTGGGCGACTATCACTTATGAGCTCTCAAATGTTTTAAAATCTAAAAACTAAAACAATCTAATATTATTTTTAATTCCTTAATTGACAATGGGAGAGAATCACAAAAGAAAACACTTCGACTACAAAGAAAACATAATATGACAGCAGGCAATGAACGTCGGACGTGAAAGAGTTTCATCATAGTGCATGAGGGCAACTAAAGAAAGAAACACCAGCTTATTATTGTGAAGGCACTTAACAGCCAAACTTCCACCTACCTAATGCACCACCTCTTTCAGCTTTTCAATAAATCTGTCAATGTGTCCACTCATAAACCCTGGACTTGATAGTGTTTCCAACAACTTTGCATGGTTATTTTTCACCGTAATACCCACCTCATTGTCCTTACCCATCACAGTTAAAATTGCTTTGCTCAAGCTCTCTTTCGAAAACCAACCATTTTCTTCCCTTTCTACCTCCACAGCAACCTTCAGATCTTTGACCAGAACCTTGGTGTTCAAGATCTGGTCAAAAATAAGTGGCACCAGCACAATCTGATTGTCACTCATCAATGACTCCCACATCGACCCAAACCCACAGTGGTGCACAAAGCACCCAACTGACTCGTGCCGCAATATCATTGGCTGCTGGACCCAACCACCATAAACTACCCCTCTCCCTTTAACCCTCTCTTCAAACCCTTCTGGCAGTGCCTCTTCTACTGTATCACAACCCACAGGTGGCTTCAGAGCTACGAAAAATGGCAACCCGGTTAGCTCAAATCCCAGCACAAGCTCTTGGAATTGGTCCTTTTCAAGGATCCACTGGCTCCCAAATGCGCAAAACACCACAGACCCAGCGCTAAACCCAGAAAGCCATTTTTCCCATTTGTCTTCCAATGGCAGTAGGCTCTTCTCGTTAGAGTCAAAGCCCAGTACAGGACCAGTTAAAAGCACAGGCTTCTTATAAAGTTTTTCCAAGTAATCGCAAAAATCACCTTCCAATTCATTACTCGTTCTAATACAGAACGCGTCACATTCTTCGACGCCAGTAGTGCCCCTGCGGTAAAATGACGTCCCACCTCCCAATGCCGGATCCCAGAGACCGAACATGGACCGGACTTCATAGCCGCGTTGCACTACAGCAGTTGACTGCGGGTACCCAGGAGGTGGTTGCCGCAGTTGATCCTCAGTAATATCCTCTTTGGACGCAAAATTTCGTGACGGGCCTTGAGTATATGCGTAGGCCGACGCAGAAATAACGCTATAGCAAACGGACTTAATACCAAGCCTTCTTGCAATTTCCGGTATCCAATGAGCAAAGTCGAAGAAAACCATATTGATTTTGTTGTCAGCAGACTCAACACTACTTTTCAGGAAATTTTCTATTTGGTCGTAAGTCCGGTCCATGGCGGTGACAAGCAAACGGACTGCAGAATATGGGACGTCAGAGGCAGTCTCGGCGCCGTCAGGGAGGCCTTCAACGTGGGGGACGGTGATCGGGCAGAAGGTGATGAGGTGCGGGTAGAGATTGAGATCTTGAAGCTTCATTTGAGCTTTCTTGGGAGTCAAGAATGAGATTCTATGGCCTCTAGCAGCCAGCTCATTAGCAAGGTGGAAGAAAGGAGTAATGTGTCCCATTGCAAACCATGGGAACATTGCTATGTGAAACTTTGAGCTTTCGGTTCCATTGGGCTGCGCCATTTGATTAACTACTTTGCTAGCTTGTTGGACAACAGGGGATCAAAATATATAGCTTCCAATAATGCATATAATTAAGTCTGGAATGCGATGGCTCTCAGAGAGTAGTTGGAAATTTTAACATTACCTTATCAACTTGTGCTACACGTTTTCTACTTTATCTCTTGGTCCATACATAAACCTACAACAGCAAAGTTGTCGGTATTCGAAAGGAAAATATCTATGGCAATGGCCTTATAAAGTTTATCAAAACGTACCACCAAGATGTTGGTACATATACGAAATAGAAATAATCAAGGTTCATGCCAAGGCAAGCATGAAGGCTCAGTTGAGTGATTGTTGTTACAAATGTCCTACGAATAAATTCTAGCCATTCATTTTCTGATGCTTCCGCAGGTTGTAGAATTACCACCACTCAAGATTTTTGAAGCCTGAAAGTTTTGATGAAGACGTGAAAGAGATAAATAGGATTTGTGATAACTAAAGTGATCAACCATTTGTATAAAAAATTTAATTTAATCTCTTATAGTTACGTACAAGTAGGGTTTTTCATGCAATGTAAAGAGCATGTCTAATGGAGACAAGTAAATTGAAGATGTAAGAATTATATGGGTGATGCTAGTACTGCCACATTTTTTAAATCACATCTAAATCATCTCTCTAATAGAGGTAGGGTCCACAATACAAGTAGGTCTCACCTCTATTAGAAAGTTAGTTTAAATGTGGTTTACAAAATACGGTCTTCCTATCATTTTCCAAATTATATTTACATTTCATTTATATTTTTGAGAAATGTAAATGTTGTTCCAATAGGAGATGTAAATATAAACTTGGGCACAGCTCCTCTTGAACTTATGGGGATGTAAATGTGGTTTCGTTTCTCTTAGAGATGTTATAAAAAAAATGTATATTTACATAAATATTTACATATTTCGATCAATATAAATATTTTTCAACTCCTTAACTTGTTCATTGAAGATCTTTTTGGGTAACAAAATATGTGTGTGTGTTATACATCTTTATATACTCTCCCGACTGAAGATGCTCTAAAACATCTGAAATACAAGTCCATGACTCATCAATCTCTTCTGTAAGATTGGTAAAGCACCATATGTCGGGCAGTTGGCCACACTACTACAAAAAAGTAAGTAGACGATGGTGAAAAATCATGGTGGAATTGTTGACAAAACTGTTGTGCTTAAGGGCGTTCGTAGTTTAAAGCTAACCCACGACGGTTTTCCACCGTTGTATATAATTGAATTTAACGACAGTTATTTATGATCCACCGTCCTGTATTTCATATATCCATATCAATTTATTATGGCGACGGTTAGCTTTAAACCATCGCACATTAACTGAATTACTGTTGGTTTTGTGCATATTACCATCACAGTTTGATGGTAAAGATGTCGTGGCTAACGAATACAACTCATAAGAAGGTTTTCTTGTTATATTACACCATAGTTATAATAAAAACCGTCGTTAAGATTACAAAAGCTTACGACGGTTTTCCAAGTCAAATTGCAATATTATTAATTTTAAACTTGCAAGGTCACAATGTATATAATTATTCCAAAAAAATTCTAAATACATCCTCCAAATAATTCACATGTATATACTACGTACCTAATTAACTCTTTGGAAAAGAACTAATTGTAACAAACTTAGTATTATAACTTATAACCAAAACATCTACACATATACCATAAATTCACATTGCAACTTGTTGTGATGCCTAAAGATTGACGTGTCCTCAATGCGAGAAGAATCAAAAGATTGCAACTTAATTGATGTCCTCAATGTCGAAAAATTAGAACTAGTTTGAATACTACTAAGTCCTAACAAATGTAGAGAAAGAATTAGAAACTTTCTTTTTCTTATATTCATCACTCTACCATACAATACCACTACTTTGACAGCATCTAATTAAAATTCCTCTACAACTTGAAAACATGCATTGAAAGGTGAATGATGGGTTCATGTTTTATATATCATGAATTTAAGATATGATATAGATAAATAGAATGACATTTGTTATACAATGAGTAAATTGATAATAATACGTGACAATGTGACAGTCACACTATAAAACCTCTTTTTTTAATGATCGTGGATCATGTTGGATGAAGATACGAAACGAACTACACCTAGTTTTAGTTTTAAAATAAAATTTCAAGATTATGTAAGATGATGAAAGATTTAAAATAAATGTTAAGAGAAGTCACTAATACTATCATTTTTTTTTTCATTTCATAATTCAACATGAGACAAATGAGGAAAAGAAAACACTTCTTGTTGTGGTTTTTTTTGTTCGAAGGTTTTACTGGGCTTGTGTTGTAAATAGGTTGACGAAGCCTTTGTGCCCCATTTCTAAGTTAGCGAGAACTAGGCCCAAAGCATCCCGAAGGAGAAGCAAGTCCTAGAGAATGCTTTGTTGTTCTTCCAGCAGCTCTTAAGTGCTTGATTTGATGTTACGTTGAATGCTTCCAGCGCTGATAAAGTATTTCCGGCGGCTTTGAAGTGCTTCCCATGGCTATCAGAGTTCTTCTAGTGGCTTTTGAAGTGCTTTCCGAGACTGTCGAAGTTTTTCCGGCAGCGCTTCCTGCGACTGTGAAAGTTCTTCTAGTGGCTGTTGAAGTGTTTCCTAAGACTGTCGAAGTTCTTCCGGTGGCTATATATTGAGGTGGAACACAGGTTGTAATTCATAATGATAAAGCTTGGCACGAAAGCTTGAGGTGTGAAAGCTAAAAGCCCACGAGTTTGGCGTGAGAGAGATGCTTGTTGGTGGTTGTTATTTTGAAGTGGTTAATTAGGGTTTCTAATAGGATTGTAATCTTGAGGGGTAAGGAAGGTTTAGGAAAGGGATAAGGATGAAGGAAAGGCTAAAACTCATAAAATTAAGGTGCACTAGAGATTGCTTGCTCTGCCTAATGTGTCCCCCATTTTCCAAGAGCGCTAATGGCTTAAATTTATAGGCTCATCAAGTTCTCAAAATCTCAGCTAAAGAATCCCTTGGTTTTCTCCCCTCTCCTTGCTTTGTTAAGTCTTCATTTCCCTTTTTAATTGTTGCAGCTACATCATGCCTCTTTGGGGTAGTACAATAGATAATTGGTATTCTGCCTCGTGAAGGCTAGATTGAATACTCTACCCATATTTCCTCATTTCCCGCACCAAATTCTGTAGCAAAGCTTCATCTTTGGCTGCTCCTTCTCTGTTTTCTCCCTTAGTTTCCTACGCGAGCTTAAAATGGTAAGGTTCTTCCTGCACGTTAAAATGAGGTGTAGGGCTCAAGGCTAGGCCCTGTCAACCCATGAATCTAGGCAAACTGGTTTTGAATTTGGTTAGTTTTGAAGTATTTTAGTTGGTTTGTAAGGAAAAAAAGGTAAAGAATTATCTCTCACAGCCTTCCCACGTGAGATTAAAGTTGTAGGCTTGGCTGTTGGTGGTCCCAAGTAGCCCAATATCTTCACAAGCTTTAATTCCACGTAGCCCCAATGGACTTTTGTAACCATCCACACCACAACCCACTGGGCAAGCCCTGTTATGTGGCTTGGGGCCACTTAAGCGTGTCGGGTAAATAGTAGCTTGGCATGATTCAAAATACAATATTAATGTGTTAACATTATAAGCTTGTTTCGATATAGCTTGCCTTAATGAATACGCGTGGTTTTGCATGGGCTTAGCATGATTTTTCGAAAGTTCAAATTATGAATTATCATTTATTTTGGCGTGGCGTGATTATGAATTTGCATACCCCTCGTTTTGCACTCTACGCATGAATTTGAGCTCGGTTTGCTACAAATTTGTGATTATTGGACTTTCGTACATAATTGGGCTTCTTAGTGAAATATTTGGGCCTCAACATTAGCCCCCTTGATTATTTGGGCCATGAGAGACTTGAATTAAGCCAAAGAATCAAAACCCAGCCCAAAACTTAAAACATGTCCTCTGATGGGAATCTTCTTTCTAGCGCTCGTGGGATGACATCGTCATGATTAGCTTTCTCTAGTTTCCGGCGTTAATTCACTTTTTCCTAAGCAAATTCTGCATATTCTTTCTCTGCCACTTCTAAATTCTTCTTCTACCCCTTTTCTCTTGTTGTCTTGTCGCGTTTCCTGCTACAATTTTCTTCTTCTGTCCTTACCCACGGTGCCTTCGCCTTTAATTTGTGGTGTATTTGTCTTCTTCAAGTTGAAGACAAGAGCACATTCCAACAGCAAGAATAACTTATTCTGACCTGGGACTGGGACGGCGATGTAGGTCCTCCGTATGCACATTTTTCGTTCAATTTTTCGCAAGGATTTAAAGGTATGCTGCTTATTATTACTATTTTTTCTTTTGAAATTTTCTATCTTTGCTGCTTTGTGAAAAGAATGCTTCTTTTCTAATAGCAGTAATAGACGAAAAACTAGTAATCAACCTTAATTCGCCAAGAACACAAGAGATAATGGTTTTGGCCTTCAATCAATTTCAACAAAATTCAACAGAAAACGAAACAATTTTACACTTTCTTGGTATTAGCCTTCATATTAACAGAGATCTTAGTCGTAATTCAATTCGTAACTATCAGAAAAGCAAAAGCCTCAAGTTTCCAATTGATGATGAAATAAACCTAAAAATAGGTAAGAAAGAGATAACCTCGAAGAAAATTTGCAGCGGAAAAACAGAGAATCACATGCGCAAGCAAAATTGGCTCTCTGATACCATAATAACAAAGGAAGCATAGAAGAAAAACTGAAAAATAACAATGGAGATAAAAGCTTAGGGGAGAAGAAAATTCTGAAATATTTCTTTGTATATTTTTCTATTTTATAAAACTGAATATAATTGTGAGAAGAGCTGGTATTTATAGTAACCGACTTCACTCACTAATAATATGATGACCTGACATTCTTACACAATACATCTCTCTAAATATACATATCTAATATTTATAAGGCCTTGAAAAAACATTTCCTTTTGTCAATATGTGACTCTTTTACTTTCACATGCTTCCAGTCCACCGACTCAACACTAGTTTTTAGGAAACTTTCTAGGTGGTCTCCGGTGCGGTCCATTGCAATAAAGAGAAAATGGGACAAAGGAATTAGGATCTCGGAGGCAGTGTCCTTCCGAGATGCTGTTGACGTGTGAGGAACAGTGATGGGATAGAAGGTGTGAGGTGGAGGAAAGGAGTCATGTGTCCCATTGCAAACCATGGGAACATGGCTATGTGAAAGTTGGAGCTCTCAACTTCTTTGGGATGTGCCATTTGATTAACTAGCTATTTTTTGGGCTAGTTATCTAGCGGCTCTCTAGCTCTTTTATATAGCCAGTCTCTCTTGTCGGTGCTTTCTTTAGAAATTAAGTAGAGTTTAATTAGAAAACATGATCTGATAGTGTCGTCTATCACTAAAATTGTATTAATGTTTGGTAAAAGGGGATTCATATAGAGCGTCCCATAATGCATATAATTAATAATTATGTCTCCAATGTGATGGTTCTCTCATAGTAGATGGAAAATAGAATGTAAGAAAATACTTCTCAACACGAGAAATGTAGTGCAAGAATTCCAACACCGCCATATTAAGACAAATAATTTTTAGAAAACTTCATTTTAATCCTTAAAAAAAGATGACTTTTAGACTAAAACTTTGTGCAAGATTAAAATCTAATTTTAATCCCTTGATACATTTAATCACCTCATTTATTAATTGTATTTTGATGTTTTATTTCTATTTTTCTTCTTAATTTTAATGTATTAATTACATTTAATCTTAATTTTCATTTCATTCATCATAATATATTTTGTTGTAGACATTTAGGTAAACTAATTTTTTTTTTATAATATATTCCGATAGACTTTGTGTTCTTCATTTAGATACATTATTTGATTTAATATATTTTGGTACTGACATTAGGTACAATAATTCAATATAATATATTTCGATATATACATTTTGGTACAGACATTTAGGCACATTAATTCATATAATATATTTCGGTACAAACTTTTAGGTGCATCAATTCATTTTAATATATTTTCGGTACACTTTTGTATTTATATATTTTTCTTATGTGCCACTATTTTTTTTTTTTGGAATGTTTTCTCATTTATGTCACATCCCGGACTGACTCCGCCGTAGCACGATATTGTCCGCTTTGGGCCACACCCTCATGGTTTTGTTTTTGAAACTCACGAGTAACTTCTCAATGGGTCACCCATCTTGGGATTGACCTAGCCCAAACTCGCTTAACTTCGGAGTTCTGATGGAATCTGAAGCCAGTAAGCTCCCAAAAGGCCTCGTGCTAAATAGAGGTGGGCATGTACATATAAAGCACATCACCCCCTCTCCGTTGGTCGATGTGGGATATCACAATTTAGGTATTATAGGATATAATTAGAAGAAGTTAAATTTAAATATTTAATGAGAGATTTTGAATAAAATAATATTAAATATTAAAACAAAAGCATATATGAATTTTAATTAAAATACACATCAAAACCCCAATAATTTTCTCAGACATACAGTAAACGTAACATTAAATTTCAACACAAACAAATAAAAAAGAACAAATGCAAAAGTGAGACTTGAAAAATAAAATAAAAATAAAAACCCAGCTTTTTCTGAGTAAGCGCAACTATCCGCTAAGCTGCTAGAAGCTAATTTACAAGCTCTTTCAGCTTGTGGACAAACCTATCAATATAGCCACTCATAAACCCAGGAGTTGATAATGTTTCCATCCACTTTGCATGGTTCTTCTTCACCATAACGCCCACCTCACTCTCTTTATCCATCACACTTTTAACAGCTTTGCTCAAACTCTCCTTTGAAAACCACCCACTTTCTTCCCTCTCCACCTCCACAGCAACCTCGAGCTTTTTAACCAGTAACTTGGTGTTCAAGATTTGGTCACCCAGATGTGGCACCAGCACAATCTGTTTGTCACTCATCAAAGACTCCCACATTGATCCAAACCCACAATGGTTCACAAAGCACCCAACTGCTGGGTGGTTCAAAATCAATGTCTGC
Organism: Gillenia trifoliata; assembly: GCA_018257905.1. NCBI lineage: Eukaryota > Viridiplantae > Streptophyta > Magnoliopsida > Rosales > Rosaceae > Gillenia > Gillenia trifoliata. The sequence continues at coordinate 5,287,238 of CM031081.1, read as the reverse complement.
TGCACCCAGCTCCCAACCACCACCCCTCTCCCTTTAACCCTCTCTTCAAACCCTTCCGGCAACGCCTCTTCAATTGTCTCACAACCCAACGGCGCTTTCAGAGCCACGAAAAATGGCAACCCAGTTAGCTCAAACCCTAACACGAGCTCTTGAAATTGGCTTTTTTCGAGAACCCATTGGCTCCCGAATGCGCAAAACACCACAGACCCAGCCTCAAACCCAGCAAACCACTTCGCCCACCTGTCCTCTAGTTGTGCAGTGTTGTTATCAGATCCCAGACCCAAAACAGGACCAGTTAAAAGCACCGGTCTCTTATACTGATCTTCCATATAATCACACATATCACCCTCCAGCTCTCTGCACGTTCTAATCGACAAAGCGTCGCATTCTTTCAAACAAATTATGGTCCTATCGTAAAATCTGATCCCATCCCCAAACGGCTCCGTTATGAACGTCAACGACCGGGCCTCGTGGCCTTGAAGAACCACGGTCGTTGAAGGGTACCCAGCAGGTGGGACCCCTAGCTCCTCTCCAGTAATAGGCCGGTCCTTGGGGACCTGACGCGCCGGGACAAGCGCAATCGCAAGAGCAGCTGCGCATACAACATTGTAACAAACGGACTTGATGCCATTTTTCCTCGCAATCTGCGGCACCCAATGTGCAGCGTCGTACAAGACAAAGTCCGGTTTGTTTGCGCTCAGGAAGTGTTCGATTTGGTCGCGTGTGAGGTCCATGGCAGCGGCGAGAAAATGGATGTTGTGAATGGGGATTTCCGAGGCGATTTCGGTGCCCTCGGGGAGGCCGTCGAAGTGGGGGACGGTGACTGGGGAGAAGGTGATGAGGTTAGGGTGGTGGTTGAGATGTTCGAGCTGAACGATAGCCTTCTTAGGCACCAAGAGCGTGACTCTATGGCCTCTGGCAGCGAGCTCGTTGGAGAGGTGAACGTATGGGGTGATGTGGCCCATGGCAAGCCATGGGAACATGGCTAAGTGAAAACTTGAAGAGCTCTTGGGAGGTTCTGCCATTTTTAGGGTTAGCTGGCTAGCTCGCGCTCTTGGAATTTATGATAATTAAGCTATAGTGCGCAGTGAGATATTGTTTGGTTTTTCATCATTTATTTGGTCAAAATCTCTCTCAGATATAGGTGCAAAGTTTGTTGGATTGTTGGTTATAGGCATTTATATTTACTGGAAAATACGTCAAAGGAGGTAATAACTTTGACCCAGTTGCTACAATTAACTAGACGGGGGTATAAGAAAAACGTTATACAGTAAAACCTCGATAAATTAATATTCGATAAAATAATAACCTCGTTTAAATAATAAAAAACTCCAGTTCCGACTCGGGCCTGTGTACTAAAATAATAATTTCGCTTAATGCATAAGATAATAATTTTTTCTAACTTTCCTTAAGGCCCATTGAATATATAAATTAATAATTCATTAAAATACATAAAAATATAGTACATAACAATTCATAATGCATATGATAGACTTTTTACCAAATAATTTCAATTTTTCTCAGAAAATGCTTCTAAAGTCACTTGTTTTTTCTTTGCACCTAAATTGAACTGAACCTCATCCTTAATTTTTTGCAATGTAGACACCACATTTGGTATATCTTTTTCATTTTGTAGCAAGTAGTTATTCAATGTTACTATTGCTTGAAAGGCCTCTTTTGGAGAAACAATTGGTAGATCACAACTATCATCTGAATCTTCATGGTCCTCATTGGTAGTCGTATTCATTATTGCATCAATGATCTCTTCATCAGTTGGCGATTCCATCACTACATTATTTTCAGTAGGATAATTCAAAATGTCTTCAACATCCATCGCATTTCATCTCATCAGACAAATACTCTACTGACCTTTTAAATGTGTTTGATACTGTTGATTGGCTGATGGAGAGTTGATACTTTTGTAGAACTCATTGTTGCAAATCTTTTTGAGTAGAAGAAGGATGCTCATTTTTATACTCGCATAAAGCTTTCCTCATCTCATCAGTTAATGTAGATTTTTTTCACTCCTTTCAAATGAGAAGCCATGGAAGAACAAGATAACATGATTTTGGGTTTCATAAATTATTTATATAGAGATCATGATCTATGTATATGCATGTACATTGAGTGATCTAAACCACTTTATCTTCTAATTCAATGAATATGTATATACATGTATCTTTAAAACCCTTATATATTCTTCTTTTTAATGTCCATTAGAAGTTTGTCTAATACATGAATATATGACTATGACTTTTTATAAGATACATGAACATATTTTCTTTGAAAACAGAAAATTTTTTATAAATTAATAAAATATTAATTTATCGATAAATTAATAAATTATTCATTTATCGATAAATTAATAAATTATTCATTTATCGATAAATTAATAAATTATTCATTTATCGATAAATTAATAAATTATTCATTTATCGATAAATTAATAATATCATTAAAATAATAATTTGTTCCAGTTCCAAGAGTATTAATTTATCGAGGTTTTACTGTACCTCTGAGTACCGTAGAACTTGTCAAAGATTGCATTAGTTACTAACTTTCTATGCATGTGCGATGTGCCCATGAGCGTACGAATTTGTTCAAGTAACAACTTTAAGAAAGAAGAAGTTGAGAAAACAAATTCATGGTTGCAATGAAAATTTAATCTAATCGAAAGATTAAACTTCAGTTCCCTCTTATTTCAATGTTTTTTATAAAGTTGCGATGTTACGTGCCATATCAATTCAATTATTGTTTAATTTAGTCCAATGTAAAAAGTAGAATACACTGCTCTAGCCAACTCAATTAAGTCAGTTTCTACAATTCATTTTCATCCTTAAATATATACCTTATCCGATGATCGAAATTGAAATCTATACTCAAAAATCAACATAAGAGTGGAAAAACGAGTTGAATATATGTGGTTATAACTTATATATGCATCTTTGTCAAGGATAGAGACTAATAACAGGACAGAAAAAGAAAGACGTACAACTTCGTGAAACAAGAAGTTGAGATGTTATATGAATAATGCAGATCACGGATCAATACTTGTGGATGTGGATGTTATATAGGAACCTCAAACATTATTTTCTTCCGACATCGACGTGTCTGCATGTGCATGCAAGTTAATTAAAAGGGTAACCACATATATGTTGCATTAATCTCCTTACCATTAAACGGACTAATCTGCGTATAATTAGAACTGGTTGTTCATATTAGCATCACCGTCGCGAGTCCGTGATTTTTGTAAGGATACTCATGGCTCCTCAATAATTGATCAGCTTTCAGATGCATGCATGGCTTATCTGGGACCAAGAATGTTGTCTGCATGTCACGTGCCTAGAGTCATGAGCAAATTGAAGAGCATGACTTGCAATTATGACCTAACACTTGATCTGGATTGTACTTTTCCTCCTCCTTTCGTTACTTTAGCCCATCTTGAAGATTTTATTGGGGTCCAAAAAAACGGATGTTCTTTTTAACACTCGCACTTTTTCAAGGATGGCATGCATGGTCTCGACTTAGTGTTGAATATAAACTTTATTAATTTGTGATGTTTTATCTTAGAAGTTTTTGGTGCAATTAGAAGTAAACCACTTACTTTTGAACTCTTAGATGAATTCGTACGACTTATCTTCAACTTGGCTTAATTGTATTAAGGAAACTTACACCAAGAAGATTAAGATCTAGGATTTTAGAACTAAGGGAGTTTTTCTTCTAAACAAAAGCTGTTCCTTGCTTCAATGAAATTTCTTAACAGGATCAACAAAGAGGAAGTAGGCATGTTGCCGAACTAAACTCTTGTGTTCTTTCTTTGTATGTTTGCTTTTGTGTGGTTGCTTGGCCTTTTCTTTTCAAATTCGTTGTGTGTACATTACAGTCCATTGATAACAGGATACATAGAGGTGTTTGTAGTTTGTACAACAAACATGACATTTTAGCCCAAAAAAAAAATCAAAACATAAAGAGAAGTCTTTTATTTTTTTTTTAAGCATGAATCCAAACACGAAGTTCCGAAATAGAAAAATTGTATGTAGTTGATGCTATAAAAACTTTATAGTGGTGAAGTAATTGGGAAACCTGATAAGCAACCATACAATCGATATGAACTACAATCATAATTTTGAAAATTTTGAATTGTTCTCTAGGGATTCCCTTATGGCAGTCGCTCTCAACGGTGTCAGTCAATCGATACGGCTTGGGGATCTACTATCTAGAATCCATAAGTGGATTGCCTTGGAGTTTGATTTCTTTTGTATATGAATTTGGTTTATTCTTACATGAGAATTTATATGTACTACGTACTAGGGTATAGTATGTATCGGAATTTTAAACCGTTAGATTTTTTAAACTTTTCAACTAAACATAAAAAGAAAAGATCATGACTCTCCATTACCTGGAGCATGCCGTAAGTTGGAGCATGGTAGAATTTTTGGAATTCAAATCCTAACCAACTTAACTAAGTCCAAACATGCATATCAATCTCTCTATTTTAGCAACACAAGTTTGTGTTCTTTCTAAAACAGCCAACTTCCATATTGTTTTGTCGGAGGAGAGAGGTGTTTATTTTGTATTTACTTAACACCTAGTACCTTAGCTGTCATATATATATATATATATATATATATATATATATATTATAGGCTAAAACATTATGTGCATCTCTGTATAAACAGAAGTCCATCACATGGAGAGTGTGCTGGCATGACCCTGTCATTGACATAAGTTATTAATCCCCTCTTCATATTTCTTCGTTGTATGAACTTAAATGCCACATTCCCTGCTTTGAAATCTTATCTCATCTCTCCTCTTAGTACACATCATGGACCCTCTTGTCCAAATGCATATATTTCCACATTAAAATATGCTTTTATTCCAAAAATTATGTCCTAAAAGCACATGGTTCCATTCCCCCACATGGCATCCCCAGTCAGCCCCTAGCTAGCTGTATTTGCTCATAATTTACTTCTTCTTTTTTTTTTTTTTAATAACTATTTTGCAGCTTAATTTAAAGGCCAAATTATGGGTGTCTTTTACTGGTTGAAATCTGAGAGAAGCCACTTTTGTGTGGAGCCATGAAGCCTATTGGTGATGACCCAAATGAGCTACCTGCAAGTAGTAGGAAAGAAGACAATGTGGAAGAAGCCAATGATCTCTTGGAAGAGTGTTGGTTTTTTGATAACTTGCTCAACAGGAAACAGAAGATGCTAAGGTCTTTTTCTGATCCTCATAGCAACTCATCAGATTTTGGTCAAGAAATGCCAGTGAAGACGAATAAGGCCACAGAAGGCGATGGATTTGCCGGTCCAAATTTGGTTCGGACGCCGTCGTTGCCGCTTCATATAGGGAGGCAGGAGAATGTTCAAGTGAAGGAAAGTGATGGTAAGAGCAGTGTGAACAAATTGACAAGGCAAACGTCGCATCAGAAAATGCTGCAGACACCAACCCAACCACTGGTTTGTATTGGGAGGAGGACAGAAGGAGTTCAGGATAGAGAAAGTGATATCCGAAGAGGCAAAGTAAATGGACAACACGATGTGCGTCACAATTTGCTCAGGACGCCCTACTTACCACCATGTCTAGGAAGAGAAGAGAGAATCCAAGAAAGTGTTTCACAAAAACACAAGGTACTAGCTAGCTATAATCATCATGTTTTTAGTTTAAAAAATATACGTTAATCATAATTATGAATTAATAGTTTCAAAAAAGTCACCATGCACTCCTCTGATTCACTCGCTTACGCATTGAATTGATATTAAAGGAGTGCAGACGACTTTTCTAAAGCGTCAATAACAGCTCGTTATTACAAAAACTACAGTTTAATGAACTGGTTGTTAGTTGTTATCTTACAATGTTGTTCCCTTTGATTATGGCAGGGGCTCATGACACAATGTTGTAGCATTCCAAGATATAGACCCCCAAAAAACTCAGAAGGGGAAAACAATATGATTAGTACAGATGGGATTAATAAGGAAATGAGACGCCGATGCCCTAATCAACTGACGACGAGAAAGAGCCTAAGCGACCTTGAGATCGAAGAACTGCAAGGGTTCAAGGACTTGGGATTCACATTTGACAAGAAAGAGTTGAGCCCTAGTGTGGTGAACATACTTCCTGGCTTGCAAGAAAAAAAGAGGAGTGAAGATTTGAACCCAGCACATGTTAGGAGGCCTTATCTTTCCGAGGTGTGGCTGGCTCAAAGCTGCGCAGCTCCGCCACCTCCAAATTTGGGTGCAACTAGGTCCGCTGAAGACATGAAGGCACAGATCAAGTTCTGGGCTAGATCTGTGGCTTCTAATGTGCGCTAGGGAAATTCTTTTGTGATTTTTAACTTGATTTACACACCGATCGATTGTGTAGTCTGATTATATTAAAAAAGTAACATCCAATAGTCCATTCAAACCAATTAATCCAACCCAATTTGGTCAGCTTCAATAACTCTGAATAACTCTGATGATCAGAGAGAGAGGGAGAGGGTTGCTATTGTATAATCTCAATGATCCACTCTCATGTGATACTCGAGTTTCTATTGTATTATTTCACTTGATATACATTATTTGCCTATTTAGTATGCATTGTATTATTCAGTATCTGGCTTAGCTAGAAGTTGAATTTTAGCTGTCATATATAATGGAGAAAAAAAAAATGCCAAAAAAAAAACACACACTTAAGCATCTCTAATGCTCCTTAAAAGAGTGAGTGTCAAAGCTGAAAAATGTTATTGCTCTCGTGAAGTCTCACTCTAATTCACCATTAGAAAAATTGGGAGAGACTTACATGCAACCAGGTGTATATATATCGATCTCAATATGTTTGCCTTTCTTGTTATTTGAGGTTAAAGACAAATATGTATACAGTTAGAGTGGTGTTATCCACACGCCTCTTTTTAACATCCAATAATTCATTCAAACCAATTTGGTAAGTTTCAAACTTTCAATAACTCGATGATCAGATTGGATCATCAAATTAGAAAAATCATGTGTGACAGAGAGAGAGGGAGAGGGAGAGGGAGTTTGCCATGCTATTGTATAATCTCAATGATCCACTCTCACGTGATACTCGAGTTTCTATTGTATTGTTTCACTTGATATACATTATTTGTCGTTTTCATTTTGCGAAATAGTTTTTCAAAAACCGTCTTGTAAAACGTTACCAAATGAGCTTAAATGTTTCTAATTTTATATTCATGGTTCTAGATAATCAAATTGTTTCTAATTTGGCTAAAGTAGCTATTCACACGCACTTCTCTTTATTTATGGTCATCGAATTAAATAAATCAAACAGAAATACCAAAACATAAGTAAACAATGTGAATTTACTAGAGAGACCATCTTTTTAAGGGTATCATCTACTTGAACCATATTTTGTAGACCACATGATATGGCGGTCAATAGTTGAATTTTTTATTTAAATCATTAAAGAATGAATTCAACTATCAATCGTCACATCATGTGGTCTATAAAATATAGTTTAAAAACATGGTCTCTCTAACATTTTTCTTTTTTTTTAAACTATATTTTGTAAACGAAGCGATATTGTTATTGACGGTTGGGCTTCTCATGAAGTCTTATTTATCACCACATTATATAATTTTAAAAAAAAAAATAGTATCTCTAACATTTTTCTTCTCTTAAATAAAACCTTAGTAAAAGACACGGTTTACAATGTACACGAAATATGGTTCAAAATCTGGAGGGGATAACAGATATTTTCAAAAGCCCACCAAAATCCAAAATGTGCAAAGAAGATGTAATCTTTGATTGACGAGATAGAAAAAAACCAAAAAACAGAGCCATAACTGAACTCCTCAGCAGCTCAGCTCTCTCCCTCTCTAAAATCCCTCAAATGTTGCAGACCCAACACCTTCTCCGTTCCAATTTCCCCATCTTTCTCTCTCATCCCCAAACCCACTTTCTCTCTCCTCCCAATCTCTCACCTTCTCCTCTCAATTTTCTCCACAAGCCCACCACTCTCTGTCCTGTCTCAGCCCATTCCAGACCCGGACCCGAACAATGGCTAGCCGAAGCTCCAGAACCCACCACTGCAACTCCATACACTCCCTTGGAATTTGCTCCAGACGGTCCCGAAGAATTGCCACCGTCTTCTTCTCCAGTATTTGCCACCAATGATGAGCCTTCGTCTCTCCAAGTGGCCACCAGTGTTCTTCTCACCGGAGCCATCACTGTCTTCCTCTTTCGCTCCCTGCGACGCCGTGCCAAGCGTGCTAAAGAACTGGTAAAGATCATAGCTTTCATTTCATTAATGTGTACAAATTACTGTTTTTTGTGTGTTGTTATTGCTAAAGTTCGGAATTTTAGGAATCGGGTTTTGGTGGGAATCCCCTTTTATTTTCAATTACAAGTTTTTTGGGGCTTTGGGTAATGATTTTTATTTTTGTTACAAACAATATTACTGCTCTAAGTTAAGGGGAGGGGGAGGGTTTGAATCCGGACGCAGTTTGTTTGAAAAGGATGACCTTATCCAGGGCAATCCACCACTTGCGGGGAATGATTTTTGTTGATTCTATGTACTTTGATATTACAATATAATGTGCCATTGTGGTGGAATTTGGATTTTGTGGAATTGGGGTTTGATAATTTACCATTCACTTTAATTCCAATTGTTTTGTGTAATTATTGGCCAATTTGTGGGCTTTGATGGAGTGATTTTGGTGCCTAGAAATTTAGGTCATCTGGAGTGAAGAAGTCATTGAAGGATGAGGCTTTGGATAGCTTGAAAGCACTGTCTACAGGTTCAGTTGAAACGGAGGGTCCACCTTCTCCTGTTCAGGCGTTGTTGGGTGGAATATCAGCCGGCGTCATTGCGCTTATTCTTTATAAGTTCACTACTACAATTGAAGCATCTCTCAACCGCCAAACAATTTCAGATAATTTTTCGGTTTGTCCCTTCATTGCTTATGTCCTTAATTTTTCGGTTCTAGCCATATTCGTGTTTAACTAACACAATGGTTTCGTATGAGTTTTCTGACACCATGGCAGTTTCTCTCAATTTCTATTGAGAAAACAATGATGCAGATAAATTCTCTTGCACTTTAACCGCTCTTAATTTATGTTGCTTCATTTCTTGTGTACTGGGATTAGCCAGTATACTTTGAATGCACTGTGAATAGAACAGTAGGATTAAGAATTCAAGTTGAATACCAAAGGGGCCATTATGTTCTTAAATTGGGCTGTGACTGGTGATATCATACGCAACTTGAACCGCGAAATGCTCTTACTCTTTGTTTGCTATGGAATGTGGGGGTAGAAAAGTTTTACTCAAGAGACGGCTTTTCATTTTCATTGACTACTCATCCTAGTTTCTAAACACTGTACTTGTTTTTCTACTTTTCAGGTTCGTCAGATTACAATAACCATCAGGTAGCTCTGACTACTAATTCCTTCCGGTTTTCCTTGCTTTTAATTGATCGGAAGAATGATCACCTTTAATCTTCTGTTGGCAGGACCATTATAAATGGGTTGTGCTACCTTGCAACATTTGTTTTCGGCATCAATGCTGTGGGTTTAGTACTTTATGCTGGTCAGCTCGCCATCAGCTCCATCATGGAAGATACAAATGAAGAAACTCAGACTCAAGGTAAGAAGCAGTCAGGCTCATTCAGTTCAACGGCTGAGAGCCCCGCAAATAATGGTGAGAACAGCAATAAGGATGATCAAAGTTCAGATGGAACACAATAGTGTAGAACCAACATTGATGCAGAAGCATAGGTTTTTGTCATTTCAACTTATTTCTAGGTACATATATCTATAGAATGAAATCTGTGCCAATTTCTGGCCGTGTCATTTTTCGTGACCAGTCTGCACTCAATCTCCTATTCAATATTAATATAGGGTTGTCAAAGATGCAATGGTTCGTAGCAGCTGCCTTTGATGTTTGTGTATCTTGGTCATTGATATGGAGAAAACGGGAGTGCGAAAATCACTTCCCTATGCTAAAAAGTTTACAAATGATTGAAACTGCCAAAATCACCAAACCGCATCATGTCAAAGTTTGCTACAAAAATACTAAGATACAAAAACGTGTGATTTTTCACCCCTCTCTAGTGTTATGCTCCAAACATCTTCTCCTCGAGTTTAACTTGTAGCATCTGAATTTAATCGTGTACTTGGTGCTGGTGGTTCTTGAGTTGTGCTTCCATGCGCGTCTGATCTTTCATGTTGCTCAATAGCCCTTTCTATTCTGTGTTTTTCTTCACCAAGTTTCCTGATCATATTGTCATGGCTCCCAACTGGTCGGAACTGATGCAATGGAGTGGAATTTGAATCAAGCCTGTACAAAACCAACACCATAGTCACTGAGCAAACAAACATCGGAATTGGACCAAAAATCCAGAGCAGCAAAGTAGTGGCAAAGTAGATAGCCCTTAGCCCCAATGTCCAGAACAAGCCTCCACTTATCACCGCCTTCACAACGTGCTCCTGAGGAATGTCAGAGTCTGGCATGCTGATGAGGAAATTGGCATGGACAAAGTCTCTTATACAGTGTAAAAAAGAAGCTAAAGCCAGCAGGAAGCAGGACAGAATGCTAATATATTTGACGGAAATTAGCGCAGGACTTGTGTCGCCGTATGTAATACTGCTCGTGAAGACGTTGTGCGAAGAGTTTCCAATCCATGCTCCGATGAGAGAGCTCAGGGCTAGAGAGGTTGAGGCTAAGAAATTTGCTGCTGATGTGGTGCTAGAGATTACAGTTAGGGACATACCTCTGTCCTTTGCATCAACCTGCAATTAATTAAAGACCAAATAGAGTTATTGACTGTGTGTTTTCTCTTGCCGGACTTTGTTGTCAGACAAACGTTTATATTGTCAGACTGTGAATCTGCATCCCGCATTCTAAGCAAGGAGAAGATTAAAAGTGGAGTCTTATATACTGACCTGCAACATTCTCTCAACCCAAGCTTTTCTGCAGTGGTTCTCATTGCCAATGACTGTAGTTTCAGGGTGTCTTAGGTATCTATAGAGAAGAAAAAGATGGTAGCAAAGCATGATTAGCAACCCAGTTGGAACCAAGATTAAATCCAAGTATTCCTTCTTCCAAACCATTCTCTCTCTCTCTCTCTCTCTCTCTCTCTCTCTCTCTCTCTCTCTCTACTAAAATGAACAAATTAATTGTTGGGTTTGGTTGGTTTTTTAATCAAGGATTCAAACGTTTATATTACTATGGCTAAAACTAAAGCTAAACCGCTAAACGTTAAGCTCCATTTGTATAGTGGATTTGGTTAAGTAGATAAAATTGGCTTTACTTTTGAAAGAAGACGACCGACCTCTCAATTAAAAAAATGAAGATGATCTATATCATGACCAATAAGATGTTTTCCAACTTATAAAATACGAAGAAATACCATGCAGCTTTGCTTTTGCTTAACAATTTCACATAGAAATGGAAGTTGTACGTGAACATGTTTTTATTGTTAGGAGCTCATAAGGCTACAAAATTGGGCTCACAATTCAGAGTTTTGCCACATGGTAAACAATATAAGATTTGGTTAATTTTTAGTAGAGTAGATTTTTAAAGAGTGACCTATAAAATAGACAGTTCTGATCATCGTACAATATTATAAGATCAGAAGAAGAGCTAAGAAGATAAAACGAAAAAGTTCAAATAAGTAGATTGTTAGCATCTCTCCTCTAAGTGAATCGAATAAGAGACTTTCCCTACAAACATATGCTTCTAGACCATAGGGAATTAGGCCGGAGGTACACAGTGCTCATGGGAATTTCAATGAGGAAGTGTATGGGTTTTCGTGAGCAAGTGTACTGATTAATTTGGCCAGGGAAGAAGTATAATCGATTTAATTTATGGAACAAATCAGTTTAGGCTCGACTTGGAAGATTTTGTGAGAAACCGTATTGAACTTTGAAGGACCACCTTCACATGACATGAAGGATATATAAATTATGCAGAGCTCTTCTTTTGCCAAACGAATGGCAAAATAATTTTCTCGACAATTCAAATCTCAGCTTTTGGTTTGATCCAATGAATGTGCAATTAAAAAGCTCATATCATTTAAATAGTTGACACGTAACTTGGAAAGAGAAATAAAGAGTTTTATTTAATTTTTTTATTCACTCCTGACTCACATCCTCTCTCCAGTCCGACTGTCCCAAAATACCAAGTTGTGTCTCTCTCGTCTCTCTTGTCAAAAACCACACCGGAAAACCCAGTGCTCTGCCCCCATCTTCTCCCGCAAAAAGACCCAAACATTTATAATAACCATCAACCTCTAAAATCTTGTTCAAATAATTTTTTTCATTCACCTAAAATCTGGTTCTTTTTTTTTTTTGTTCTGTCAGTCGATAAAATGAAATCATTAGAGGCCAAATCCCAAGCAAACAAGAAGTACAGGAAAATAAAGCTGAAAAAAAAAAACAAAAACAAAGACAAAGTATAAACAAGGTTATTTAATTATAGAGATGATTCTACCAACTAAACAACATGGAGAATGAGGATTAAAACCTCTGATCTTTCAATTCGTATTCAACAATAAGCAAGGTTTTCAATAGGTCAAAAAGTAAAAAACTACTAACCAATTTTTTGCTGCCAGTTACATAACAAAAATTCAACCAAAATTGATCAAATATATCCAAATTTGCATCTGCAGCAACATCAATGGCTCTATCATATAATAAACAAGGTGGGCTGCAGCTTGTTAGGTCTCAAACTTTTTGAATCGAAATCAAACTCCTGTAAACCAAAACATATGACTATTAGAGCAGATGGTAACAATAAAAATAAAAAGCCTTCAAACAATAAAAAATGAGTTATCAATAACTAGCTACATGTATGTGGTTTAACACCTGCTTGGTTAGACTCATTAGAAGAGTCTTTTGACATTCAATTTTGGACATTTTCTTTTGTTATGTCCACGTTGTCCACATTCACCACAAAGATTAGTTTTCTTCATATTCTTCTCTTCTGACGACTTTAATCTCTTCCCACTTCCTTTGGCCTCAACTGAGCTCGTTGATCATACAAGTTTCCAAATTACTTTACCTTTTCGCCAACACTCTACCAACACCTTTAATAGCATTGAGTTTTTTAATACAAATCTCCTTGTGCTTCTTGCTAGAATGTATCCGTGTACTGAATCCCGCTTCTTTTCCATATGCATTTTAGAAATTATATGCATGAACATTTGAGCTAAACTCCTCTCTAACTTTGGGTTTTATTTTTTCTGATACTTAGGGATTGTACAATTCAGACAAACATTCTTCCTCCATTCTAATGTATAAAAAAAGAAATTAATAGAAGAACATGCTCAATCAATAAGAGAATTTATCATTTAAAATAAAAATATAATGCATAATAAAGGCTATTGATCATGTTTTGAACTCTGGAGATTTAATAAATTTTTATTTTTGATTAGCAATACTGAATTTCATTCCAAAAACAACAATACAAAATAGAAAGATTGGCTATGACCTTTGTAAAAAACCTCTATAAAACCAGAGGAAAAATACTCTTCTTCAAATCATGTCGTGAACCCCTCATTATACAAACCATATTTATTTATGTAACTTTTTTTTTTTTTTTTGAAAGGAAACTTTGGAGATTTATTACTTTATCAATTTACCAGTAGAGAAATTCTGAAAACTTGAAGGTAGAAACACACAGACCCCACCTAACAAAATTACCAAAAGAAGCTCTTTCTTTCAAAAAATGCAAACAAAATAAAATGTGATTTGGAATTTCGGATCCAATCCAAGAACAACAAAGGCAACTGTTTAACTATGGAGATTTATTAAAAATTTTGCGGTGATAAAAACAAAATACATAAATCAACTTATGCAATAAACAAAACCTTGGGTTTTAAAATAAGTAATGTACTTTGCCGAATTTTATCCTTTTTTGATAGAAGAATCTTATGATATTTGTGATGTTTGAGAAAGGATGGGAAAAACCTAGTTTGGGATTTTTTTTTTTCCCTTCTTTTTAGAGCTATGGGTTCTGGTGTGGTTTTTTTACGAGAGAGAGAGATACAACATTTGGTATTGTGGGGCAGCCGGGCAGAAGTGAGAGTCTGGGTCAAGAGTCAATAAAAAAATTAAATAAAACTCTCTTTCTATTTCCAGGCTACGTGTCAACCATTTGGATGGTATGGGTTTTTTAATTGCGCAACCATTGAATCAAACCAAAGGCTGATATTTGAGTTGTCGGAAAAATTCTTCTGCCAGAAGTTTGGCAGAAGAACAGCTCTGATAAATTATGAATCTGTGACCATCATTGTGAATTTGTGATAATCTCAATCTTGGTCATATAGTGCAAAATGACATTTTTGTAGCGCCAATAATAAGACCTTTATATATTCTCTCAAAATTAGGTTTTTTTTTTTTAATTCAAAGCTCAAGTGGAAGAATGATACAGTTTTGTATATTTCGGTTGGGGTAATGCTAGGGAGATCAAATGGTTTAAATCAAATTTATGAACCAAATAATGTCGCAATAAAGTAAGACTTCATGATTTAATGACTTTAAAAAAAAATCAACCGTCAACTGGCACTTCATTTAGTTTACAAATCTAGTTTAAAAAATTTGGTCCTTCTAATATTACCCTTTGGGCTGATGATAGTTCATAGATTTTTTATTTGTCAAAAACAAGTTGGCCTTCTAAGTTCATTGAACTTATATTTTTATACAAGTGATGAATCGAAGGACCTCACGTGAATCCAATTCTTAATTAGTATAGAAGGATTAGGTGTTCTCTTCAAATTTAGGTCATCTTCTCTATATTAATATAGATGTTCCAACTACTTCTGTTATTAGGCTTGTCGTTGTTACAATGATATTTTACTTTTAATTAATCTAAACTGCATGAAGGGAAGTTCGAAAGCAGATGCACATCTACACTAATTAATATACCTACGTCCATATTTACGAATAGCACAACATGTTAATAAACATAAACATATTTAGTGTTAAACACAAATGCCCCGCTATGCCAAGTGTGAAACAACATGACAAAACTTGACCGATTACCAACGTACTAGATTAGCATTTGAGACTCTACATATTAGCTAATATGGCTACGTCCATCTCTGCAAATCTCAAATGCTAGTAACTCAACATGACAAAACTTGACCAACTAGCTTATCGGGGTAGTTGATTCACGCTTTAGTTAAAATAAGTCTTAAATTCGGCTTACATGAATGTTAAATTGCACATATTTGTGATGGTTTTAAATACTCAATTATAATTCAACAACTATTGTGAGTGTATTATCTTGCCTATACATATTTTATCATTTGACACAAAGGAAATGTGAAAACATGACAAGATTTGTTATGGCTAGTTCGGTTCTCTTACACCCTAGTAATTAAGAAAATGATAGTCACTCACCGTTAGATTTTAATCCAACGATACAAAAAAAAATAGAACAAAAAAATTAAATAAGTATCAATAGTTGAATTAAGATCTAACGGTGAGTGACCACTATTTTTTTTGTCTCTAAATTCTAAGAGAACCGAACTCGTGTTGGGGCTCATAATTTTGGGGCTCATAAGTTTTCAATAGGTTTTTTTGAATTGCAAGTAAATAGTGAGGTGACTCGTCCAATTCATGAGGAAATCAGACAGATAATAAGGCCAACGAAAAAGGTGCTCCATAGTGAAAGAAAAATCTTTGTCCAAGAAAGGATGGAATCTCTGTAAAAGATACAATTCACTAAACTTCTGCTGCTTTGGAAATAGTTAAAACTCCCTATCAAGTATCAAGACGGGAATATATCATTGATTTGATCAAAAAACAATGTTAATATACAAACACTCCCTTCTCACATAAATGTTAAATATCTATCGTGTCACTACAATGCAAAATTACATTGTATACCCAAATCACGTATTATAATATAAGTAGAAAGTAAGTTTTTAAGATAATTGTATAATAACAAATACGTGTTATGTTGATTATACTGAAAATATGACTTTAGCCCCTCAAACTCAATTTTCTCCACATAAAACCCAACATAATTTTTTTACTCGAAGAAAACCCAGTGACTATGATCCACATAAGCAAATTCATTACTTTACAAATTTTACATTTTTAGATGCCCAAACTACCCCTATTAATGTTTGATGTACATATAATTAATTCTATGCGGATTGTAAGGGGGATTAATGATTTTGCAAAAAGGAAAGGAGAAGAAAAAAGGCATTAATGTTATAAATTCATTGCATATTAATATCAAATATGAAAATTTTTAATTTTATTTTTTGAAATTGAACGATATCATTAATTTGATCAACGATTACAATAAATCTTGAATATTAATACTTATTTTCTCAATTTAAATAATAATAAAAAAAATTAAAAGATCAGATATATCATGGACGTAATTCAATGCATTATCATGTTTTGATTACTCTTTTCAAAAACTTCTTATTTGTTTTTCAAATTTGCATAAAATTATCCATTTTAATTTAATTTTTTTATTTTCTTACCAAATTGGAAATATGAAAAGGCACTAATTTTGGGTTTTTTGTGTTTAGTGCATGTGTTTTTTCCAAAATTATTAGTATACTCTACAAAATATAGGAATGTTATTTTATTCAAAATTAATTTACCTATATTTTACATATAAATATAGGTAAATTCATCTAAAAAAATATAGGTAAATTAATTTACACAAATATATATATAATATCAATAACAGTTCCTAATAAATATAATAATACATGCAAAATAATTTACCTACAAAAACAAAATAAAGGAATGTAGTTTGATTCTATATTTTACATAAAAAATATAGGTAAATTATTTCCACACATATATATAAGAATAAAAAAATGTGTTTAATATATGTAATATGTAATAATACATGCAAAATAATTTACCTACAAAATAAATAAAAAATGTTGTCTGATTCAAAATTAATTTACCTATATTTTATGTAAAATATAGGTAAATTATTTTACCACATATATATTGGTAAATTATTTTACCACATATATATAATAACAATAAAATGTGCCTAATGTATGTAATAATATATGCAAAATAATTTACCTACAACATAAAGGATGTAATTTGGTTCAAGATTTAATTTACCTATAATCTAATACAGATATGGGTAAATTATTTTATGTAGATTAAAGTATCTACTTGAAGATAAAGGATGTCATTTGGTTCAAGAGAAAGGATGTCATATGTCATTTGTTAAAAAAAAAAACATAGGTAAATTATTTTTACAAATTGTGTAACTACTTGAAATATATTTATATTTTTTATAAGGAAATATATTTATACATTAATATATTTGTTATAAGGAGAATATATATGTATATTGTTTCAATTGTAGCCTATAAAACTGAAATTTTGGACAAGTGTCAACTAAAACAATTATAAAGTATAATGCACCTATGAGTTGAATTTTAAATGCTTGCCAAAAAAAGAGGAAAGAAACTAGATGAAATTTAGGATTTCATCATTATTGTAGGTATTAAAGTTTATTGACATAATTAGGGTGTTGTGGCATAGGTTGTAAATAGTTTGCAATAACAGGTTATTTCTTTGTCTACATGTCAATGGATTTGAATTTTGGTTTTAATTGGATGTTTAAATATAGATGGGCTTTTGTCTAAGAAATAAAAATTGTAAGGGTCTATCTCTAAAGAACCCTTGATTATATTAGCTACATCACAATAATTTCACAAATCGACTCATCCCTTACAACATTTTTTGTCTTTTCATTTTCAAAAGCTTGCTTGCTACTCCGAAAACCATTAAATCTTAATTTTGTATTTTTGATCAAAAATCTAACTATTAAAAAATTTGAAATATCAGACACTCGAGCATTGTAAAAAATATCTATTTTAAAACAGTATTTTATACTTCTTTTATTCTTGTTTGATTCCACAAATCACATTGAGTTGATTGTTGCGATATAAACTTAGGAATGTGACAGAGCACGTTATGGAGATTGTGACAACTTAAGCAACTTGTTGCTATAACTATCTAGAATAGCTGTCAACTTTTTTATGCGACCACCCATAATCAATGTTGGTGAAAACAAACAATTTTTTATCGATAATACTAAGTGTTACGAAAAATGAAAAGTTAAAACTAATTATAGCATTCAAGCCAATCATGTACTCTTGCAAAATTTTACTTTACTCTTTACACTCTGTTATGTTTTATTTCATATTACCCGCTTCATCAACAAGGTTAAAAGAGACATTAGCTTCTTTGGCGAGACAAGGGCTCTTTGGACTTTGCAACCCAATTATACGTTGTTTTGTTTTTAACAAACAGTAATATTAGTGGGTTAAATTATTAAATATTATAAAGAATGAGGATAGGTGAGGATCGAACCCGCACTAAAATGCATAAACATTATTGTTTTTCGTCACTGCATTAAAGCATTATCTGCCCCATTTACACGTTTAGGATATATAAAATAGCAAAATCAACCCTGGAATAGGAAAAAAAAAAAAACTAAATCCAAGTTCCCTCCATGGCTATCCTAATTGTCTCAATCTCTAAAAGATTGACAATTTGCATTGCAATTCATTTGACCTATCTTCATTATCATTGTAAAAACCATAGAGTCCATGACATATCAGCGGAATAAATGTCTCTCTCAACCTAGTTGACGAAATAGAATTGAGAAATGCACAAATAATGAATACAAAAAATATAGGAAGACAAAACAAGAGTACACTAGATAAAATGAGATTTGATAAAGAATACAAACAAAAATTATCTTATGCAACAAAACTTTTTGCTATTAAATCTTAATCATTGACTCATTTACCCAAAAATCTAACAATCAAAAATCGTAATATATAAATACATCAGAACATACAAAATAATCTCGTAATACAGTGTGATAACTAAAAATAAGCCTAAATAAAATTCCCAGAAAATTACAAGCTGGAGCTCGATTCCCCATCCCAAGGTAGTTCTGAATTGACTCTGCCTGTAGTGGCTTTCTGCTACCCACACTCTGCCTTGCACTCTGCTCTAAATAAACCCCATTATAGCCCATGTGTTTCACCACCTTTCACCATTTACATCATGTGCACACCACCAACCTCTTTTTACAGACTACCCACTAACATGTAAAACTCCTTTTTACTGTCTCACCAGTCAATTACAAAAGCAGATAACAATTGGTATTGGTTGTGATTTATAATTTCTATAAGAAAAAGAAAAACTTTACAAGGAAAACGCAGTACGCCACGCGAATGATTTACATGAAACGGTTTACTCTTTTTGCATAATTATAAAGTCTCGATCTACTAATACAACAAGACCATATGTAAAACTCTTTACACATAACTTGTATTAGTGATTGCCTTGTATTGATCTACTAATACAACAAGACCATATGTAAAACTCTTTACACATAACTTGTATTAGTGATTGCCTTGTATTGGTGATTGGAGAAGCCATTGTAGCGATAAATTTGTTTCATCTGCATATAGACCTTATCTCTAATATGACCGTGAGTAGCTAACGCGTCCGTTACAAAATTAGCTTCCAAAAATACACTGGTTGTAACTTGTATGAGAAGTATGTACCATCCAAATTTTTTTCGAGAAGCTCATCAAATTAATTTATCAGAATATAAGAGGAACTGAAATAAATTTATAAGAGCAACACAAATAAGAATTTATAGAAAATCATCACTACATAAAAATGTACAAACGAAAATAGAGAGCAGTATTTCAGCACTCTGCAAAACCCTAGTCACTCCCATACATATAATGATACAAACTTCCTACATATTTTTCTTCTTTTTTTCCTTTTTTTTTTTAACAATCCAAATTAATTACCTCGGGCTCAAAACCCTACCCCAGCTGCACCGACTCCCATCGCAGCCTGCCTATGCGGTTCCAGCTTCCTATTCTTCCAAAAACACGTCTCCGGCGCCGCCGCTAGCTTAGCCGCCGACCTCATCGGCTCCGACTTGCAGCGGGTAAGCACAAACGGCTCGTAAGCAGCGGACCCCACCAGCTTCTGTCCGATCATCGTCGCCATCGACACTGGGCCGCCCTGAACCGGAAACGAACAAGACGACCTCGGCGGCTGCATCGTTATCGGCTGCTGAACCACCGGCGCCAAAGGAGGCTTCGAGTCAATTCTCACCCGCTTCTTCGCCTCATCCGAGCCGTCGATTTTCTTGACGTGTCGCTCCGGCAGGCACCGGATGAAGTCCCTGCTGCACACCCAAGTCTCCTTGGACACCTCCATCGACAGCTTCGGCTCGCACATCATTAACAGCAGGCAGTCCGGCAATACCGAATTTTGACCCCCACGCTTCGACCCGGTAACCAATTGGGTATTCGGGTATTCGGGTTCCGGTTCAGGTTCCGGTTCGGGTCTATCTGCCATCACTGTCTCTGTTTCTTCCTCCGTTGACTCCTCTGCAACTTCAGCCTCTGTTTTCTCTTCTCCTCCTTCTAGTTCTTCTGACTGCACATAATCAATGGAAGGTTCTGGAACCTTCGCCTCACTCACTTCCTCTACTCTCTCTTCCTCTTCTTGTTGTTCTTGCTGCGCTTGTTCTTCAAGTTCCAAAGTTTCCGGATCTACTACAACTTCAGTTGAACACAAATCTTCCGACATTGCTTGCTGTCCTGTCGCATCCGATTCTTGTTCCTCGTCTTGTTCGAAGAACTCTTCTTCCACTTGGCATTCGACTTTTTCTTCAATCTCTCGCACTTCCTCAGAAATTTGCAGACATTTTTCTGGGTTCTCACCCAAATCTTCTTTCAATTCCTCGTCTTCTTCGAAACCTAAATTTTCTAGTTCTTCCAAATCTCCATGCTCTTCGCCTTCGGAAACCCATTTCTCACACTCTCCATCCTCCCGCTCCACCGCCCCCTCCACCTCCACCTCCAACCCAGTTTCCATTTTCTCAACCACTTCTTCTCCTCCAGCACCTTCCTTTGCTTTTACATTACTACTCTCATTGTCTTCCTCTTGATCTTCTTCTTCATTTTCCTCAGTAGCAGCAGCAGGCATCTCCCAGAATTTATTAGCAAGAGCAGCCATTTTAACCGGATCAGATCTGCACCTCATGAGCAAAAGCGCATTCTTCGGAGGAACACAAATACTCACTCTCCCTCCTCCTTCCTCCTCCACCGCTCCACCACCCTCATTGAATCTCTCTTCCTTGAACTCAATCCCTTCAAACACCTGCCTCCGCTGGCTGCGGCCGCCGCTGCTATCGCTACCCCTCTCCGTCCTCTCCTGATCTTCTCCCACCACCAGCTCAATCTCCCTCCCTTTCCCGTCCCCGTCTTGCAACGCCACAAACCACCGCGCAAAAACCGCACCGCAAGAAGACGAGCCTCCACTCTCTGATCTCACCTCCTTACTACTACTACTCTCCTCCTTCTCCTTGTCATTCGCCAAACACGAAGACCGATTCGGAAACAGGCAGTTGAACTCCGACCCGAAAGCCCTCAGGGCCTCGCAAATCGTCAGGGGAAGATGAACCCACCTCTGGTTCCTCTGCCTCAAGCATTCCTGCTGATTATTATTACTACTACTACTGCCATTGATCTGGTGATTAGGAAAGTGCAAACCTTGGAAGTTGTTGAAAAGCTCTTGACTTTGAGTAGCTGAGTTGTTGTTGGAGCTCTCTGTTCTTCTGAAACTTGCCTCGCTTCCCCTGCGTCTGGATCTGGTAATTATCCTCATTTTCTTGCCTTGTTTCTTGGTCTTCACCCTCACCTGCCCGATACATGTGACTTTAGGGGAGGACGGTTCTGGGTTTTCGAAACCGCAGCCACGTTTTTTGTTTGTGCCCCCGTTCGGGAACATCGGGGAGGCTTGGCCGCCCTTGATACTGCCGCTGGTTTTGAGGCGGCGGCTGAGGGAGGAGGAGAGGGAGATTTGGGAGTTGGGGTCTCCGCCTCTGGCTCGGCCGGGGCTGAGGAGGGACTTGGAGGAGAGCTTCATGGAGGAAGAGGAGAGGCGGGATGTGGTGAAGCAGATGAAGAGCTCGCTGGTGGTCGTACTAGCGGTGCTGCTGCTGCTGCTTTTGGTGCGATGGGGTCTCTGATCTGACTCCATTGTTTCTTCTCATTATAATTTTTTACTGAGCTGTGGATGTGGTTGTGGTTGAGGTGGCCGCCATTAGCATCAACAGAGGAAGATGGGGTTATGATTGATGAAAGATTTGTTTGGTTTGTATGGTGGGTTGTGCTGCTGCAGAGAGAGAGAGATTTATTGCCAATGGAAGGGTGACAGAATGGAGTTTGTCTTTATCATAATGTAACTGAGTGAGTGTAAGGATCTGGTTACATGGGACTCTTCTTGCTGTGTATGCGTTACAATTACATGACAATAATACCCTTACGAGCATTAGTTTACACTATATTAATCTAAATTAAATCATGGAATCGTCACTTAATACTACGAACTAGTAATATTTTTCTTTATTTGTAAGTGAGAGGTCTTAAATTTGTGATGTTCATTCCAATTGTATTTGGTTTGAGGATCCACCAGACCTCATTTCAGATTTGATACTTGAAGAATGTTCTGTATTGTAGGCTGTTCTTTAGCCTGGTTGTTTTTTCTGTTCTCTTTGATTAATGAAATCCTATCGCAATTTGCTTTAAAAAAAAAAAAAAAAACTCATTGTGTGACTTAACCCAAGTTCTCCACCCTCTTAATGTAAATATATCGTGGCATTCAAAATTAGACGGTGAAATCAAACCGACATAAAAAGAAACACATTGTTCTAGTCAAACTTAACTTAGCTCATATCTGCATATTATGTGTAAATGTCAAGTCAATTGATAATTTTATTTGATAATTTAATCTCATTAGAGGTTAATTAAAACATCATATATCACATTATGCGATATTTAAATGTGATACAAATATGTCACTTAGTACTATAATTTAATAGTATTTCTATTCACTTATAAATAAGATATTTTATATTCGAATCTCGTTAGATAACGAGTTTGATAATATATTATTTAGCTTCATAGCGTAAATATATTGTTGCATAAAAATTGGGATACAAATTTCGTTGCATAGAATATCACTTAGATGTTATGTTGTGTGTAAGTAGATGGATAGTTGGAGTACTTCAAAGGTTGGGGGATGAGTGAGCATGCATGGGGGTTTTGCTTTATAGATTTCGCCTTTAGGTGGAGAATCTTGGTACGCAAATGTGAAAGTCAAGGAAAAGAGGGTACAAAGACCAGCCAAAGAAACGAAAAGGTGGGGGAGAAAAGGAAAAGTACCTCATAGTTCATGTTGATTAGTGGTACCTCTTTTACTCTAATGGGGCACATAAGCATCTTTTATGAAAAGCCACATTACGTATTTACTATTTATAAACTCTATAATAATTCTACAAAGCATTTGACAACTATTTGTTAGAAGTTATTAGAAAGTGGTGTGATTTGTTGGTTGGATGTGGACCTGATTAGAATTGGAGTATCCAAACTAAAATCGATTAGCAGACGACGCTGTTGCAGAAATCATTTCCTAAACTATTAGAATGTAAGCACTCCATCAAAATTAATTAGCAATAGGCATAGAGATAAAATGTCATTTAAACTAAGGTAAATTTATATTAAATATCAAGTTGGACATAGATTTTAAGGAAAAAATACCATACTTAACAAAAAATATCAAGTTCAATTAAATATTTTAGGATAAGCCTCAAACTTTATTGCGAGTGAGTCTATGACTAAATAAAAGACATAGGAGATTACCATCTTATTCTCAAACTTATTTCTTTTAGAAATTTATAAGGTCTTTTAAAGTTCGGGGTTGACTTTGAGGGTTTAGGATTTTAGAAGGTCCGTCAATGTTTATTTTGGGTTTAGGGTTTTATAATGTCCTTGGAGGATCTTGGGGCTTAGGGTGTAGGTCTCGAATGATGTTGTTAGTCATAATTCATTGGAAAGGTTACTGGTTATGGTCTTGTAATAGTAAGATTGGATAATATTATCATTTTAACTAGCAAATTAATTTGACTTTTCAACTAGTACCTAAATTAAAACTATAATATTTTAGTTTAAAGTTTTTTTTTAATTTGGTATTTAAAGCTCCCTTTAAACTATTATGCAACACTTTTTGTGTTGTTGTTGATACAATTATTATACAAGACTGTAATTCCTCAATGTGAGATTTTTTTTTTTGGTCAAATCCTCAACGTGAGATTGACATTCTCAACTTGTACACAAAGCAATAGTAAACCCATGATAGAGAAGTTTCTCATCTCTAACTAATCTACAATGAAACGCCAACTCTCGCCAACTCTTCAATTCAATATTACATAATTAATTTGAAATACCGCCTCAATAACATACTCATGCAGCATAATCCTTTTTTGGACGGACATTTTTAATGGAGATGAGAGTGATGTGAGAAACGGGTCCTCAAGCAACGTAAAAAGACAAGAGAGAGGGAGCGACAAGTGTGTCTTGGAAATATCAAATCACCAATTTCACCATCCGTGTGGGAGATGCCACTTTCTCCAAAAAAAATTCACTCACTTGCCGCTTTTCTTCCCTTCCCTCAGCAGCTAGATGACAAGGACACAGTGGCATTCTTGATATTAAATGCCAAAAAGGTGGGCCTTTTCTGAAAGCGAGATCACATGGGGAAGCTCGTGAAAAACAGAGAAGAATCCAAAGGCAGCACGTGACCGAAAACGATTACTATCATCATCATTATCAAGCTTAACTAGCTAACTTAATTATGGTCATAATTATAGTGGAAAATTTGTTGACCCACGCGTAACAGTAAAGCGTGGCCAACAATCTGCGTCTTTACGGTCTGTGTACTTAGAGATTTTGTTTCACGCGCGTGATTTGGAGATTGGGGATGAGTACTGCAGATCCCCTGTGTTCAATGTGCTATAGTCTCACGCTTCGCATAGAGAAGCGGACACAAGCAGCGCGTGAGGAAAAGAAAGGTAAATAAAAGATAGGCGGGTAATTATCCACTGCGGGAAGGACCACCAAGAACTGTTCTCCAAGATACTTGCCATCATGCGATGTAATTATCCATTGCGGGTAATTATAGTCATAACACAAAGAATAATGATATCCTTCGTCAATAGTGTTGGTTTGATTTTGATTTCTCCACTAGTTTTAAGATCAAACTTCAATGGGGACAATACTTGGGTACTCACTAGTGAGTACCCTATATACTCACTTTTTGATTTGGCCCAATCAAAAGATGACATGTGTTCTTTATGTTTAAAAGTCCAAGAAAAATTAAATAGCATATATTTTATTTTTTAAAACAATAAAATATGTGTTAAAATATTATTGGACCAAATTCAAAAAGTAAGTATATGGGGTACTCACTAGTGAGTACCTAAGTATTATCCCTTCAATGGTACATATCATTTAATGGTATATACTATTGAATAATTTAAAATTTATTTGGGACATACCGCATATTAATCTGGACCATTCAATGGCCGTACCATTCAATTATACGTACCACCTAAGATTTTTCCCTAATTTTAAACACAAGCCGAATGGTCTTTCAATTTAGGCCCAATTAACGCCCAATATTTTAAAAGAAAACTAAAATTAATTTTTTTTATCAATTAAAGTCTATTAAATTTATTATTGTAGAATTGAATATTTTTTAGTGACGAATTTACCCTTTTAGATAAATTAGGAAAATAATTTTAAAATTCTTGATTAAATGCATTATTTGATCAATTATACATTTTTAATTTTGAATGTTACATATTACCGCCATAAAAACTAGAATCCATAAAACTTTTTTTTTTCGGTCAAAAAATCCATAAAGCAATTTGACAGTCATAAAACCTATTGTTGGGTAAAATAAAATATCTCTTAAAAAAATCCAAATATAATGGACACTTATCATGAATAGTCAATTGAAACCTTATCAATATATATTCACGTTACCTACACATTCGGTATCAACCTCATCCACGTTACCTACACATTCGGTTTCAACTACTCATTTTAGAGCAATTGAATTATTGGGAGATGTGGTATGTCAATTCCAATTAAAGAATGTAAAGTTTTTACCCATTATCTCCTTACATAATTTCTAAAATTCCAAATTTACCTTTAATTAGCGTATAAATATGTATTAGAACAAGGGAATATTAGTAATCATACTAGTTTTCATTCTGATTCAGGAGAACTACTAAACAACTTATATATAATAAGTATCATCTCTACTCTGATTCTAAAAAAAATTTGTGAACAGTTTCCATGAAAATCTAAATTTTGATTCTCTTTAATATTGTAATAAACAAGTTTAATAAAAATCCAAATTATTCAGTTTCTCCTATTCTAATTACAAATTAATGAACGAGCCATAAAAGTTGAAAGCGTAACAAAATACTCATCATATGTGAGAGTAGAAGCTTAACGATTGAAACTATAAACTTTTACAAAACAAAGTGGCTCAAAGTCGAATAGACTATTATGCAAAGCTTTTCAATTTCAATTTGGGAGAATTTTCTGAACGACAACTAGCACTTTTAAGTGATATTGGTTATAATTTGTTAAGGGATTTCTGAGTCTCAATGATTTGAGACCAATTTATTAAAGAATGAAGTATAAAATATTAATAAACAGGATTAGGAATGCCCACCATGAACATTATAAAGATATGTGAGAGGGAATACTCATGAAGGACATTTATAATTCTTTTATCTAACATTTTTATAATTTATCTGTAATAACTTGATCTCAATCCCTAATAGACTCGAAAATTCTTCATTAAAACGAAAAAAAAAAAATTCTAACACAAAAGAGAGTACAATTTATGAACAAGAAATCACAAACCATCAACATTTAGCGCATATATATATATATTGGAAAATGATAATACACATACTAATTTTTTCTCATACACATTCTATTGAATTTTTTACATTATTTTGAGTTAATTTATTTAATCTAATAACGAAAATAAAATAAGAGTATCTGAAAATCAGCTCCAATATATATTTTGTTGTGGGTTAACATGGCATGTGCCTATTGGATGACTCGTAATAAGATAATGTAGCTCCTTTCAACAGACAATTGCTGCAACAATTTTCTTTTTCCCATAGGCAAATAATATAATATAATACAAGGCCAAGCTTCCAAAGGCTTCACACAATCAAGGAAGCAAAAGCAAGACATGGTTTGGTTTGACCATTATGTATTCACACCAGAAGCAGACAAAACAAGTATCAAAAGCAGATTACTACTTAAATTATTTTTTAATGGAGAAATTTACTAATTTAGTAGAGAGGGTCTTAAATTAAGCAATATAGTCAGGTGAGGCCAACTGTCATGGAACAGATTAAAGGCTGGTTTTTGAGGTTTTTAATGCATGTTTGGACCGAAGACGATAAATGAACATGTTACTATGTTAGCCTACCTTCAATAAGAGATCAGGTGGTCCATGTGGCTCTAGCCTGTATTTGCACCATCCCTAAACTTAAAGGGTAGGGTCTCGGTGCCCTGTGGGAATAGGTCATCCATACCCTTACCATTAGTACTATTTGACTCACCCATATGTCATATTGTACGATTTCATTAAGGCTGTTACTAATTTCACCATTTCTCCTCTTACATATGTGTTTAATTTTGTGTCTTTTTTGTTTGATTTATTTAATTCGATTATCGAAACTAAAACAATGTATAGAAAGAGAAAAATAGTGTATGATTGTCATCTTTCTTACTTGAATATTCACATGTTCATCAACACATTTTTCAATTATTAGGATTTAGGACATTGTTGTCATTTTTAGATTTTGATTCCATAGGTTGCTTCTTTTAGGGTATTAAATGACTTTGGGAGCTTAGATTTCAGGTTCTTGAGTTGAGTGTTTAAACTTAAAATCTAAGTGAAAAATTGGTGTCAGTCAAAGCAAGTTGTGACTGAAACCCTAAAATATAACATTTGGTCTAAGCAACCAATTGTTTTGATGCCTGTAGTAGGGGATACACTCACATTTTTCTATAACACTCATCATGTCCTAGTGATAGTCAAGACTTTCTTCTGAAGTAGAAGGACTTCTATGGCACGAGTATACCTACCACGACGTCGTTTGTTAATGATACAATGTCATGTATAAATTTCTTTTCATATGACGTTGTATCATTAACATGAGATGTTACAATGTATATATATGATAATAGGGATCACGTGGAGAAGCTGGCATAAGAGTACAGAGATATAAAGTGAACATCACTTGTGTAAGAGTCTAGCTACATATCAGTAGTGTCAAAGTGTACCGAGAAATTGCTGATGAGTAGGGCAAACTCCATACTCTTGTACCGGCCCTTTTTTCAATTGATTAAATTTCTTTTTCTTCTGCACATTCAAGGACACACAAAGCAAATACGAAATTACCATTTTGTACATCATTCAAAGCTTAGAAGCAGGATCAGTACGGAGGAATTCACAGGACATTGCTGACTTTTGGTCTTGTAAAATCGCTTGGGCGTGCCAGAACTTGAAGAAATCTAGCCAGCTTCTTCTCTGGACAAGTTGCTCCATCTCTTGCATTTTGGCCTTCAGACGTTGCACTTCTTTTTCTAAATCTGTGCCCCTTTTCTTCAGTGCCTATATTTTGAAAATGTAAAAAATAATAGTTACTCATGATCTTTTCTAACTTAGCAGATAGAGAGATATAATTAGGGTAGTAATTATCAGACTCTCGTTTTCTGCTTATGGTCCTTTGATTCTCCTTTGATATGTTCAATCCAAAGGCTAGAAAGGAAGGAATGAGTGTAGGGCAGAAAAAGAGAGTACGAAAATCACTTCCCGTTGAATATTGATTGCTAACCTAAAACCACTCTAGAGTCTTAGTCAAGAACAGCTGCAAGCCTGCACCTTGTGCTTTAGATTTCACAAAGTAGGGAAGATTTTTGTTCAAAAGTAGATGATCACATGAAGATCACATGAAGCTAAAAGGCTAAAGCCTAAAGAGTCATCCTTAAGTCGTTTTCGACAGCTCTTGTCCAACCGCAGACCAGTTATGGCTCAGCGCCGGCCCAAAGGCAAGGCGAGCAATGCCTACCGTCTTGAGCCTCATGTTCACAGAAAGGGGTCGCATTAAGAAAAATGCTTGATTTACAAGTAAAACTCTTACTATATTTTTCTTATATCATATATATATATGAAAACCATAGTTCGCCTAGCACCTCTAAACCCATTGGAACTGCCTCTATTATTTACTAATGGGTTTAGAGGCAGTTCCAAGAAATCGTCGACATTTACGTATATGTCGACATTCACGTTTAGCCTCTAAAACTCATTGGAAGTTGGAACTGCCTCAATTTTTCAAGTCGACATTCACGTAGCGAATAATCGTCGACATTCGCCTAGCTCTCATTACATATACGTTTCTTTCAAGAAATCACGAACTGAATCCAAGGACCGAAGCCTCACTCCCCCGAAAAGAAGTAAAGAAAGGCTTGTGGCTTACCTCTATTTCTTGCTTGCGCTGTTCCTCCTTTCTAGCTTCTGATCTAGCATTTCTGTGCACCTCATAGATTACAGCAAGTCCTGCAACCTAAATAAACAAACCAGCTGGGATCTTATATGTGTTGTGATTAATTTCAAGTGACCTATATGCAAAATTTAACTGCGAAATATATTTCATCGGAACAAAGAAAGATGTCATCAAATATATCAATGCAGAAGATAAGAGCTAACTAAAATTTATATTTCTGAACCTACATTCAACAGTGATGCAATCTGAAACCTAGAGACTGAAAAATCGTATAAGTAATACGGTAGCCAGTTACCGAGAAGATAACAAGTTCCCCAAGAAACTCTGAAGCAGCTCCAATAGCTTTTGCTTCATCCAGAGGACGGATCACAACATCTGTTGCGCGTCCATATAGACGTCTTTGCAGATTCGTTGAGAAACGATAGTTAGCCTGATTTCAGTAGCAGGGGTTACTGCATTATACATCAGTTTAAAACAAGAAATAGTTTGGATAAAGAATACAAAAGTTGAAACGCCACCATCCATGGGAATTCATACATTGAATTCTGAGGTCTTTGAAATTCAATGTAAATTGGAGCATTAGTCACTGAACTTAGACCCGGGTTTTAATTTGGTCCTCGAACTCAGTTGTTCGATTTAAAGGTGCATAAACTTTATAAATAGTTAGCATTAGCCCTAAAGACGAATTCCGTTTATTACTTGTATTGAGAGAAGAAAATTGTTGGAAGAACGAAAATTATGTGATTTTCTTGCTAGGTATGTTTCGTTCTGCATATCAAATGATCTTGACCGTTGGTGAAAATTGACATCAAAACTAACAAAACACATCAACTGATTTGAGGTGTTTGACAAAAGTCCCCAACCAAATGCCACACCACTTTACTAATCTTATAACGAAAAAATGAAAAAGGAAAAACCCACTTAAAAAATTGAACTTCTAGCAAAAATCGAAGTTTGAATTCTTTTTCTCGTAATTTAGCTTAGATTAAATTAGAATATCACTCGAATTATATATAAAAGAAAGCGGGAAAGAGAGAGTAAGCGTACCTGGGCAAGGCTGATGATGTAATCACGGAACCTCGAGTGCAAGCCGGCCTCGACTTTGAGCCTATTTGCGATGGGTTTCGAAATAGTTCGCACGACCAGTGTTCCAAGCTTAAACAATGGAAACATTCTTCTCCCTCTCTCTCTCACTCCTCCCTTTCTCTCTGTCCGATTCAATGATTTGTAATGCGTGTGTGCGTATAAGATTATTGGGTGTGTAGAATATTTTGGATGCTTGACGAGCAAGAAAGATCGCAAAACTGCGAGATAAGAATGATTAGCGGGATGGACCGATGGAGGGTAAAACTACTTGTATGGCAAGTCAAGTCAATGGTAACTTAGGTTAAGAAAGAGACTCTTCTTTTCTTTTTGACCAATTCACAAATAGACAATAGATTTATTCTACCAAAAATAAAAAGGCCAGTCAGAAATAGTTTTGTGGGGCAGTGTTGTTAGTGGCTTTCACTTGTTCTATTTTCCCCCAAAAATAAAAAATAAAAGATTAGTTCTCCGATTTTTGTTGTTTGGATAATGTGATATTCAAACTACTGAGGATCGAACTCGGTTGTAAGGAGACATGAACCCTCATATTTTTTTAGGTTTGTTTTAATTACGTCGAAGGGCGTCAGATTCTATACAGGATAATACTTGGGTACTCACTAGTGAGTACCATATATACTCACTTTTTGATTTGGCCCAATTAAAAGATGACACGTGTTCTTTATTTTTAAAAGCCCAAGAAAAATTAAATAACATATGTTTTATTTTTTAAAATAATAAAATGTGTTAAAATTTCATTGGGGCAAATTATTAAAGTGAGTATATGGGGTACTCACTAGTGAGTACCTAAGTATTGTCCTTCTATACATGCCCTAATTTTAACTTATTATTGTATTCTCTTGACCACATAAGTTCCTATCTTAGAATAATATAAAACCAATTTTGGTGCCTACGATTGGATTGTATAGAATAACTCATTTGATTCAAAGTATATTAAAGTAAAAAATAGGTCAACATACAAATTTTGTCCACACTAAATGAAATAGATAAAATAGTCGTGAAAAAACTAATCTCTTCTAATTCCCTACACGATGGTAGGGCAATGTTTTCTTGATGACTAATTCATGTTTTACCTCTAACTTGAACAAAATTTAGAGTTGGCCCCTATTTCTTCCTTCGACATATGATGTGATATCCGATCAAATCCAATCCTAGTCACCGAACATGGCAAAGAAAGACTAATTAACATGCACAAAGCATCTACCATTGTACCTTGAAATACATACATGATTAATATTGTGTATAATATTGATTTCATTTCATTGGACTTAAATTGGACCTGTCTCTTTAAGCCGGTATGTTTAGTGCAAGTTATCGACTAACGATTTCGAGGAAAAGGCTAATTACTACAAAGATTTAATACTTTTAACATTCTCAAGCATTTACACATCGCCAACCAACCGGAAAAAACTTTCAACTCCTAAAACTTGTAACTCCTGTACAACTTCCAGTTTTTAACTTTTTATTGTATGGAGAAGGCCTTGGATGCTTCAAACAAATGGTAAAAGTGAAACCGAAAAACATGCTCAAGGCCAATAGAGTGGTAAATGTGGGAGAAACAGGCAAAATCTAGTACAGACTAGTGTAATTTTCTTCAGTCAAGTTCGAGCACTATTTTCCCGTGGATCTGCTTCTTCTCCTTTGCCTCGTGAGCCTCTATCACTTGATTGATGGGAAATGTTTTCTCCACTGGTATGTTCAACTTTCCGGCTTCAGACAGCCTTCGGATCTCATCTAACCCTTCTGAGTCGGCTCTCATATAAGTCCACCAGTACTCTACATCATCAACAGAAAAATTACACTGTTAGAAGAACAATCTAAGAAGCCTCGACAGCTTCCATATGTTTCTATGGGTTCCATTTTGCAAATGCAAAAGTTTTACCAAATGCCTTGACAGCTTCTCAAATGTATAACCTATTACTGCTATATAGACCAATTGCAAACGTATATTTCGGCATGATTAAGCATTTTTGACATCAGTTGTCACTGTACAAACAATGCGCTTAAAGTATGCAGCCTGCTGAAACATGTACCAAAAAAGAAATGTTGGGCTTACCAATTCCGTAAGAATACCGGTATTGAATCTGTTTCTTCAGTAAAGCAGCTGTAGCAACAGGAAGCCCAATAGCTATCCCATATCTATCGGTCAACGATGCTGCGTCACCCTATAATAAAACGAGGATAAAAATCCTTATGAGCATTTGTGGAAGAATTCTTCAAGGAAACATCAAAGGTCCCTCTGAGAGAAGTAATACTAACAGTTCCCATCTCCTACCTGAAGGGTCATGTAGTGCCCACCTCTCTTTAAAAAGTTTATGCATATTCTTTCGGTCTCTGGCCCACCAATGGTATCCAAGACAGCATCAAACTTCCCCGTTATTGTGAATTCGATGTTCTGTAAATTAAACATGTTAACTCAAGGAAGAAATCATTCTTGGTTTTAACACCCATATGAAACAAAATTCTAAATGAGTTTTCACTCAGCTCATGAGATGAAATGAAAGCTAGGTAATAGTTGATTACATCATCACCTCAGCAGTATAGTCAACAGCCTGCTCAGCACCGGCTGCCAATACTCGATCTATACTTTGCTTACCGCAGGTAGTTGTAACATGGCAACCTCTGGCTACTGAAATCTGAATTGCAGCCAAACCTACAGCTCCTCCACCACCCACAACTAACAGCCTTTGGCTGCAGAGATAAGATGCAATAACAGAAGGATGCAAAATTGTTAATGACAACTTCCACCAAGATAAGATGCAATAATCATATTGTTACAAGCTTAGACCATTGCAACTATCAACAGTACAACTATCCAGCTCAAACCCAAACCAAAATAAATAACAAAAAGCTTAAGCTGTCTCTCAATGTTTAGCAAAGACACAGCAACTCGAAAAGAAATGGGAAAAATCTTGAGTGGTACGTACCATTCAATGGTACGGGCATTGAATGGTCTCAGAATAATTTGCGGTGGGCCTCAAATGAATCTTAAACCATTCAACAGACGTATCATTGAATGGCACGTACCATTGAAGTATGACCCAAAGAAATGTCATACTTTCTTTTATTCCTTTTAACCTAGAAAATGCCAGGGAAGATGGTAAAAATTTGGATAGAAAAGTTCATCTCTAGTAAAGTGATAAACACATTATGGAAAGAAACATCCAGACAAAGACAATTTTCTCTTATACTGTTAACTAGAAAATGGGTGAACAAAAGAAGATTAAAATAATCCCTAACCCACGTCAAAATGACAGTGGCTTTGTAACCAAGAAAAAGAAAGAAAACGACAGTAGCTTTCTTTTGACAACAACAATTTTAACAGAAGAATTCATGAAACGTCAAAGGAAGAAAGTTAATATCTGACATATACTAACATACCCCTCAGCTATCCTAGCGGTACTTATGAGAGCACGCCAAGCAGTCAGAGCAGCAAAAGGAATGGCACTTGCTTCCTAGAATCACACAGCATAAGATAAGGCCAAATTGTTTTGTTAGAAAGTAGTAAACAGA
The DNA here is from genome assembly GCA_018257905.1 of Gillenia trifoliata. Lineage (NCBI taxonomy): Eukaryota > Viridiplantae > Streptophyta > Magnoliopsida > Rosales > Rosaceae > Gillenia > Gillenia trifoliata. Next base: position 5,253,173 of record CM031081.1, on the reverse strand, counting down.
ACGTGAAATATTAAAACTCTCATCCACATAACAATATATATCACCATCAATTCCTAACATATACAGAAATCATTAGAGAATTGATAACATAGTTTGTTGATATTGCATCTTGCATGGGATTTCAGCACCTATAATTCACTTTCAATATTTTGTAAGACAAGATTACAATGGGAGTAGAAACAGAACAAAAAGTTTTCAACAACCCCTACAATCGAAATTTTGTCTGATATGAACCTTCCCCCCTTTCAAGACCCTAGTTAACCTACAAGGATTTGATATTTCCTCTTATTGCTATCTTTCCATTTTCACGAAGCAACGTGCTGCTTAATAATTGTAGCTCGAATAACTCTGAATTCCATATCAGGTAGTTTCTACTTCAGTTCATCTAACCAATCTAAGCTAAGAAAACTGTTTGTTTCTACTTCTATTTCTGCTGTGCAAGGTGAAAAATTCAAATTTGAATGTTTGTTCTCTTGCCCTGCACTGGGTTTTGAAGCTAGTATTTCACAAGTTAATCAAATAACAAAACCGAAAGGACAAAGAAACATTTTGTGGTAATTATAAATTTCTACCACACACTAAACTATCAACTAGACAACTAAAAACTGATGGCATGAAGAATAACAGAACACATAAAGAGAAACCAAATCAGTAAAATCCAAAAGGCCACCACGAGTAACATTCTACAGTTCTTTGGTAGAAACCAAGTACAAGAATATTTACCACGTGTGTAACTGACGCTGGTTTTGGTGCAAGTTCCTCTTCTGAAAGAATTGCATAGTCAGCATAAGTACCCCTTACAGCAGTAGGATGCAATGCACCAAAAACTTCTTGTCCCACACTCAGTCCTCGAACTGATTCTCCCACGGCTGCAACTTCACCACTAATATCACGACCCAAAATAAGAGGTAGAAGAGGTCCAAATATGGAACGACCATAGCCAGATCGCATCTGAAAAAATATAAAAACCAGAACACTGAATACAAAGATAATCTTATTGCATAGTATAACTGTACTAGTGACCTGCAACCTCAGCCATATGGCAAAAATAAAATCAAATAACTTTAGGAGAGTTTGAATCAAAGGGTTTAAGTTATCAATGGACCGTTTGTCGCAATAGCAAAGGAGAAATTGTAAGAAAAAAAGATTGGCAAAAATTTAAGACATTAAAGAACTAAAATTAGTGCTTTAACAAAATTAAATCGATACAACACGAAAAAAAATGATATATGGGTTTGAAAATTAGTTTATATCTGGTCACTACAGCAGGAAATAACTATAAACATATCACCAAGTAACAGCTGTTAATATCTCAGACTAAACAACCTAATATCAGTATAACTTTTAAGCACAAAATGTAGACTTTGTGCCAAAAAATGAACACAATCAGACCACTACTAGACTCAGAAGCATCATTACATTATAAAAGCAGCTGAATAACTAACTAATTATATATATATACACACACACATATACAATTTGATTGCCACAAATATAGCTCAAATTATTGTTGGGATTTGAAGAACAAATGGAGAAAATGAGCTGAAAGTAAAATAGTTGACTACCCTTATTTTCTCGGCAACCAAACAGAGCATAGAAATGCAACAAAGGGATCAATCAAAGAAAGAGGTGCGATTTGACTCACTCTGGTATCGAGGGGATTGATGGAGACGGCACGAGCGCGGACGAGGACCTCATGGGGCTTGAGATCAGGGACTGCGACAATGGGCCGGAGCTCCAGAACCTCCGGCCCGCCGAAGCGCGGCAGCACCACGGCTCTGCAGGTGGTGACAAAGCACCGGAACCCTACCTTGAGGTGGTGATTGGAGTCGGAGACTGAGGGTCTGAACCTGCGCGACCGAAGAATTCGCATTGTCGCTTTGCGATCGAATCCCAAAAGCTCAGTGCATGAGAGAGAGAGAGGGAGAGATTTTAGGGTTTTAGAGAGAAGGAAACGTGGGAAGTGAATCTCAGTGAGAGAGAGAGAGAGACGTGTCTGTCTTTCGGTCCGCAGAGAAGGAGGGGGTTCGGTCGTTATGTTCCGCAGTGCGTCGTGGCGCTTTTGCTTTGTTGGATTTTGTAGGGACCACATTTGCTTGGGCTTTGCGGATTAGTATTTTTGCTAATTTCATCTACTTTTTCAATATTTACACTTAGGCCTCGTTTGGCAGCTTGGACTAGACTAGCTATTTCAGTCGGATAGGATTATCTGACATCGGACAGTACTGACTAAATTAGTCGGGCATTTGGTGCAGTATCGGACTATTTATACTGTGTTGGCCAACCCTAATTGTGTGTGAAGAACATAATTTGTTCTTCATACAAACTCACTAAAATCCTCATCAAATGCAAGAACAACGAAAGGTTTGATCTTCGTAGGAGACGAAGTACGTACAGGTAACCTTCAATTTGATTCAAGGTGCAACCACAACTCCTCCAAGCAAAGGTGTTCATCCAAGATGAGATTGAAGGCCCTCTTGGGTATTTAGCCTTTGCTCATGCAAAGAAGATTCTACAAAGGTATAAGATGCTACAACTTACTAATGTGATTTTGAGTTGTGTCTTGGTTCACAACATTTAGGCTTCAAAATTCATGAGCAAAGTTTTGATTTTGAGTACTAATATGCTAGCTAAGAGCCTTTAATTTGTTAATAGCATGCTTAAGTATTACTCAAATGAACTTGTAATTCAAATATTTTCCTTCAAGCTAGACCAAGAGAGTGAGAGGGACGGACCCGACTAATTATACGGAGGTTTTTGGGCGTATAATTAGTCGGGTGTGAGGGGTACTAAATGGTAGGCCCGGTTTAAATAGTCGGGCGACTATTTTAGTACGAAGTGCACCAAACTCCCCAGACCGGATTATTAGTACTATCCGGTGCGCTATACGACGTACCAAACAAGGCCTTAAACTCATAATTTACACTATACTCATCTAACTATTAGGTTGAGGATTCGAACAAGGAATTTTGAATTCAAGGGCAAATGCTCTTAATTAACTAAGTTACAAGTCATTTGTCTAGATTTCTGTTTGTTAGTTCGAGTACACATTAATCTACATTAAAGTCACCTCCAGCCATGAAGTCCTAAACGTAGCCTTGACTATGTTTTAGCTGTTCAAAAAGTAATATTTTAAATAATATTATAGGGTAAAATAACTGGAGATACACATGTTGAGATCCGTCGAGAGACTTGAAGGCTTGTAATATGTTGCGTTAAAAGTGGCCTAGCTACACCCCTTAGATGGAGATGGCCTGAGAGCCTGGGAGCGTTTGAACCCATAACTAAGTGGATTGAAGAGAAAAATCCTAACCACGACTGAGATACGCCACTTGCAACATATTCTTCTGAAATTATGCTTCACATAAAATGCATTGGAGGCAATAATTTTCTCAAAATGCCTCGCACCAAGCCGACTGCCCGAACATCTACTGGAGGCATAGCCCCTTTCATGCAGCCTTGCCACCACCAAGGCCGCCTGGAAAGGTCGGCTCTGGCGACCGGAGGGGTGAACAAGCCCCACCGATTCAGGCCGCCGGCAACAGTGGCTCTGAGAAAGATCGTGAAGTACCAGAAGAGCACCCAGCTGCTGCTGATCCACAAGCTCCGGTTCCAGAGGTTTGTGGGGGAGATCGCTCAGGACTTGAAGACCCATCTCCGCCTCCGGGTCCAGAGCAGCGCCGTGGCAGCGCTTATGTGAAGTGAAGTGATGGAGAAAATGATCTTGTTCTCAACGTTATTTACGTGATTCTTAACACGTGAGAATTGAATCATTAGGGTTTAGGGTTTACGCCTAAGTTTGGTATGTGAGAAAGAGAGGTTGAGATCCACTACTTGCAAATTTCAATCACTTTATTTCTTTGTTCTTTTGGAGGAATTCTCTCGTGCAATCAAAATTAGTTTTAGTGGTGTCATTGTCTGATAAACGTTTGTCATTTGTTTAACGTGTATATCTAATAAACGATTAACACATGATAAATTAGTAACATGAGAAAATCTCTTGTTTTTTAGAGTTTAGGGTGCATGATCACTATTTTGGAAGCTAATAATGATTCAATTTGATTCTGAGCCTCCTATACTTTCAGTTTGTGCAAATGTTACCATGGCATTAGTTTTAACCATTATCCATCAAATCCATAGTCAGTTTCACCCGTTTTTTTACCGCAAAAGCTTTTGGATTTACTGCAAATGTGTGAGTTCAAATTGTTCTTAATCAAAAAAATCCTAACAAAAAGTTATGTTGTGACAATTGATGGTTAGAGGGATATTGGTACAAATTGAAATTTTATAAGACTCAAAACCAAATTGAAAGTTCAGAGAGCGACGTGAGACGTGGCCCACCCATGGTTCATGGAGCATTACTGAAATAAATAATTGGAAACTTTTGGATTGAACAATTGAAGGTTAGAGTTGGAATTATAAAATCTCTCACAATTCTTTTCAACCATTCTTGTCATTCAGAATTAGTATACAGGGGAAGCTCATGCATTGATGAAAACTGTGTTGACACAAAAGGGCTGACAAATTTGTCAAAAGCAACCTACTAATTTCCTTTTGGCACGGTTGAGACTGAGCCACCGGGAGCGACGATTGTAGCCGCCGCGCTTGTGATTACAGTACTACTACTTAGAGGGGCACCAGAATTCCCTGCACTAACAACGGTGCTGATTTCAGCTCTTCTCAACTCTGGAGTTGTAGTTTGGGCAGGTAAAGAAGCAGTAACATGGAAAGTTGGGGGCACAGCATTCTGCTGCTTTTGCATCATTTCGCCAGAAGTAGCAGACACCATATAATGCTCCGTACTTTTCTGCTCCGCTGATATTGCCTCGTTCACAGCATGAAGTTGTTGCAACCTGTAATCAGTTTCAGGCCGACGGCAGACCTTTCTCAGTGGAACAATTTCCTGGCACAGTGAATGTTAAGAACAAAAAACAAAAGGTTACGAAAATCAGTCATTGTTAAAGGTTAAACTGCAGGAGAAGGATTTACTGTCAATGTGTCCCCTACATCAAGTGCAAACGAAAAGTTTCCCTTGTTTTTCAGGGGATGTAGTGTCCCATTTTGACAAAAATTGTTTGGTGACCAACCTTCAGAAATTAAAAGAACTAAATACAATAATAATCCGTCATAAGAGCATGTCAAGAAAACATATGATTTTCTTTCCAATTATAACTTGAAGTTTAATTTAAGGGAGCGCGTAGCTTTTGCATGGGCTGCTTGTGTCAGTACCCAAGTTGGTTTGATGAATAATAACACTTTAAAAAGAATTTGAAGCAATAACACGAGGAAATAAAATAAGAGAGACTAAACACACGGGAAAGAAAAGAATAAGAAAATATACAGGCAGTCTTATACCTCGGACAGATCATGAACATAGCGCACTAGAAACCTACATCGACATCCTCTTACATCATGTCTTCGTCTTTGAGCATCAAGGACATGGGCATCAAAGTACAAAGCCTGCTCTTTACCTTCCTGAAAAATTCAAATCCATACAATTCCCAAGAACTGATCAGCAATAACTTCTCTTAAACTTTTAATTTCTGCCCATGAATTTCTTTTAACCATTGATCTAATATGGTTCTTTCAAAGACATTAAATATGAATGTCACCTGAAAGCATAGTATGAGATCTCCGGGGAGAACTGCAACACACTCAGATGATTCACATGGGAGAGAGCGCTGCCTGACATGCTTTCGTACGTTAACCCACTCATCTTCCTCTGGTCCAAACCCAGCAAACCGAACCAGAACTTCCTGAAACAGCCAGCAAGATTCATTTTACAACATATGTCATAGTATTGTTGGGATTGAAGGCCGGTTCAATTTGAGTTCAAGCAAATGTTTGAGGAGAACACTAATAAAAATTTATAATGGGTTTCGTAATAAAAATCAATAATTGAGTCCTTTTTAACAATTTGCAGTACATGAAGGGAAACTAAGCTTAGAAAATTACCGGATTACCAGTCTCCAAATTTCTATGAGATAAAAAGTTAGCAACATCATACCTGAGCACAAAAGACAATGAAATCATAAGAATAACGATAATTCCCTTATGAGTCCAGTTACTGAAAAAACGATAATTCATTGTTGAAAAAAAAAAAGTTATATTGTTGGCAGGAGAGAAACACTAACAAGTCGATAACTAGAACTCATAAAAATAAAGGAAAAGAGATACTGACCATGCACCATCCCTCCCAGATTTAGCTTCAAACTCATAGATGGCATTTTCAGAAGCACCCTTTCCTGAGCCTGGAACTGGTCAATAAATGAAAATAAGGGCAAGAAAAATCCAAGGAATACTGAAAACATAGATAAAAACAGACATACAAAGTAACACCCTTCTACAGCTTCTGTTTCTATTGTCTACGTTAAGCGGCGTTTAAAACGGGATTCTATTGTCTATGGTACTTCTGACATGACCAAGAATAATTGGATAATAACAAATTGTTCAATTTTCTTGTTAATAATGTGCATATTGATCAAACGATTTAGAATTGGTCAATGATGTTGTATGCAAATTTCTTCTACTTTTTGATATACTGTCAACATTACATTCAAAATGTATAAATGCATTGACAGGCCAACAGATAAAGAGCTTGATATGCAATTTTTAGAGTATGTGATGTTTCTTAAAATGGAAATACATAAATCTTTATCTTATCAAATCTCGACTTCTGTTATTTCTATTTATATTTCCAATCATAATGGGAAAATGCACATGAAACACTTGAATGCACAAATAAAGTGAAAATAATGGAAAGACACTCAAATTGTACCAGATGCCTAAGGCAATATGTGGTATTCCTTATTGTCAATCAAAACAAAAGAAGTATGCAGCGTTCCTTACCAGGTAAAGGTTCAAGGCGTCAGCATAGTGCCTACAATAACTTTCAGCACATACATTTTATTAGGCTGAACCATGAAGTTTAGACAATTTTTTTATCTAATAACGCCTTTAGTTCAAAGCAAAATGCCTACTTTATTGGCTAGTACCTATTTACAATTCATGTATCTTCAAATGTAAAAGAAACTGCAGCAGTATTACTATTCTTCTCTTCTCCTTTCATAGAAGAAGTAGATGCACACCATTTGTACGGGGAGAAATTTCTCTTATCAATGGTCAAATATGTTAGGCAATCAATTTTCTAAAACCTACAAACTGAACCTCCCTTGATCAGAATTTGACTGTAATTCTTTTTCTGTTAGTGACTTGGACTACTAAGAAATACCTAAAATAAGAGTCGTCTCCTCCTTTACAAGATCCCTCCTTGGCAAATCATGCATGTACATAAATGCACTCAAATGTACACACCATTTAACGTAAGTGATTATAGTAAGTTATATCTGAAGCATCTTATATACTTAAAGACCAAAAGATGGCTTTATTAGGATATACTGTAAAACATATTTCTAGAACACTAAGCTTCAACAATGTTAATTGACCAAAAATCTAGCTGACGAGGAAGTCCAAGATATTATGGCACATACAGATGATTAAAGAACAAATTCAAGTAAACACCTTTAATATAGGTTACCCAACAAACGTTCAGACAAGTGACATGAGCATATAATACCACCAGAAAAGTAAGCCCTTGACAAAGGAAAATGAGAAAGAATATTATACTAAAAATAGAGTAGGTTCCATCCTACCAGAAGGAGCATGTATAGGAGCAGCAATCTGCTGAGGGCCTTGAGGAACATTTCTCGCTGCAGCCAAATCATCGCGAGACATAGGTGAAACATCTAACTTCCCAAGAACCTTGCTTGATTTTGCCCTAATAGCATATCGCCTATTTTGGAACCAATTCCAAACCTATAAATATAATGAAGATTGTAAATTACAAATAGAGTTAAAATGTTTTTCAAATCAATTTCAAACCCTATAAAGCAGGCTCTAAATTACAAGCAGATTTAAATGATTTTCCTTTACGAAAAATTACAAATGGAAAATTTTCATACTTGCTTCATTTGTACTGTAATCTTGCCCTTCCGCTCTGGTGATTCACTACACCAAAGAAAAATGTCTCAGATTTTTTCAGCTTAGAAGAACATAATATATTCAAATTCTAAAACAAGGCACACCTGAACTTATCCGCAAGGGCCATAAGCACTTCACGTGATGGCATTGTGTTATTGTATTGTTGCAGAATAGCTTCCATCTCCGTAACCTAATTATTACCAATTTGTACATGCTGTCATTAAGGCTTAAAATAGCAACTACCTTGAAGAAAAATTAATCAGTAATCATCCTATAATAATCCTCTGAAGAATGGTTTTTGTGTCTATGGGTATTGTTGTAAATAGATAAATAACAAATAAATAAAATAAAAAAGGAAAACCGGAATGTGCAAATTTAAACAACACACATAAGAACATGGGAAGAAAAAGAGAAAAATAATAATGTGCCGCAAACCACTAGGTAATATATGTAGTTACCAATTGCAGTTACCCAACAGCTCCTGATAAGACTCACTTTTGGTTCTACAGAAATGCTTATCAAGAGTGCACTGCAACCAATAACCCACTGAGAGGATGTTCGTTTCTTTAATCTCCATGTTTGCTTTTCAATTTTTTAATTTGTTGCCTTAACTTTCAGCAACAGGGTTTACTACAAGACTAAGATCAAGCACCAGTGCACCACTATTTTCAAAAATTAAATCCGGTATGAAATATGAAAACGGGTACATAGTCTTTGACCTCATTTGGTGGTTTAAGTCGTTTACTGTGCATTCCATATTAGTTCCATTTAATTTATAAACTTGTCCTGCAAAGCATTCAGATTCACTTTCATGCACTCAGGATTTAATTTTGTTTCTTTAAACGTTTTCATATTTCTCATTATTTCATCATAGATTGATTCGTTAGATTTTCCTTGACATTATTCTTTCTTTCTATATAGCACGAAAAAAGTTCTACACAAAACACGTAAAAAGTCACCAATAAGTCGCGCGCAGCGCACATGGAAAAAGACAATAATGAAAGCCTTTCGCGCACGTGGACAAAGACAATAAAGGAAGCCTTTCACGCGCGCGGGAGCACGTACAGTGAGGCTAGTAGTTAAAAATGTTAGAATCCAATAATATATACGTATGTATGTGGAATATGGATGTGCATACATAACAGGTAGGACCACTTAAAAAATGAAAATTTCCTTCATAGGAATTCTCCATTCCTTATGAATAACTACTTCTATACCTACATTGCATATGTTGTGATTCCAACAACTGATTTTAGAGCATTTAAACATTTGATTGCGTGGAGGAGCCATATGACTATCTGTTCAATAAAATTGACATCCAAGGACAATCTTATGCAAATATGGAAAAGAACTATTGTATGCATTTTAACTAATACAGAGCTCTCATTAGGGTAAACTAACGACCAATAACGGTTATACAACCCAAACTGGACTTATGGCCCTACCATGCAGATACCGTTAGCAGATTCCAATTAGATATTGAGAAGAGAGCAAAATGTTAGAAATCAAAAAAGGCACAAAAGTTTTATTTGAGATGTACTCTAAATGTTCAATCCCAAACCCTTCAAATGCAACGGGATCATCAAGGGATGCTTTCAGTTTCCACCTGTGCTTTTTGTTAAACAGCAATAAAGTTGTGAAAAGATGCATGATTTCCGAAGCTATGCCTATTCCATTTTGAATATTCCTGTTAAGTATCTAAAATGTGGGGAACGCGCGAAGAAAGAGCCCGCCAAATCCAACTACAAACCGACACCACAAAGGCATTATTTACAGACAGAACAGCAAGACAAACCATCCGATCCATATGAATTGCACCACGAAAAGCTTTATCAAACAGAGTTTCACAACATTTTTCAAGAAACAGAAGATCGATCAACTGAATTCCAAAAGTTCAAAATTTTTAACTTTCCAAGAAAAAACTGTGATAACATCACAAAAAACCTAAACAGGAATCAAAAGCACAAATCAAATATTTGAAATAACCCTGAAATCTAACAGACCCATTTAAGAATCATGACTCTAAGTTCGAAATTCGGCATTTCCTGCTTACAAATTCAAAATTTGAAAAAGCCCACTTTCAAAAAATCCAACTCCAATTCAAAATTCAGCACACGCGCAAACATAAGAATAAAAAAACAACGAAATCCCATCAAGAACTCCACCTCTAATTTCGAAATGCAGCAGATTCCCAAACACAAACAACAATCCTAATCAACAAAGTCGCCAAAAGAGGAACAAAATTGAAGAACAATAAGAAGAAGAAGGAGAAGAGAAGGTACCTCAGACTGCACGAAGCGGAAGGCAGGGCCTCCGTTGCTCGGAGGCCTACCCATAGCAGCTCTCTCTACGTTCGGAACTCCAACGAGCAAAGGAGAAACTTCAATTTATTTGTTTATTTTTGTACAGAAGAAGCAAAAGGGAAGTTAGAGGCGAAGACAGGAGAGTTGAGTTTTTCGAAAAGTGCGTTATGTGAGTGTCAGGGCACAGACAATTTAGCAACGATTTATACTCGCAAATTCTGGGAAAGGAAACAAACGTTACCGATATTTAGAGAGAGAGAGAGAGAGAGAGAGAGAGAGAGAGGGGGGGGGAGAAGGTGGGTTTTTGGTTTGGGTTGCGGTTTTGAAGCCCAAAAATGCAAAATTTGGAGGCACGGCCTGGCTTTTAGCTTTTTAACTAGTTTTGCGATGTGACTTTCAAGATAAACTAAAATGTTTACAAACATTATATGTTTACACGATTCTAGCCAGATTCATGACTTTTATGCTACGTAGCACTAACTACTGAATCTTATGTGTATTTTAGTTGTTAGATTTGACATCGACAACTATTAAACTTTTTATTTTTAATTTCAGTTATTTATTTTTCGTATCACTGAGTGATACGTGTCATTAAAGAAAAATTACTAGTTCTGTATAAAACTCAAGGGCGCTAACAACCAATCAGCTTTAGCCGTTATATTTGACTTTCATAACTACTATATCTTTTACTTTTAATCTCAATCATTCTTCTTTCGTATCACTTAGTACTATGTTCATTGGAGAAAAAGTGCGAGTTTTGTATAAAACTCAAGGCCCTATCAACCGATCACCCCAAATGTCTTTTTTTACAAGTTTTTAATTTTTACCTTTTATTTCTAGATATCTCTATTTAGAAATCTATTCAAAATGGACACTTATGGTAAGAAAAAAAAATGAATTGGATCCTTAGGATTATTTTCTTTAAAATGCAGTAAGAAAGAAATGGAAGAAAAACGAAATCTGATATTTTTGTATTTAATGAAAATATAAAGGGGAGTATTACTAGTTTTCTATATAAAACCGGGTCAAACTCCCAAATGAATCTTGAATCATTCAATGGTCCGTACCACTTAGGATTTTTTCTATAAAACCGTACTATTAACAATTCCGATTAGCAATTTTGATGAATTGGTGAACCAAACCGGACCAAATTGAAAATGTCGATTATATTATCTCAACCCACAGAAAATTGAAGTGAACAGAGAGCAACACAATGTATTAGTTATTCCATTACCTTATAACATTCAGATTATGTTACAGTACATATATTTATATATCCCCACACAAAAAACAGAATGATGTCAATATACATTTGCCTACATAGGTTCAAAACTACTACGTTCACGACCAACGCACGAATAAGGTTCGTTAGTACTTAATTGGACTCAAGAACGCACGAATAAGGTTCGTTAGTACTTAATTGGACTCAAGGGCACAGAACTTTCCAGCACTCTCTTTCGTTTACAATACAACTGAACTTCCACCTAAGCACCATCATCATCAACAGTGTTGACCCTCTCGCATTCGTCTATCCATTCGCTGTATCTATTATAAAAAAAAATTATGGTCAAGCACACAGGTAAAGGAAAAGAGAAACTAAGATTTAATAAACCCACCAACCAAATAATATGAACAAATTCATACGAATTTCTACTTACATGTCTATTGGTTCGGTCAAAGCTGCATAAACAAATCAAAGAAAGATTAGTAATTATTGAATACATATGGAAGTGGCAGTCACTGTATGAAAGAACAACAGAAGTTCTAAACAAAATAATCAGTTAAAAGTTAAAACCAGAGTTTACCACTTTTTTTCTACAACCTAAAGGAACTTTCTATCTAGTTTACCAATGTGAGGATGGTAGACATTCGCATTAAAATTTCTCCACAAATTTCCTAATGTCGTCCTTTTTCTGTCCATATACCATAACAAGCCGTACCTTGTGATCAAAATATTCACAAGTCTGTTCAGAAACATATTTCCATTTTGAATTATTTACCTAAACCTCCCTATATCTCGTATGCAGTATTAACTACTACATCCAAGATTTATGTGTAATAATGATATTTCCATCCTTTTATACTAACACTACGCCACAATAATAAATTAAGACGACAGTAAAGTATTTGACATACCTGTGACGGTTGTGCTGAAATTCTCTTGGCAAATGCAACAGATAGCCTCACCAATCAAGTTCTTCATGTCACTGAAACCAAATAACTTACTTAATTTCAATTCAAGACAAAATGAGAGAAAAGTAAATGTAGAAGTACGCTACTGAGCCAGATGCTACTTCGTAAATGAAACTCAAAAGCGGGAAAAAAAATGTAATACAGTGACCCATTATCCCCAATGGCATAGACCAATTTCTCGCACCATATATGACAAAGACCACAATTCTCATACCATAAGCGACAAAAAACACATTCATCAGCAGTACCATAGAACATACAAGAACCGGTGGAACTCAAATCTTGCTAAGAAGTTATACACACCAAAACTGGAGAGAAAACAGATTAAATGAAAACTTACATGCGGCACTCAACGCTGCTCCCATGGTTGCAGAAAGGGCAACAGAAAACCGTATCCAGCTTGTCCGTTCGCTTCCTAGCTGCAGGCTTTGCCTTGGCCTTTCTCTTGCCCATTTCTCAACAAATTTCTGTCCTATCATCATAATTTCACCGGTTAGTTCGCATAAAAGGTACTAACAAAAACATACAGCCACCACATCACCGGGTGTTCCAAGTACGCATAGAGAGGTTTTAAACTATTTCCGGTTAATTGTTATCGCAATGATGTGAAATTTGCAATACATGACAAGTGCACGGAGTAGGAGACTACGGGGTTTCCGAAGATACTAAGCCCTAAAAATAGAGGGTTGTGATCATATGTGTTCTTCAAACAATACATAATCACCAAACACCATTGGAAATTGGAATCGAAAGAAAAGTGCTTCTTGTTAATTTATACTAAGAACAAATTTTTACATCGAAAAACATGCTACCCAAATTCCAAATTTTCGAATACATGAAATAAAAAAGAAAATTTCTGAAAGGGGCAAGAACCCTAGAAATTTACAGTGAAAGAAACAAAATTGAAGTCAGAAAAGGGGAAATTAAGAAGCGATGAAGGAAGAAAAGACCCCAAATTTTGATAGCAACTGAGAGTTATGCGAGAATTGAAGGAAAGAAACCCTAAAATTACGAACCCTAGAACGGAGATTGAGGAGGGAGAAGGAAAGATCGTACCTGGGAGTGAGACGACGCACTGCTGAAATCGTATGATTGCTCGAGAAAACACGCTATATTTCCTGCCGGAGAAAATAAGGGCGGGTCTCTATTTATAGACACAAGCTCGCGGCTTTCGCCACGTATGCAAATTATTTTTCAATTTCTTAGGGGCCAAAATAAATATCTATCTTATAAGCAAAACAGTTTTCATGAAAATTGTCTCCATGCTCAATGGAGATAAATTTACGAATGGCATGTTATTGTGTTATTGAATTTGAACGCTCATTGACAATCAACCTGTTTTATATAAGTGATTATCCTTTAACACGCTTTAAGCCCTAAAGAAACAGTATTAATAAATTATTTTAGTGACCTTAAACTAATAGTTTGACCAAGGTCAAAAAAACCTGAGCTGGTTCAAAGATCTAATCTTCTTGGCAAGAACAAAATCTTGGCCCAATTAATTTATCTCCGGTGGGAAATTAGATTTGTTCCTCATTAATTTGAGCTCTAAGTAGACAGTGTCTTAGAAGAAAATATATTGTGGAACTAAATCATTCATATCTTCGTCTCTCATCACGTGCTAATTTTATTTTCAATAAAAAGTTGAATTTGTTCCTCAATAATTTGAGTGCTTCTTTAATAAACACTACGTGATTGGTCTAGAATACCACCACCGTAGCATCCCAGGTACATGAAAGTTCTACAAAACAGAGGCAGATCCACAAGTCTATCTTGCAATCATTTCTCCTGATGAAAAGTTAACGGATCAAATCAATGCTTCACTAATAATTCACTTTAAGGGGGCAAAATTGTGCATAGAAGCAATGATTTTACAACATGTATCCCTGTTTGGTACATAGATTTGACCATAAGACTACATATTAAAAAAAATCAGCTGACAACAATGAAAGTTTTCGACCATGGAGTAAAAAAAAAAGGCGGCGAAACAAAATTTTCTGATCAATTTGGAATGTTAACAATCAAGCCATCGTGAGACTAAAGTAGCTCTGTTTGGTGAAGGAACTTGTGTCTGGTAATCCATTGATTCTGTTCTTCCTTCTGGCTATATGGGATCTGTGCCTTGTGATTTGAGCTTAGTTTGCACACCCAGCTTCCTAATTGAAAATGGACCTGTAAGCACAAAGTCAATAATTAGGATGCTGTTTCTGCGTGGTCCGTTTCCAAATCATCTCCCTCCATCCGCTTCTTTTTAGGCTTGCGTTTTTTCTGCTTTTGCTTGAGCTTAATTTGATCTTTAACTCTCTTTTCCCATGCTTTTCTGTTTTTCTGATAAAGCACCATTGCAGCACGAGCATCTTCTATCTGATACAGTATCGCGAGTTAGACAAAGGTATCCACATCATTTGCAAACTTTCAACAGATTTTGTTCATGAGAAGCTGATGATAGATAATATGTAACAACTTGCAAAATATAAAAAGCAATATAAAAAGTTAATAAATATAAACCCTGAAACACGTGAAGAATGAAGAGAAAAAATTACTACCAAAATGACACCGAAGCAGGTATGTTAACAAAGTAAACCAAATTTTAAATAGAATATATCCATTATATAAGAAATCGAATTTCATTTGAGATAAAATTATCTGCGTCCACAACTTCAAGGATTGTGCATTGATCAACTTCTCCTTGGACCACATAATAGCTCCTGGTACTGATTACCAGACTTAGCACTTTGCAGGAAAATCAAGTTTCATTTGAGATGAAAATGTCCGCCTCGACTCAAACTTTTGATAGGAAAATGCCACAAATCCCACCCTTTATTTCCCAACTTACATGTGACATGGTAGCACATACCACATAATTGCATTAAAAGAAGAACAATGTATAAAACTCACCATAAGCATGTTGTCATCTAAGTTGGGAAGGAAAAGTTGGGATAAAAAGTTTGGTTGTATAGCTTTATCCCTTTTAATTAACCTTGCCACCTTTCAGTGGAGTTTTTCAAATCAATATCCTAATGCTTAAGATGTAAAGATATTGCAATAAGAATACGAATTTCTGTGCAACCTGTATTAACCATTAAGAGAAACAATCGTAGTTATCATTAAAGAATCAAAATACTAACTGGGCAGTGCTCCCCGTTTTGGATCTTCACATCAAGAAACTCAGATGCAAGATGCCGAAGTGCCCTTCTGGACCCTTCGCCCCTGCGTCACCAACCACAGATATCATGAGGACACATCATAATACTTGAAGAAAATAAGCAAAATTTTGATTATTGAACAATTATTAAAGAGAAAAAATTACCCCATTAAAGGTTCATACTCTAATGTATCCCTGATGTCCTCCTTCGGGTGACTTAGAAGCAATGCCTATTTAAGTCCAATTGTCACTTGTCAGATGAAAGATTCACATCTATACTCTACACAACCATATTAAAAGGCCAGATACCTTAAGATCATTGCGCAAGGCATGGCCCACAAGAATTCTCCCTTTAATCAACTCTGCCACTCTTTTCTGAACAATTCGAAAATCCTTTGCTGCAGATAACAACGATGTATGAGATGTTCAATCACTGTAAGCATAATTTCACAAATATTTTTCTCCTAACTTTAAGTTATAACCTGTAGTAAGTACATAATATAATAGCTAAACTTCTGACTTACTAATCCAGCAACCTGGATATGATGATGTATTATTAGCTATACAATCCCATAGACTTTAGAGTAGAGGGAATGATGAAGTGGAAAGATGATCCAGAGCACTATGTAAACAAAGAATATCTATCAGTCTAAGGGGAACTTTTCACGTGTAAGAGTAACAATATGGAATGGGACAACCAATTGAGCATTACAAGAAAGAAGATGTTACAAATGGACTGTAAGTAAAATTGGTGAAAATGTTAGGACGAAGTGGTAACTGGTAGGTGGTATATTGTAAGAGGAAAGACACTTTACAGAACTCATATTGGCACTGCGGAGGGACAGGATTATTTAAAACATAAGTAGATTAAGTGAGAAAAAAATTATTGTCAAAGAAACTATATAATTGGGAAAGAAGATACCAATTAATGTAGTTCACCCGGTGAAAAATTGAAGTTAGCTTTACTAGTTTGCATATGCAGTATAAAAATATGAGTTTATTTGACCAACGGAAGTCACTTATGGAGCTGACAAAACATAGCCATTTACGAAGGATGCCAACAATTTAACAGTTGCTCACTGTAAAATTTTTATCTTTTCTTTTGGAGCAGGAATTTCTTGTAAAAGTTTCAGTGAAGCACACCTGCATGCAGTATATTTAAAATTGTAGCATAAATTCAAATAAACGTCAACCTTTTCTCAAGTCTCGAGGACGAATGCCACTTATTTGAGTACGGAAATCAACAACACGTTCTACTGGGCGAACAAACTCATCATACACAACATTTCCCCATTTATTTACCTGCCATAAAACTTTACATTAGAAATCAGTGATCCTAACAAGTTAAAGAACCAAGCGTAAGATAATATCCAACTACAATATGACAGAAGAGAGAGTGAAAGAAAAGGAACTAAGAAATACCAGGGTAACGCGTCCAAGGGCGCTTTTGTTTCCTTGACCGACACCAACCATTTCACAATCCATGGCTACTTCATCTGTCAAGCTGAAAACTTTCAAATGGTTTAGAAGTTCAGTGATATGACCACTTAAAGTCGTTAAAGGGGAACAAAAGAAGGCACTTGATTTTGCGCATAAGAAACCAATATCAAATTCATCCTCTAAAGTTGCACTCTAGTAAAGCATGTCTTATATCCGATGAAAGGATAGCGAGAAACAAAAACATTAAATGTTCTCTCCTTACTTGAGTAGAAAATGAAAGATATAAGCTATTTCTTCTGTTCAAATGGAAACCCTTGAGCTGTTCTAAATTTCACAAAATTGGAGTTCAATCTATGTCAATGAGATTTCGACTGATAACGAAACTAGAAAGTAAAGCTTTCGAGGTCTTTCTAAATGTTTAATGGAGACGAACATGAACAAAGTTAAACGGGGTGATTGTGAAGACAACCCGAAACAATTACCCTTTTTCATAGACAAACCGCTCAACCAAAACCCCGAAAATCTTAATTGTCTGGGGAATTCACATTCATACAAAACCCAAATGACCACCCAAAAAATAAACATTTGAAAGTTGTTCTCTTTTTCTTTTCCTGCATTTTCTCAGCAACCAAACACACCATCAAAGAAGAAACATGTTCAAATAATTACCTGGAATCATCATTAACAGGCGCGAGAGGATTGATACGAGACGGAGAATCATCATCCAACTCCACATCCGGTCTCCCCTTCCGCTTCCCTGTGAATAAAATTCTCAAAAATTATTTTAAAAAATTAAAATGAAAAAAAATCATGCCTTTTGTGCTCTTTAAAGTTAAACCCAAGAAAAAGAAAGGGGCTTTTGTTAGGTACCTAAGATTGTTGTGGCTGTTGGGGCATGGCTCTTGAGCTTCTGTTGGAGCTGAGCCCAGTTAGGGTTCAGTTGAAGCTGCTGGTTAGGGTTCTTTTTCATCTTCTTCTTCTTCTTCTGCCGGGAAACACAACCGAACAAATGTGCGAGAGAGAGAGAGAGTATTTATTTCACTGTGAGAGTGCGCACGTCAGAAACGGCGCCCCGAGTAAACACTAAAACGACGACGTGGCAATTTTATCACAAATGTTATTTTATGTTTTCACTTTATGTTTCAAATCTGTAAATTTCGTCCTTTTATTTATTGAGTTACTCAATCACACTTCATTAACAAATCTGTTAATTTGATGAGGTGCCAACATAAAAGACCTATAAAGCCAATTATTTAACGCCACACAGATTAAGTTTTTTTTTTTAACCTATGAAATCATAAAATAAAAACTTAAAAAACCAAACACCAACCCCAGCGCCACCCAACCACCCCCCACCACTATCTACAGTTTGACTACTATAATTTAATGAACAAGGGATGAGTTTTGTTCATTTTTTAGGAGTAGGCTACAGTGCTCGCAAGCATTGGATGCTCACACCGATCTCATCGTTAAAAGGAGGGAGGAGAGAGGAGAAAGAGGGGGAAGGAGGGTGAGATCGGTGTGAGCATCCAATACTTGCGAGCACTGTAGCCAATCCCCATTTTTGATGTCTTTGCTGGGTTTTGAACTTGATTTCCTATATCCTAGTAAAGGTATCCATAAGGCTATCTTCAACTCAAAGGTTTCAAATTCTAAAATTTAGCTCCATATTTTAAACTATTTATCTATACATATGAGGTTTGTTAGTTTTTTCCTCCAACCCAAAGGGACCTATAATTTTCACCCCCAACTTTACAATTTGTTAAACTTTTGTATTTCCTTGATAAATTTTTTTTTTGGAAACAATTTTGGAATTAGTTTTTGTATAATCTATGTTGTTTTATTTTTACGAACGTTTTTTGATGTAAAAAATTCAAAATCCGAAAAAATTGCTTCAAAAATAATGTGATAGTGAACACAAATAAAATTGACATTACATAAAATTACTAACGTTACATGAATAACAAAAGGATTACACAAAAATACTAAAACCACATGAGTAAAATAAAGCATTACAAACTAGACATAATATTGACGATACATGAATAAAATTACTAAAAACGACAATCAAATAATTGCATTAGAAAGCTAGGATGGTGATTCGATCTAATGAGAA